>JAODKE010000101.1:12871187-12892958 GCA_026779605.1 Mormyrus hasselquistii | reverse complement strand
CGGAAGCAATGGGCACGAGGCAGGGAACAACCCTGGACAGGGGGCCAGCCCATCGCAGGGTACACTCACACACTGTTCAATAATACAATTCTTAGTAGAATTGCTAAAATTGTCCTGTGGTCCCAAGCTAAATGAACAATATTGAATCTCTTTGTCAGTCTTTAGATAAACTACAGTTATACAACTACTTTATTGCATAACCACATCAATAAAACCTAAACTAAAAACCTAGTTTTCGCGTTTCTATCCTTTACACACGTGCAAGGGTCAGCTAAAGCCCTCAGACTACGCAGAACTGCTTTCACACCAACTTCTTCACACCTTCATTCTGAAACTTATACTGGATCATCTCGTGAGAAATAGTATGGAAGCATCAATAGTAACTTTTAGCGCCCTTAAATTAAAACAAACTTATAAATACCATTCTTTAAATTCAAAAGACTTCAAAGACTTGAAATTCGGTTGTACGTACTAACATTTTCCTCGTCTCCCTAATTCAAAGCTATATACCACCACCTACAGTAAACTCTCTTGATATTGCCCCTTACGTCATATTCAAGATCGCAGACATGCGCACAAAGCGCCGTGACGAGTTTCCTGTGCGACTCTAGCAACAATGGCGAGCGGAAAGAAAAATACGTTACTGTCTTCTTTGGCGGCTTATGGGGACGATTCGGAGCAAGATTCTGACCCAGAGACCGAGGAAGCAGGTAGCTGATTGGGATCTATTTAGTGACATCTGGTTTTCACTTTCATTTATAATTTGAGCGAATGGTTTCAAAATTCGGAACTTTTCTTTGCACCAGGTAACTTTGCCATATAGTTTACAGTATAACTTATGTAACATTCCGGTGAACTAGCTTGAAAAGGCAAAACAAAGAAGCAATAATAAGTCATATAGAAAGTAAAAAGGTGAAAGCATTGTATTCAAATGCTACTGTTTTAAAACATGATGTATAAGTATTTAACTTTAGGAAGCAGTCTTGTATGTCACGCATTTACACACTAACACAGCAGTCCGACTAATATTGGTGCAGAGAAGCGTGGTAATTAAACTTTCCTTTTGTGAGTAAAGCAGCTTGATAACATTTTGTACATTTTTATGGGTCAGAGCCAGGCAACACACTGTAAACAGTGCAGGCTCCTTACCAGATCCAGGTACCGACTGTCTTTTGGCCAAACGATACCATTTTAATGGTAGTGATATACTTTGAAAAGCCAGGTAAACACTGTCAATACCGGGTAACCTGCAGCTCTTCAAACTTCGTTTGGTTCCTCCAAGTATGAATACTGCACTTTGATCATTTTTCCTACATTGATGGAGCCGAGTAATTAACCTGTGAATGAATGCGAATGTATTTTACCGAATGGGGCTGATTTCACATCTGAACGCTTGTGTTCCTTTCTGGCAGATTAAATTTAGTTAATAACGTAAACCATATCACATACATTTGCCAATAAATTTAACATTTATGATTCTTAACATCCACCCAATCAATTCCCAGCTTCTTATCCTGGTGAAATTTGTGACGTAGTACAAATTTGATCATTTTAATTTAGTCGATAATTTGGTCAGATTTAAATTTAGTCAATAATATGACAGTAATTTAAATTCGAGTTGTTGAAGCAAAACTTTTAAGGTAGATAATATGGAATGTTTTGCAGAAATTTAGCAGACATAAGTTTTAGTGCTAAAGATGGAATTTGTTTTTCTTGGTTGTTCAAGTGATCACATCTGGTTGTTTTGCTTTTCTAATGTGCTGCTGACTGCTGAGCCTGTCGTTGCTGTTCTAATTTGAATGCGTTCTGTCGTTCTAGAGGGCCTTGGAGGTCTGGTGTCTGCCAGCTATGGGGAGGGCGATGTGGGCCATATGGAAGATGGAGATGACAAGGGCTCTGGCGACGAAGACAGTGGGGACAGCTCCAGGAATTCTGTCAGTCTACACTTTTGTGAACAGCTAATATACATTATTGAGCTCTGTTTGAGAACCTTAGTGCTGTCAGTGTTTTTAAAGACTGGGCAAAGGCAGCTTGTGAAGTCAAACACCCCCTTACAGCTCAAGATGCTGATTAGTAATTTTCCCTGCCCTGGTTCAGTCTGTGCGATTTCTATCCCTAGTCAAAAGACATTTTGAGACAAATTCAGTTAGACTGCCATTCACTTGGTTCAATAATTCTGCTTTGCCAAGTCCTGAAGCAGAAAAATATAACAGCAGTATTACAAGCATACGACTTTGCTGCAGTTTATTACCATTAGTTATAATAATTCTTGGGCAAAATTCTTTATTAGTTATATTATAGATATAGTACTAGTCTGTATAACAGAATTAAATGTGTACTCACAGAGCCTAGGGGTTATAACTGGGGCAAGTCTTTGTGAACTGAAGGAATGTGGCTTTTTTGTTAAGGATTTTTCTGTTCATTGTCATACTACCTGTTTGTTTTTAGAGTTTTTTTTTTTTTAATCAGACCTATTGCACATCTGTTGTAAGAAGGTGCTGTGGAGTCCTGTTCTGAGCTGTATGTGACTGAAGGGCAACTCTTTCAAGTGCTTTTTTTTAATATGAAAAACAACCTGTTTTGGTCATGTCTTGCATTTTCCTTTTATTTATTTAGCATGCACTTTTGTCCCAATATGTACTAGTGCATCAGGTGATACATAACAAGCATACAGATATTAAGAAGCCAATTAGCTACCAGGTAAAGAGCTATCGAAACATTGCTTGAAAACGTTGCGTTTGGGAAAACAGTACAAAATGTAGTTGAGATCCTCCCAGCCTGACAGTAAATATTAATTCTAGTACCTTTCCTCAGCACTTAATTTGACAAATTAGGCATTTAGGTGCACATCTAGAAATTGTGTTGCCTCCTTTGACTCAAAGTAGCAGTGATTCCTTAAAACTCATTATGTTCCTCAGCTGTAACATCACCTGTGTCATTTTCTCTCACTGGTTCTAACTCTTTAAGTACTTTGAATATTGGTCATTTTAATAATGTGCAGCCTTGCACTGCATTGCAGGTGGTATGTTTTTTTTTTTTTTTTTTTTTTTTGCGCAGCATAGCTGGAAAATCATTATAGCTTTCTGGATAACTGATAGCTGTTAAGGATTTGGGAGGAGCTGTAGTTTTAGGAATTTAAACTTGCAGCCTTTTAGTAGTCACTGCATTGTGGAAGAAACAGTTTATAGCAGTGTTTTCTAATCCAGTCCTTTGGGACCCACGGTCAGTCCATGTTTTTGCTCCCTTTGTGCTCTGTTCCTGTCCTCTGAAGAGGGAGCAAAAATGATGGATGGTCGGGGTCCCCAAGGACCAAATTTGGGAAACAAAGGCGTATAGTATCTTTGATTCATGCTTCAAGGGATCACTACCTCTCTCTCCCCCTGTTCGTGGTTCTTGTTTTTAACCCTTTGCATTCTTGTCTTTATAGGAAGGGGACGAGTCAGACCTTGAGGGGGGAGACGCAGATGATTTGAAGGTATTTGGAAACCCACTGGTTGGTGGCCCCGGTAATATGGTCTAAAATCGGAGCGGGGCTGGTGGGGAGCTGCAGGCTTTGCCCTCATGGGGGCAGCCTGTAAAAATAAAAGCTGATGTAGAAAATGTCCACTAGAGGGAGGCACAACTTTAGGCTTTGACATCCCCCTGGTACTCTCTTCCTCCACTTATTTTCCGCTGGGCGTCAGCTGGTCTGAGACTATAATGAATTGTTAGCTATGTGTTTTTGCTACAAGGCACTTGTATAACCGAGGAAAGGGTACACATTAAATACTAGAGAAGTGTTTTGGAGTTAATTGTATATTCTTTGAACCTTATCATAAATACGGTCATGGAGTGTATTTGTTGGAGTTCTGTTTTTGAGTTTATAATACTTCTGTTTTCCATCCACCTCTATCAGGCAGTAAGAGAGCCTTGAAAGCAGTCATAAACTGCAAGGTGAAACTTTACTGTAGACAAGTTTACACTTCATACTGTGCTCCATCTTTTAAAAAAATTATAAATTGCTGGTCTTGCACATCTAAATTTCACCATTGTGCTGCAGGAACATAATATCCGTAAGAACGGTTTGATGGATGTCATGTTGCTCTAGGTGTTGGCGGTGCTGAACTTTATAAGTTGTAACCGGGCAGCTGCTGTTGGGTCAGATTGCAGGACCTTGCGATGCGGGAGTATCTATGGCCATGCTGTTGTAGCATTTATACCGCTGTCAGTTTTTGTATACCAGTGTGGCTTGGTTAATTGAATTAACACTTTGTCCAGTCAGTTGTATCTTCATATGCAGAAACATTGTGATGGAGTTTTCCTGTCGGTCTGGAACAGCATTTTGCTAAAGTTTCTGGATGCGGGCTCTTATATTTAGGTAAGGTACTTCAGCATGAGATACTGCAGTGGAAATGCTAAATTCCTTCTATGGAATGACTGAGTGCAGTCAGATTTAAGCTTGGTAAGGTAAATATGCACCTCCTCAAAGTTTGGCGCCTGGAGTCTCGCTTTCCTGGCGCTGCGTCATGTACGGGGATGCGTCTTTTGGTGATGACATCAATCACCCAATTATTATTTTCGGTACCTTGGAGATTTAGGCATGCTTTGGTTTGGTGTCTGTTAAGTAAGCGACTGCTGGTTTTGAAAGCTTTGTCTTACAGCTTTGCAGGGTCATGGATGAACATGAATCCCAGCCCTGTTGTGTAGTTAGATACACTGGACCTTTGTTCTGAACATCTCTGTAGATAATGACGGTCTCATCTTTTTCTGCTGATTTCAGAAGCAAGGACCCTTTGAATAGAATGCTGTGTAGAGGTAGAAGATCTGTTTGTGGCTTGGTCAGGGTATTTTACCTTGTTACGGCAATTGATTTCCTGCAGTTTGCCACTATTGACTAATCCAACATAACTCTTAGAACTGATTTGCAGAACTTTTTCAGTCTTAGTTTAAAGGGGCCTAATCACTGGTTGTTGGTTTAGGCTGCTGTTTCGTGCTACTCTCCTTTCCATGTGGCAAATGTTCACCCCCCAATCCACCATTATGTAGGCCAGTGTGTAGCGTGTGTATACATATACACACAAATGTATGAGTGTAGTGCATCCATGGGTCTTAGATTATGGATAAATTCTGATCAAATACATCGCTGACTGCTATATCAGTGGTGGGTTTTGCAGCCCTTTGGTTGTTGTGTAATTACATGCAGATGACAAATGTTTGTCAGCATAAAACTTTGCCTTGTTATGGAATTTTAAAATATTTTAAGATGCATGAGAACACTTAAACTGAATACAAGGGGAGATGTAATACCCAGGGAGTTGAGGTTTGATTCAAACAGTTTGTCCTGAAAAGCTGTTCCACTTGATGTCTTTGGTTTGCCTGAATGATGCCAGCTGGTGGTCAGGGTAGGGGGGTGTCGTGTCCTCAGGTCACATGTCACCGAGGCTAAGGTATTTGGGGTTGTTACAGACATTACCATCCTTTGCTCTGTTTAGGGCTTTTCATGGTGGTTTTGGAGATGGTGCTAGTGGGGGTTAGTATGAGGAGGGCAGTAAGACTGCAACAACTAATGGATTTAATCGATTAAAATCGATTATTAAAATAGTTGCCAAATAATTCAATAATTGATTAGTTGGGTCTATGTTATTATACACATAAATACAGTTGCTACCTCTTAATTTGGGAGCAGTATGCTAACCAAAGCAGCGGTGGCATTGGCACCATTAAATGCGACCGACCACTATAAAAGAAAAAGGTGACAAGAACCAATGGCATGCCTTGAGTAGCTTATGTGATGAATTCTGGAAGAATTGAAAAAAACGTTTAAAAATGGTGGAAGCAGACACAGCAGGGTCTTGTTTTAATTCTGTCAGAGTTTTTGGATTATTTTATGCAATTATTCAGATTACTTAACGCAAATCCTTCATTGAGTGGTATAGTGGAGGATAAATGCACCTTTTAAATTTACAAAACAGCGTTTACTCAGCTTTTTTGAGATCACTAAATAGTTACCCACTATTATAAATAGTTACCCACCGTTTTACTGCTGTGCATATAGTTTACCCACCTTAAATCTTGTTACCACTAAAGTTTATGGCGTTTCATGAGAGTGCAAGCCGGCACATTTTTAGCGTAAAATGCCGAAAAGGCTTTTTCTCTGCAATAAATTTTTACTTTGTCCGTAATAAATGCAGAGACACTCGCTTGCGTGCTCTCTCCCCCTGTCACATATGTGTATCAACATTAAATAACATTAGACAATTATTTGTGCTTTTACATTAAAAAACTGGAGTACTGAATACATTATCTAAAGCACCATGCTGGTTGCACTTCATTAATTCATGTGTATTTTATTACATTGATTCAGCTGCTAAAAAATTAAATTTTTTATACCCTTAATGTAGCATACGTTTGTTTTTTATGTGAGTTGCTGAAAACAACCTTTGTACAAAGACAGACTAGGTTATTAAAAATTGCTGGAAATCAATTAATCAAAAAATTAATCGACAGATTCATCGATTTATCAAAATAATCATTAGTTGCAGCCCTAGAGTAGTTGGATTTGAAAGGGAGCTTTTCAGGATCCATGCTTCTGTTTGTACAGACCTTACTGCTGTTGTCTTGTTGCACAAATTTGGGTTTGTCTGAGGCACTAGATCTCAGCTCAACTATACTGGTCTGGAATGGCCTAGTCATGTCTGATTAAAATAAATGGTCGAGTCTGTAAAGCCCATGCAAAATTGTTCTTGACTGAAAAAGATTGGAATAGGTGAAATGTAGCTTCTGTTCCTGTTTAACATTGTCACCATGGTTAGAAGGGACATTTGTGTTCCTATGATATGATATGGTATGATATGTAAGATCATCGTTGGATCCCGCATGATTACTTGTAAAATGCAGTGAATCCCAAGCCCAATAGTGGCTGTCAGTACATGTCGGAGTCCCAAATCCTAGCATTGCAGAAGAGGCTCATGATTTATACTAATTTTATTAAGGAGAGTTCAAAGAAACCTCATGCTAATACCCTGCATAGTGAGTTTGAAAGAAATCTGCAAAGGCGTGCAGAGCATGATGGGACTTAAGGGCCACACCAATCCCTGAGGTACCACCCCCACACACTGCACCCCGGGCCACTAAATAACACAATGTCATATATGGGTTAAATGCAGAGGACACATTTCATTTCACTGTGTGCTGTGGTGTGTCAACAATGACCAACGCTTTAACCTTTCACATTCACAGGCTAATTACACAGCGGTACATTGTGAACCGTCTTCTGGAAAGGTTCTCTTGCGCAGTGTTTTTAAATACAGTGTGTAAAAGCCCAGCTACTGTTTTCTTATGCTGAAGTAAAGTTTTTAAATATTTCTATTTATAGTTGGGAAAATAAACCATGTGGATTGAGAAATGAATGTCTGGTTGGGGAAATAAGAGCGTAGGGACACTTTATCTCAAAAGGTGCACAGTCCTGGGGGTGTTTGTAGCTTTCTGTGTTGGTGCATGGTAATGATGCAGTCAGTGTCACTAATTTCACACGGTGCCTTTATTTCAAGGCACTGGCAAGTAAAGGGGTTTTACCAGCAAACTGTTGTTTGCTGCCTGAAGGCTGCTTAAAGTAAAACATAAATCTGCTTTGAAAAACAGCCATGTTGTGTAGGTGAATCCCTGTGCCCCTCCCCAGCTGATGGTGTGTTCAGATATTCCTGTTTGTCTGATGTTGTATCTGCAGTCATGGTTGCTTAAAGCTGGGTCTTTCTTTCCTTTATTACTCCTGCCTTGTACTGTCATGCGGGACATCATTGTTCATAGCTTAAGGCGCAGCTTTTACATCTGAACCTGAACAAGTCTCCGGTTGTATATGTGATACTTTAACTATTGCTAATGCACTTTCAGCTGCACATATATAATAGGAGAACAGCCAAGCCATGCTTCAAACAAAGGCAGAAGCACCAGAGAAGAGATTAATTTCTTCCCTCGCTTTATCAAGCAAGAGCTGGACATAGATGATTTCTGGGAAAATATATTTTGCTGTAATCGTCCAAGCAGAAAGCAGCCCTCTTTGTTTTCCTGGTTTACAGTGCCCCTCCCAAGCCGCTCTGCCTGACCACCCACCACCTTAGCCCGCCACCTCCCCCTCCCCGTAACCTCACGTGGTATGACCCCATTACTTTCCTCTGTTTACAGTGTTTAGATGTGCCTGCATAGTTGCTTGGCAACCAGGTGGCAGCACTGTGGGCTGTTTTGAGGGGTGTGTATTGAGGGGGGAGAGTAGTGTGGGTGAATTGAAGTGCTGTTCTCCTCTACTGACCCAACCTCTCCCTCTCACTCTTTCCCTCCCCCTGCCCTCCAGCTCAGTGCAAGTAATGATCCTGACTCCTTAGGTTCATGGCCTCCTAGCACTTTAATCCTATGGGAAACTGTAACCTCAGTTTACAATGGTATGACATTCGGACAGAATACAGTTGAGACAAATTACCTTTAATTCTAATCTCTGCCTGAGAATGGCAGTTTTATTTGGTTTGTTTTTAATTACTTTGAAAAACTGCAGTTATTTTAATGCTTATTTCACTGGGACAGATTTGTCCCATCTTTCATCCTTGTGCTGTCATCTCCTCTCTTTAACCTCAGTGATAGTTTGTAAACATAAGGTGCTTTCTGTCGGAATGGATTGTGAGAAATGAGCCAATCTATGTTAAAGGGGTGCAATATAGGGTCTGGGTGCCCTGCATGAGTGTGGCTTTTGCTTAGTGTTACAGTATGTCTGCTTGTTAATGATAGCTCATTTTATAACATTCATAAACGCGTTTCTGTTTAGGGCAGCGCGGTGGCTCAGTGTGTGGAGTTTTCATGTCCCCCGTGTCATGCGGTTTCCTCCTGCAATGTAAATGGATTGCTAATAAGAGTCTCCGAATTGCTGTGTGTGTGTGTGGCCTCCTGGCATCTGCTGTGGGAGTGTATAATTCCAGTGCTAAAAGGCTCATTTTTAGAAATTAATCTATTTTTGATAAATATAATTATATATATATGACATATATACACACACACACACACACACACACAGAATGTGTGAGAGTGTGTATGTATGTGTAATGGACTGGTGTCCCATAAAGAGTGTACCCCAGGGTTGTACCTTGTGTTGATCGGTTATGTTCCAGGACCCTCTGCTACCCAGTCCAGGGTAAGTAGTTAGAGGATTGATGGATGGATATCTACATTAACCTCCATCATCTCTACTAACTCATTAACTCAGCAGCTATTGAACATCTGGAGGATCTACCTGCAGGGATCCCGTAGCATCTTCATTGGGTGTTGTCTTTATGTTACCGTCCATTGAAGTGCTCTCTCCCGTAATCTGTCTTTCAGGAGATTT
Organism: Mormyrus hasselquistii; assembly: GCA_026779605.1. Classification (NCBI taxonomy): domain Eukaryota; kingdom Metazoa; phylum Chordata; class Actinopteri; order Osteoglossiformes; family Mormyridae; genus Mormyrus; species Mormyrus hasselquistii. The sequence continues at coordinate 12,883,612 of JAODKE010000101.1, read as the reverse complement.
CGGAGGGTGAGAAGCGGGATCCCAATGAGCTGGTTGGTAAGTATACTGGAAAGGCTGTGTGAGGATGCTGTTCTTGTGCAAAAAAAAAAAATAGAAATTCCTGCCAGGTGACGATTCATTTACAAGGTCCTATGGATTATCCATATTCATACCATTTTTGTAAGTCTTTAAAATGGTACCCAGTATTGTAATAACACATGTTTTAGTATTTAGTCACTATTTTGTGGTAGCCTCACCATATTAATTACATTTAATTGGCTTTCGAGAGTTTGAGAGGTTTCAAAGGCCTGACCCTCTTTGGGACCTGCACAATCACACTGGGATGTTTTGGCCTGTGGGCAGATTGTGTTTGAATTGGGAGGAGTTTAAGAAGTCCTGACAGCTGTGTCGGCTGTTAATCATGGTGTTGGCGCACGCAGGCAGGAGTGGCAGCTGGAGGCTCCGTGTCCCACCCCTGCTTTGATAGGATGGTAATCCAGAGTGGCCTGGGAGACGGCAGTGTTTTCTGGCCCACAGAATCTAAAGAATGCGTAGCTGTGATATACTCACCTGTGGGGGCCTCGGAGGCTTAAGCCAGCAAGCTGGCGCTGAATGAGACGTCAGATGATTTTTATTTGAGAGATACAGAATCAGCCAAGGGAAGTGCACTCATTTGCACTAAATGCCTTTTAATTTTGGATAATAACTGATTTGTTGCTCCTATGTAGCTGTTCATGAATTTAAAGTTAAACACCATATATGTGTCAGAAAAGACCAAAGTGTATCAAACTTGGGGATTCGAGTTAGTTGGCCTGTAGACATTTTAGAATAGTATGAGAAATGACTCTTTGACGGACAGATTCGAACTGCTGCAATAAAACCCAAAGCCCACGGAGATCTGAAAAATTCAGAGGCATATTAATCCTTATTTGAATATAGCTCTGTCCGCTATTACGCCTTTGACGTCAGCCTACAAACTACTGTCTCAACTGTTCGAAAACAGGGTCACTATCTAAGCAGCCTGAGCCTCAGCCTCATTCTCAGTCTCAAACAGGCCCCCCGTTACCATGGTAGTGTGCCAAGAATCTATAGGAATCTGATTGCTGTGGAGATGGAACTTCTTCAGGGCATGTTTTTGGTCACATGCTCCTTGTTTTATTTGATTTTATTTTATTTTTTTTTGATTATGCTTTAGTACCAGAATTGACTGATTTTATTATCTGCTATTGCTGAATTGTTTATTTTACCAAGACTGGGACCTTTTTTTTTAAACCAGTATACTGAGACCAGGGACTTCCTTTACTATGCATAAATGTCACAAAAACTTTTTTTTGTTTAGCATGAGTAAGTCATCTGTGTTGGTCATCTCAGAGTCACTGGAAGTGCATTTGTTTGATGTCCGGTGTTACCTGAATTTAATTTGTGAGGCCGTCTACCTAAAATGAACACAAAGGGCCCTTTGTTTGACACATTGTTGACCAAAGCCGGTACTGCCAGACAGCATCATTTGTCCTGCCACATGACCTGTGTGTCTTGGGCAATAGTCCCTATATCTTAATATCATAATTCCCAGTGATAAGGCTCTGTCAAGGCGTGTCTCCACCAGCGCTCCTGCAGCTGTGTCGATGGGGTGCTTGTACGTTGACGGACTCCTGATGAATGACTCAGTGTTGGGAACACCCAGGAAATGAGTCGGACAGCAGTGAGAGGGGGAGCAGCATGCCGTGTGCTCGGACTATTTGATAGTATACCTTTGCTTTGAGTGGATGGCTGGGGAGCACAGGATGGACACCATCCCAACACTTTAGTATATTTGGTGGGCAGGATTCCAATAACCTGCTAATTAGCAAAGCAAACTTCAGTTAATGGATCTATATTTCGTGGAAGCAAAATGGTCTTCAAAAAGTTAAAGTCTGAAGTTTAAAGGTCAAAAACATTTATAATCGCTAAAATCATATGTATTTTTTTCTGTTTGTTGCAGACACGCTCATAACAATCTATCTCTCATGCTGTTGGCTGACTGCATGCAAACACAAGGCGTGATTGGTGTATGACTTTTCGTATTTAAGGTGCTTGGCTAAATGTGAGTGAATGAAGATAAAGTCCATTTGAACTGGGGTACCCTGAACTAAGGAACGCCTTTATCATGAAGGTGGATTTTTTTTTTACCCTAGCTTAAATAGACTTCACCTTTATTAATTTGCCTGTACTCCAGACTACCTTAAATACAGCAAGTTATCTGGCTAAGCAAAAACTTCTACCTCATGATGCATGCTCTCAGTTATATTTTCCAGGTTCTGATTGACAGTTATAGACTAATAAAGTCCTGAATCCCTCCGTCCTAGTTCCAGGTAAATGGTGCCATGTTTCAAGTCCCCCAGTGGCTTCACTGAGGGCAATATGTCAGCATGGGCCAGTTGCAAAATAAGACTTCTCCGACAAAAATGCCAATATTTCACAAATGGAAGAAAAGAAAATTTCAGTGCAGATTCCTCAGACTCTACAGAATCCCACAGCAGTTAGGGTAAGTCCTAAATATCCCCTGCTAATCACTCTAGTCTAACAGATGGAACTTCAGTGTTAAACAAGTCAAAAATTTTTAGCCCTCTAGGTATGTTTTTAAGGATTCCAGAGCCAAAAACCAAACCTGAGCTATATCCATATAATAAAAGTTAGTTATTCTTAACTTCTTCCAAATTTTTTGTGGTTTTCAGTTTAACATTATCGAATTAGCAGGTTAGCAGCTATTGAAGCTAACTTTTCAGTTAGCTGTGCCCACGATTGTTACTAAACAGCCTGTGAGTGTGTCTAGGGTACTGTAGCACAACCGCGATTTCTGTCTTCTCTGAGGTTCTCTGGTTTTCTTTAAGCCCTTTTGCAAGCCACTGGCGAATGTTTGTTTTATTAATAAAATAATGTTGCTGGCATCAAATGTGTCATGATTCAGGTCCTGTTTGGAAATCGATCATAAAATTTTCCTGAACAAATGCAGTGGAGACTGGTTTCTATGGATGTGCACAGACATTCGTGCACTGGAGGAATGGAATTTCTGGTTAATTGCGTGCACCAACCAGAAAGGCAGAATGAAATGTTGGAATCCTCTCCTAAAGGTCTTTGGAGAGACTCTTGAACATGGTCTTTGTTCTCAGCACACAAAGACCATGCTGATTTGGGTGATTCTTGGCCTTTTCTTCTGTGTTTCTGTGTCCTGGTGTAACTGGTGCCTACGGCCAGGCTCTTGAACTTTGTGAGTTTGTGTGTGGTTACGGTGCCACTGTGGAAATGAGCCTGGAAAGTGACCCATCCTTCCTGGTCTCGCCTCAGGCCGGACAGGATGCTGTCTGGCAGTTTACACACATGTGAAAGCAATCTTTATTGTATTGTTCAACTGCACGATTGGGCTTCTGTTTACATTTTGGGTTTTCACCAACCAGGCTTGAAGCTGCGCTGTTTTATTTCCATTATCTTTTATTCAGTCCCTACTGTGCTTTTTGTGATTGTTGTAGCCAGAACGCTCGATTTTGTGACTTTTCTCAAACATTTGTATAAATTGGCGGGAAGTTTTTAAACTATTACTAGTAAAGAAACGAATAGTAATAAACGGTAGCTAAAGCATGCAGCTAAAATGCTTTGGTCAAAATACAAACAGTCATGCAGGTGATTCAGCCTTTCTAGAAGATGCAGCTCAGGTCTGTACAGCACTTGCTGAGGATACTTTGCTAGTGTCCCAGCTTCTCCAAGCAGTGTTCTCAAGGTCGTCTGCTGCCTTTAGCATGCTTACCATGCCTTGCAGCAGGCGCTCTCTGCCGCAGCTGCATGCCGTGATGCATTCATCGCATCAGTCGAGAACTGATTACCACAGGGTTGGCTCTGCAAGAACGAGGATTCAGCTCACCAAACAAAGATTATGAAAATCTTATTTTTACTTAAAGTCATCATCTGTACAGTACACAATACTCTGTGGCTTAGTTTGAAAAGCATAAAGCATAAAAAATGGATGGATTTCAAAGATAAGTGGGCAGGGTGTTGCCCTGTAACGATCTCAGAAGTCCGAGGGGGGTTTTCATACTGGGAGCTTTGGGGGGCTTCTGGTATTAGCAGCAGTGATGTGGGGAGGCTGTAGCTAGGAGACCACTGTTACCTGACCCACCTGTTTCTTTTTTTTCTCTTCTCTCAGAACGTGTTCTCCTCTTCTGTCGTCTGGCGTGCCCGATCAGGTTTAGAAAAAAAAAAGGATGAGTATTTTGCAGCCCGAGGGCAGACATTATTCTATCTCCTGGTGTGAAGCTCACCGGGGCATGTCTGTGGCTGCTCTGGCTTTCAACCCAGGCTTTTCTCCAGCAGAGGGTGGGGCCTGGGCTGGGCCTGATGGGTCTGTGTTTTCTTCCCTCAGAGGGATGGGGTCCTCCTGGCGCCGTTTACCTTGGCCTCTGAAGAAATTCTTAACTGTCTGAGTAGGGTAGAGGTGCTCATTGGGTCTTGTCCATACATGTGAGATCTGAGGAGGTTGTACTGTGAACTTGGACAGACTTTAAGCGTGAACTTCACATTTTTGCACAAATTATAAGCGAGTAAAAGCTGATGTATGTTTACCAATCTTCTGTGCTCAACTTTCAACCAGAGTGCCAATAAAGTCAGACATTTGTGTAACAGTTACTTAGTCCTTGACTTTTAAAGCAGATTGTTCTTGTTTGCTTGTGTTAAATAATGATATGTGACAAGATGAGCATGTTATAGGTAAGAGAATGGATAGTGTGTGTTCTGTAGAGCAGTAATAAAAAGCTATTGCAACAAGCTCATCATTATTAGGAATAAAATTTAATGAGCAATACAAGTAAACACAGACCAGCCATGGTACTTGATTATTATGCTGGGGGGTTTAGTAATGTTTAAGCTGGAATGTTTTAAGACTATTGTGGATTGAGCGGCCACACTGAAGGGAGTACATCCACAAGGAAGGTCAGAGGTGAGGGACAGCAGGGTTCAGACAAACAAGAGGAAGAAATGTGGAAATGTGGATTTAAGAAACATCCATCAACAAAACCAAGAATTGCCTCAACTGAAACACAACGGAATTTAAGTATAGCATGGTCACCTTCTTGGGTGCCCGAAACCCACTTAGCTGACTGTTACTTTTTAAAGCCCTAGAAGATGATCGGTGCAGTGGGATCGATCAGCTTAGCCTCGTGATTTTTCAGTTGCAAACTTTTTGCAGATAAACAGCAGTGCTGGACTCCAGCAACGTCTACTGGTTCATAATGATGCTGAGTGTTGCCAGAATTTTCAGTGCAGCATAATCAGTTCCACCACTTGGCACCATGCACAACGTCCTCTTAGGGGTGGAGTCTTTGTGGAGTGATGTAGCACATTGAAAGGAGGACCTTCACCTATTATTCCATCTCACTGCCTATAGGGACCATCAGCCATTAATTTAGAGGGATGAGGAATCCAGCCGCGAAACCCATCAGGGCACAGTGTGAGCCTGTTTCCGTTTTTTTTGGTGTTGTCACCATACAGCGCTAACGTGTTACAGTCAGGATCAAACCTGGCAACCTACTGTACGACATTGGATGATATTCAGGAAATATTTTGAAAAACTGTTACATAATACTGTTATGTCTAGCAGAAGTGACAGCCTCAGTAATGTGATCAGATATTTAAATCTTGTGCATTACTTAATGAATGATGGCAGTTCTCTATTACTTGGGCTGAATAGCAATTTATTGTTTGAGGTTCTCTATGAAATAAGTGCATTTTAGCTGTAACATTGTGCATTGGACATGTATTAGAAGATGTAGAAGGTGCAGCCTCCAGGTAAGTATTTTTATAATGGGTCAATCTGACCTTGTTGAGTATAGGTTGGGTTTGCCTGGCACCAGCATAGCGAGATCCTGATGAACTTCTGTGCCGAGGAAAGGAGCGTATGAGGAAGTCAGAATTTCTTGGCCTCCAGTCAGGAATATTGTGGAACTCTCCTAATAGAACTCCTCCCAAAACAAGCCCCAACAGTCTGCAGTGTGGGGTTGGGGCAACTTCATACCAAAGCTTATTTTTTTAAGTGTCAGGCATCCCTGGATACCAGATACCATTTTCTCAGGGAGTTGCCCCTTCAGTACAGCTCCTTTTTCCGGTACATCACATTCATCGTTTTTAGTGGCACACTACTTCCACTTAAATGTAATAGTTAATATTGACATGAAGTGAGATATGTGATCAGCTCTTTAACACAAAATTAGCTGCCTGTTGTGTGCAGTAATATTAATATTAATGGTTAATATATTGATAAAATATTAATAATATATTAAAATACATAAATATATAAGTATGACTCCCAGTGCTTGCTTAATGTTTGTCTGTCCATATTGTGTTGTATATTTTCAGTGTTTTGAATGCTTTATCAATCTAGTTTGTTTGTCCGGCAGCTCAGTTTTCGGAGAAGGTGAGGAACATGTCTCCCGACGAGATCCGGATTCCCCCTGAGCCGCCGGGACGCTGCTCCAGCCACTTGCAGGTGAGGGGCGTGCACCTTCCTCTGCTCACCACTCCAGAGCACCTTTCTTTGATGATAACGAGTCCCTTGACTGTAAGATCAGTGATCAGCATATGAGATAAAGCCCCGCAAACCGCAAAAAAAGAAAAACCTCTGAAGTTTATGACTGGCTATGTCCGGTTGACTCATTCCTATTGTCTGTTTTGTTTTTCTGAGATTTTCAGTGGCTGCCAGTTTGTTGCTTGGCACCCAATGCCAGCTTTACCCTTATCTGCCCTGAGCTCCTTCGCTCTGCATCAGTTAAGTCACAGTTTATCAGTGGTCTATGCCGGCAATGTGCTGCTCTTGAAGTGTTTCTCTGAGCCTTAGTGTGAGTGTGACAATCCTTGCAGCCAGCTGTACCCAGGGTGGGGGCAAGGCTAATAAACCTTGGTTTCCAAGTAGCCAAATACTTTCTTCAGCTCTGACAGTAGTGATTAGCCAGCCCTTTAGGGAATGTAGACTGCAGAAAACCATAAGGGAAGCGTTCCTTCACAAGTTCTTAATTTAAAAGAAATTAAGAAAAACTCAATCGGCCATTTGCAATGTAGCTCCTTGCGTCTGACGGCTCCCAGTGCCCCCATGTGGGAGGGGATGAGTGGTGGTGCCTGGTCTCCGGTCTCCTGTCTCCATACTTCCTGCTACGTTCCCAGGGAGGCCAGGAACAGTCAAGCCTGAAAGTGCTAGAAAGGCTCTGTGAATCGCTTCCGTTACTGGAACATGTGGGGCTGGGGGTTACCCTCCATATACCGCCTTTGATATTGCCATTTTGCCCGGTTATTAATGTGGCCTGTTTCATCATTTAAGCTGTGAATTTCTGCAGCAGTTATTGTTAATTTAAACCCTAAACCTGATGATTTACACTCTGGAATAGAATGGTCACTGATGTCGTACTTACGAGTTTAGAAGTACTGGGTGTTTCAAGTCCATATTGGCTTCCCTTTATACACCATGTGACACAAACGATAAGCAAATCACGATGCTCTCATCACTCCTATATTGTATCCACCATTTTTTTCCACTTGATTACTTAAGTAGCAAGGAAACCTCTTAAGTGGTTTAATAGTAAAATATTAATTAACCAGAGAGCAAGCCGGTATCTTCTTTAGTAATTGCGACCATGAGGATAAATGGAAGGCTTTGCCTTGGAGCTGCCAGCTCTGGGCACTGTTGTAATGCAAACTGCAGCATTTTTTTTGAGAGCGAAAGTTAAATTCACATACAGCTTGCTGACGGCAAGCCATGGCAGTAGCTCTGTTGGTGCCATGGTGGCGAGCGCAGGTCGCTGCAGAGGAGAGGAGATTTTAGGGAGGGTGGTGTTGGCTTTGTAGGGCATTATGGGATGAGAGACCCGCCTTTCTGTTCCATGCGTCGGCCTCCTAGTGACTAATATCCTGCCCGGGAGATTTCACAGGAAGGGCTGCAGTGTTTCCAACTAAACATTTATTTTGTTGTCACGGTACAGACTGGATAGAATGGTAAACTGGCCAATTTTTATGTCCCCCCCCCCCCCCCTTCTGTGCCATTTTTCATGCCCAGGTTATTCCTTGTGTGGTGGACAGACTCCCAGTATAGAGGTCCTCTAACCTATCTGATCAAAGCTGGAGTGAGACAAATGGGAACGATTGGCCTCAGGCCAGTTCCTGCATCTCCATGCTTGCTGTGAAATATTGCCCTTGCATATCAGAGAATGCCTGTCCTCAGATCCCTCTCTCGCTGGTGTGATCTGCTTTAGCCAGGGTCGGCCTGCTGTGAAATAGGGTGCCTGATCTGCGTCTGAACAGCTAGACCCCCTGGAGGCAGACTGGCGTTTCCCAAACTGGATGTGCAGTTATTGTGCATCTATGTTGCTTAATGGATGACGGTTTTATTATGGAGTTGTATATTGTATGAGAAGTGGATTTTTCTATTCTTTAAGCGTTCAACCCTAAAAGTGTGCCACGGCACTTCTCTCTATCTCTCTCTTCGTCCCACAAAGAACCACAATTTTATAAAAATCTGCGAATACAGTCAAAAAAACTAAAAATGCCAAAGTTCATGTATTTTGTTTGATTACTTACACTTAAGGTTAGGGCTGGGTAGCAGTTAAGGTTGTCGTTACCTCATTTCCAACAATGCGGTGCTGTTGCTGGGCTTTTCCCCAATCTGGCACTGGTTCTACCACAAAAATGGCCTTGGGCCAGAAAAAATGGCTCTAATCGGCACCACAGAAAAGCTGGGCTCAGAATTAGGCACCATAATAGTAGCAAAAGTGGGATGTCCTTATGCCTACCTGGAAAATTCAATCTATAACCAATATGGTGAAATGACTGACAACCTTATTAGCGGAATAAAAATCTTTTAGTGGAAAAAATTTAGCGGATTTTTTTTTATGCTGTGAAACATGAAAACTAAATCTTCTGGCCAGATTTAATAATAAACTAAAATATGTTGCAGGTCGATTGAATAAAATTTTGTGGCGTGCTAGTGGCAAAGACATCATGAGGCGCACTGCAAAGTTCAGTTTTTTGCCATTTTTAGCATTAGTGCGCGGTCCTTAAAAGTACAGCTGTGAAACTGCAAGGGAGAATAAACTAACACACACAGATGGGGAAGCCTTTATGTAGACAAAATGTCATGAGATAGCTTAAAACTGTATGGATTGGATTGCTAAAAATAAGATTTTTTTGTAAAATATTAATTTGCACTAGAACACTCAATATATAATTTTATAATTAACAATACAGTATAAATATGTCACAGGTTGAACAAATAAATTGTTTTAGCAGGCTCTTATTGCGTGATCCTTAAAAGAACAGCAGTAAGACAGCAAGTGAAAATAAACTGACTTGCACACAGTCTGGGAGCTTTTAAGGAGACAGAAGTGGGAACAGGCAATAGAGACTGGGTGCAACGAGTCATACTCAAACTTTTTTTCGTTTTGGCAAAATAAATCCAAAACAGAAATATAGATTAACCTTTACTTTACTTGCACCGACGTGGGCAGGTTCTCAAAAGGCACCAAGCAAGAACCGGCACCAACACCAACTCCGTGTTTGTGGAAACAAGACAACTGTTATGCCCATAGAAATTAATAGATTTGGAGTCTCCAAAATGATATGAATATGCAGACTGTGTGTGTCTGTGTGTTTAAATGTGATTTCATCTTGATAGGAGAAGATTCAGAAGCTGTACGAACGCAAGCTGCATGGTGACTTTGACACAAACCGCCACATCCAGAACAAGAAGGAGTTCCGTAACCCTAGGTGCGGCCTGCGACAGGGAACTTCTGCACCAAGCATGGGAGAGACAAGTGTGTTTGACCTTTGTGTCCTTTTTGCAGTATTTATGAGAAACTCATTCAGTTCTGTGGCATCGACGAGCTCGGCACAAATTACCCCAAGGTACGGTTTGTTCACTCCTGTGCCGTGTGAGATGCCTCTGGAAGAAAGATCAGAAGCTGAAAAATTTCACACTTTATTTCTTGTTTCATATTTACTTATGAATAGTTATATTTAAATGGTAGATTAAAAAGTTTAATAAATTGATTTTTTATACAGATCTTAAATACCAGACTCTTGTGGTGGGTGTTTTTTAAGATGTTACCATTCATCTGTGTATTGCTCAACATTAAGTTATAGTTGTAATGATTGTTGTTAGAAAGTGACATTTTGTAACTGATATGGTGATATGCACTACAGGTATTTTATTCTGTAGCTAAATCCGCTGAATTTTGTACCATATTTCTTACCGGTCTTATTTATACTTAACACTGTAATGCAGTTGAACAACATCCTCATCATGGGTCGATAGCTTTAGCTTTACCTTCTCCTTGTTCTCCAGGACATGTTCGATCCACATGGCTGGTCTGAAGATTCTTATTATGAAGCTCTAGGTATTTTTTTTGAATGTTGTTGTATTGGTCGACCTTTTCTTTGGCATTTTGTCCACACCGTGTTAAACTGGTTTTTGTATCTGGTTGTCTGGACAGCTAAAGCTCAGAAAATAGAAATGGACAAACTAGAGAAGGCAAAGAAAGAGCGGACTAAGGTGAGCAGCCTTACAAGGTTTTGAACCTTCTAGGTCGCAACCAAAAAATAAATCTGTCATCTACATAATTGGTCAGTGTGCAATACATTAGACATCTGAATGCTGATTTCCACCCAAACCCTCTATTGCTCAAGCTGTCCTAAGTTTCAGTTCAAGTCAGTCATTTCAAGATGGCTTGGCAGCACATTTGATAACTGCATGCCATATTTGTGACGTTAAAGTAGAGAATCATGTTTGAACAAGCTTTATTTGCCTGAGTAAAATGTATTGGAATGGATTGGCAAGTTTTAACAGATTAGTCCATTTCATGTAGAGTCATCGAGCTTCTTCTTGGGCAGAGGGGTGTAGCACAGGTAGAACATTCCGTACAGGCTTGGAGTTCTCTAATGTTGTGGTTAGGAGACGCCTCTTGTCTGGCAGACTATGGTTCCGTCTTGTACAGCTGGCTAACCGCAACACACAGAGCATATTATATCTTTGATTAGTCAGACCCTTGCTGACTCGTATGGTTTTCACATTACAGATCGAGTTTGTGACTGGCACCAAAAAGGGTACGACAACCAGTGCTGCTGCTCCTACCACCAACACCACCAGCACCACGGCAACGGGTATGAACACCGGTCACCGGTGTTGGCCGGCAGAGCTGCATCCACACCGATCACCAAATCATCTAATTTCTGACCTTTGTATATCAGCCTGTGTGTGGTAGTTGCAGCTTTCCCAGTCAGGGTCACAGTGATTGAGTGCTTTGGGATGTGATCCTTTGTGTACAGGGTGTGAAATGGGTTCCAGCTTGAATGGCAATCTATGTAGAAGACATATCCACCAACATTTACAAACTCACGCTTTTTGACAGATTCACGTGTGCTGCTTGTGCTTAGGAGGAAACCATAACTTCTGTTCAGGAAAAACCCTGTAAATGAGAAACAATTATAGATTCTGTAACTCCTTATGTAATTTTCAAAAAAATAATGTAGCCCTCTGTCAGCTATCAGTGGTGTTTACTGTTAATTTCATTAGTCCTGGTGTTGTGATGTCACCCCTGTCTCAGACGCCCAGAAGAGGAAGAGCAAATGGGATTCGGCAGTTCCTGTCACTCTGGCTCAGCCGGCGCTGCTCACCACCACGGCCACACTGCCCGGCGTCGTCTCTGTCACTACCACAGCCAGCGGCACCAAGACCACTGTCATCTCCGCTGTTGGCACCATCCAGAAAAAGGCCAAGCAATGAGAGCCCGGGTGACTCTTCCGTACGTGTCCCGCCCTTGAGGAGAGGTTCTTCTTGCCAGTCTCAGTAGTGTGGTCGGCCCAGTCCCTGCTGATTTGACCTGCTCAAAATGGACGATGCTCAGAGAGAACGTTTACCTGGACATCCTACTCTTTCCCTCTTCATAAACTTCTAACTTCAAATCTCGTTGCCACAGTATCTGACATCCCTAAATCAAACTTTAATAATTGCTTGCCCATTATATTCCAACCAACATCTGCTTTCTTACACTTTGTTGTATATGTACATTGAAGTGAAGTCAACGGTATATATAAATGGAGAACAATAGTTTCCAATTGAGGAAAATGGTTCTCTGTCAGGGTTACAGATTGTTGACTGGAAAATGTATGGCTAGGCAATTAGAGCTACCTGTGTTCCTGTGGCTGCTTGGCTACTATGCAGGTTGAGAGATTGAGGATGTCCCCCTGTACTTGTGCAGCCATTGTAACATTTGTGTGTGGGTCCGCCACCCCCCCCCCCCCCCCCCTCTCCCCCCCCTGCCCCCCTCCCTCTCCCCCCCCCCACCCCCCCCCCCCTGGCTCCGCCTCCACTCCCACCTCCCTGGCTCCGCCTCCACTCCCACCTCCCTGACTCCACCTCCACTTCCAACTTCTCTGACTCC
>JAODKE010000101.1:12848857-12871087 GCA_026779605.1 Mormyrus hasselquistii | reverse complement strand
GCAATTAGGGCTCCCTGTGTTTCCGTGGGTGTTTTGCTTCTCTGCAGGGTTGGAGAGTGGGGGTTGCCCCCCTTCCCTGTGCTGCCCTTTTAACATTTTTGTTTGGTTTTCCCCCCCCCCCCCCCCCCCATTCATAATTTGGCCACCATTGAGGCCACTGTTTACTTCAGGTCTCTGGCTTATCTGCTTGTTCATCTCACAAGTGAAAGGAGATGCATACCTGGGAAAGTTGGCTCTCTTCCTGAAGCTTCAGTGTTCTAATGAGAGACAGCTCATTAGGGGAGGCAATTTACATCTAAGAAAATGACATTGTGTGTCGTCTGTCATTTTTATTGTTTTAATGCCTGTTCAAAGACTTTTTGGTAATATTTTTACACAGGAATGTAATGCTGATGTGTGTAGAGGAATAAAAGATGTCTATACTTGTGTTACATTTAATTCTTGTTTTAGCTTTTTCTGTCTAACATTTTAATGTCAAACATTTCAACAGGAATAACCAGATTGGTGCTACCCCTATTGTAAACTAATGGTTCTTAAACTTTTTTGCCTCCCGACCCATTTTTTTTAAATTTTTTTTACCATGCCAGCTCAGCTGTGACCCTACATCAAGTATAGGTTTAAATTAACGCTATGATCAAGCACACCGTGTACTCTGCAGTTTACGGCAATCAATGCCTGTTGCAAAAATCTCATTGGATGTGCCAGTGAGTTTTAAATGAAGCATCTGCGGTTTGGCTTCTTGGATTGGATAAGGGTTCACTAGTTCTTTGCTAAGCAGTTCCAGATCCCAGACCTGTTTATATAGGTTAATTCTAGGATTGCAGCTGGGAAATCTGATCGTGAATCAGCACAGGAGCTTGCTGGTTTTAAAATGCTTACATTTCCAACACTGCCTTGCAACCCTTTCAGAACTTGCTGTGACCTTGGTTGAGAATCGTTGTTAAAATACCCTTTTTTGTGAGATGAAAGGTGATTTCAAACGTAGTTCCAGTTTTGTAGCCAAATGTTCTGAATTAAAACAGCGTTACCCTGCAACGGGCGGTGCATTCGCTTAAACATCTATTAGTTACATTGATAATATTACTTGTGTTATTTGTGTTCTATAATTGGATGCATAAATAATTTACAGAATTATGGCTTGTATGGGTTATTAAACAATGTAGAAAGAAAGCTTGCAGCTTTGGCTTTTCCAGAAGTCTGCGGAACACATCTGTTATCCAGGTGGATGCTTGATTTAGTGTTCACATCTGGGTCCCGTACAACTCGGCTGATAAGATACGCGCTGACTTCTTAAATGACATAGGGGTCAAGGGTGACTATGCGCAGCCCAGATGCACAGTAGGAAGCTGAATCATTAAGGAGAGTGGGGGCAGGGGCAAGTCTAGCTATTTCACAAAGGAATTATGCAAGTACACCGATAGCAGACATGTTGGAAGTGAGGAATGCACTGGGCGTGGTGAGTGCCTGCCTGCTGTTGGTGGCTGCTTGTTTTTAAGGGGTTTATGCTCGCACAGCTGAAAGATTTTGATTTTAGTCATGCATTTTCCACATCACAAAGCCCATCCTACTAGGCACCAGGCAGAGTAATTAGAGAATTAATCATAGGAAGTTAATGTGGCATTTCAATTGTATACAAAGAGATACATGGAGGTATATGCTTTTTCTCAGTCCCCTGGAGGACAGGTTTGGAACATCCGTGTTTTTTGCCTACTGGCTTTGGCTTCCACCTGTCATCTGGATAACATCTTTAAGAAGAATAATCAGGTGGACTTAGAATAAGTTCCTTAAGTGTAATATGATGGTACTGTTTGGGCTTTGACATTATAAAAAAAATCTTCTCCTCAGGCTTTCATGGTAGTGTAGAAATGCCTGGATCTGACCCTGTTGTCTTGTTTCTGTACATGAGTTTTCAAAGGCTTTGTTTACCCAGTTTTCAGTTCCATTTCTAGAGGTAGAAAGTTCAGGTGCAGAAAGTACAAATCCAGACCAAGGTGGCTGATATACAAAGGTCAGAAACCAACCTGAGTGTAAAAAGTCACAGTCACAAAGTATGCAACTGGTTGGCTGAAACAAAATCTTGGTCTGGATTTGTACTTCCTGCACCGGAACTTTCCATCTCTGGTCATTGCCATTGTTCATGAGTGTGGCTGATCATCTTTTGCGGGTCGCCTTTAAAGGTATGTATGTGCAACTGTCCATGTTGTTTGAATTTAAACTTGTACCCAGTATTTAGGCACATGCGAATTTTCCCAATCTCCAATACTCAAAAGTGTTGTGAAACATGAGCCTAACTGTCCCTTGTGCCACAATATGCAGAATGTCTCTCCTGCTCTGCTGGCACTGTTCTGCTGGGGTGGGGTGTGTCCTCAGGTCCACAGGCTATGTAATTTAAGCGGTCGGAGACTCATGCATTTATGCCGTAAGCTCCTGCCCTGCCCCGGCCTCTGTGCTGAGCAGCCTAACCAGGGTGTGAGTCACTGAGCACACCTGGCGTGCACGGAGAGCAGTGAACGGGGAGCAACACCTGCTGCTGCAGTTCACTCATCTGATTGTGACGCAAAATTCACCCAGAATCTATGTGTGTAATCAGGACTTTCATTTGCATTCTGCTTGCTGACAACTGACCAACATAAATTATATTACAGAATTCACAGGGGCCTAAACAATGTTTATGGCATTAATCCTTGTATAAATAAAAGCTCTGATAAACTGTAGATAGTGGGCACCGTATGATAAAGATATGGAATTTATGCTGAACCTTCCCCTGAAGCCACTGGCCCTTCATTGAGGCAGTTAAATGACACATTCCCCCTATAAAAAATACACACACAAAAATGTTGGTGTCTTCTTCATGAAAGTACTGTAAAAAGCCATTTTTGGTGTCTACAATACTTGCCCAGTGTTGAGTATTGGTGGCCTTACACCTTCGTATTTGGGGTGTGAATCCTGGCACTGCTGCCTTGCACTCATAGCCTCCAAGACAGGCTCTGGATCCCCCACAACTCTGATTAGGATAAGCAGTTACAGAAGATGAATGGATGGATGGAAAGAAGGGATGAATGAATGAGTGAATGAATGGATCCCTTGCTACTGCTGTGTGTGGGCTTTGCATGTCCTCCCCACTTGGTGTGCTTTTCTTTTATCCATAGGCATGCTGGTAGGCTAATTGGTGTCTCTAAATTGCCCATAATCTATGTATATGCCCTGTGCCTTTGGCCTCCCTAGACCAGGATAAATAGTTGATGGATAATGATTCTGCTCTTGAAAATAGAAATTGTATGTAGGTTTTTGAATGAATATCGTTAAGTTATTTTGCTTTATTTTAAGGATTTTGTTTGTTTTGGCAAAATTGCAAAAAAAAAAAAGAGAAACGTTGCAAAACTAGAAAGAGGTCAAGGAATAAAAAAATATTCTTGCACAAAGGAGACTTTGAAACGAAGTGCTGCTGCGTCTGGATGCTAGTAGTAATATTTAAATATACACATATTTTTAATTTATCTGCACGCGGATTTCATTCCCTGCTTGCTTTTCTCTATCGGTTTATCGAGGTGTTTTTCAAATCCCCGCAAAGGCAGCTGACAAAAGCTACTGAATGAATTCATTGGTCTAAAAACGTGACCGATTGTTATGGAAATTGTTAGGAGTCCGGGCCAGGGAGGCAAGAGTCCGTGAGAGAACCCCGGAGTTCGGCTGAAGGCGAAGGATCGACAGAGTAACCCAGCAAACTGCACGGCAGCATTGCAATCCCGTCGAAATGTGACTCGGATACACCGTTCGTGGTCAATTCATTTCCATAAATTGGTTATGCACGTGAAGGATATAACAAATAACGTGACTTCAACGTTTTGAAATTGAAGTAAGTATTTTGCATTATGAGATTTTGAGATTTGAGTTTAAATGAATCAAAGACAAATAAAGAAATAATTTCAATATATCTCTTCTCGCAATGATGCAATATGTTGGAAACACTTGTTGCTTATTTTATGTTAAGTAGCATATGGTCTTATAACAGCTTTCAAATAGAAAAAACACAGAGTTTTTGTGGAGTTCTACAACTCGCTTCGATTAACTCAAACGTCATTCTGTATGGTTCATGGTAAATATTTATTAGCATCTAATATAATTTCGATGCACGTGAAAACATGAAGTTTCAGTTATTTGCGTGTTTCACAAAAGTAATGGTGATTAAGCATCGTCAGTTGTTCACTGACTGCTGAATGCTGCTGTCTGCGAGACTCGAGGGAGGATAGTCAAGAAGCTGCTGTATTGTACTTAAACTTTCAGCCATTTTAAGCAATTTGGATTGAAAGAGCGTTAATTTGGATGAGTGGAGAGCATCGGAATGTAGGAGCCTGGCGTGGGGCAATCTAAGCAGGATGTGGTGTGAGAGAGCCTCTCTCCTTCATGTGATATCTCAACTTTGCATGTATAATATAGGGATTCAGATACTTCTGTTTTAGCGTGATTTTGTATTTCTGCAGTTTAGAAAATCCTAAACAAGATGCAGTGTCCTTGCTGTGTCTTTTTTTTTGGGCGGGTGGGACAGGACTGTGGTATTCTTTGTCAAATGCCCATCCAGACTTGATGCCCCACAGATCAGGGCGTTTTTACAGGAAACTCTGAGCACATTGTAACTTTGAGCCCTGTCATTCCAGTAATAATAATCTCCTAGTCCAGTGAACAGAACGTTAAATAAAGGGGTTATTCCTGTTGTGATTGGGAGAATAAAGCTACATGCTAAAGTCACACTTTGAAATGTGTTTTTTTTATCTTCAAAAGTAGAAAGGGAAAATTATGCAATATTTTAAGTCACAATGTTGTTTAATACACTGCAGTGTCTATTGTGAACACTTTATACATATAAAGTTATCATCAATAAAGAAGTTGCGCTGGCAGTATGATTCTGGTGCAGGAAATCAGGCCTCCACATCTGTAATGTACATCTCAGTGGGTGAAATAACACTGCAGGTTGGTGCTTTGGTGATCGTCGTGTCAGAACAAAGATTGCTTTCCTGGTGCAGTGCAAGATAGGGCTTGCAGTGGCTAGCATTTCTGTGTTACAAATTAATAGAACAACCAGTAACATAAAGTAACAACAAAATCCTACAAGTGTTTTTTAACAGTTAAACTGGAGAAAGATCCTTGCATCTGCCTTATAGGGAAAATATGTAGCGGATCAGCGCAGGTTTTTTAGCTGTGTGGCGGACCACTCTCAGAAAAAGGCGATTTTTCTCCCTTGGCGTGTCTTTGTGCACAGAGGTCAAACTCTGGAGAGAGCTTGGGCTGACTGGCACAGTCAAATCCCTCCTGCTCAGGAATGCAGCGGCCTACACCTCTCCTCTCTCTCTCACTGCTCTTGTGTATCTGTACGCAGGGTACAGGACGCATGCGTGTGTTTCTGTGTGTGTGTGTGTGTGTGTGTGTGTGTGTTTGTATTTGCTCCTGTAAAACCCAATCAAATTTCAGGAAGTTCTATGCTGTGGTGTTCAAAGATATACCTGTCAAAATACAGCAGTGTGTGTGTGTGTGTATTGCACTCCATGTCTGTTTGTATAGTCCTGACTGTGCATTTTTTATGGGCCCTTTGGGCATGGTTCTTGCTGCCCCTCCCAAGAGGGGGGGGAGGGGGTGCAAGGAAGAAGTACGCTAGTCTCCAGCCCATACAGGTGAGCCACGCGGGGAGGAACAGGGCAAGGTGAGAGGCCCAGCCTCATTTAATTAGTGACGCCTCTGAGATATAAAGGAAGGGGAGGAGAGGGGGAAAGAGGAAGGGAAGGTGGTGAAATACGCAGCACACCTGGGAAAAAGGAGAGTGGCACTCAGTCTGGGGGAGGAGCTAAAGTTCTCTCTCACACACACCCTTATTACTTTTCAACCTTGTTCTCTCCCAGTCACTCTCACTTCTAGGCACTGTCGCGCCTGAGTGTGCACACGCACACGCACTCACATTCTGAAGCACGCTGTCCGGCTCTGGGATTTAGGGGATAAAAAGGAAGAGACCAAGTAAACATTTTTTTTTTTAATTTTTAGAAGTGGTAAAATTCTCAGAAGGTGGAACTAACTGCATAAAGGTGTCTGTGGAAAACAAAGGTGGATATTAGATATCTCTCAGCGCCAGAAGAGGAGATAAGGAATTTACTTTTTTGTTTTTTAAACTTTGGGACCTAGATCGGGAAACTGAGCCGCACGAGGTTTGTGAGTTTTGTAATCTTCTTACGAATCCTAGTTAGCAGTATCTTTACTTTTCGCTGATTTGTGTGTGTTGTGACAACAGTCCTAGAGTCCCAAGCCTTACTGGCCTGCTAAGATGGTGAGAATATTATACTTGTGTTGTATTATAAACATTAGTTGGAAAAGTACAAAGAAGCTGTTTTATTGGCATTGCAGGTTTTTCACTTATGAACTTGTGTGAATCTACTTAGTTTGCTGCATTTCACCTTTCTCCTGTTCCATTATATCTGTCATCATTGTTTTTGTTTGGTGCTGAGACTTGACCAGACAGTAAGAAAAACATGCTTCAGGTTGTGTGTTGGAATTCTACCTTGAGAGCCAGAGACCAGTTTCAGGTTTTCAGGTGCTGTTCCACTCTTTGAAGACGTCATATTTATGCCAGAAAGAGTCCAGATAAACGGAGACATAATCTCCCATGTAATCCTGTAAGTAATCTCTGCTGTTTAATATTGGTGCCATTATTGCTGCTATTATAAGGCTTTCCAGATATTTCTGGAAAAGAGTAGTGGGAAGTGATGAACTTACAGACAAAGGTGAGGCATTCCACACAGGGAACCGCACAAGGCCTTAAGGGTTATGGCTCAGAGAAGAGTTCTCCGGAGAGTGATAGATGAACTCCGGTGTGCTCAAGGATTTAATTTCATTAGCTTTATTTTACAGGATATTAAGTTGTGGAGGTCAAGTGAGGGTCATGTCTGTGTTATGTCAGGAAAGGCTGCGGAATTCAGTCTTTGGAAGGAGACCATGCCTGCCTGTGTGGGTTTCTCTGCACCTGTAACTCAGTTGGTGGCTGTGAAGCTGCTCCTGAGCACGAAAGCCCTGGGGAGACGTAGGAAGCTGATGGTCAGCTCGTGTGTGCTTGGAGATAGCAATGCAACAGCCCGTCATTGCATGACATGATGGAAGTGTTTAAATCATCAGTGCAGCCACCCAGATTGATGACACAGCCTTCTCACATTAAACCAAGGCTGTAGCTTCAGCCAGTCTTTGTCATGCCCGTCAAGCCATAGCTGGTTTGCTTAGTCATGGGTGGTCAGTTAACCAGCTTCTTACTAATTTAGCGGTAACATCTGAAACATGCTAGTACTTGAGAGCTGGGGCTCTCCAAAAATCCTGAGAGAGCTTCCTCAGCATGTTGTGTTTGCAGAAAGCTCCTCTGTGCATATTTTCCTGAGCCCCTTGGCTCCTGCTCCCCCCCCCTCCCCCCGGCAATGTCAGCAGCCCGGCCTCACCCCTCTCTGGAATGTTCATCTTGTGGGAGCACAGCCTGTTATAGTGCGCTCTGTATTGTCCTGCTGGTGAGTGGAGATCACAGCCCTTGACCTTGCTGTCAGGCTCAGGGTTGTGATTTACTAGTCTCTCTCTGAACTGGTTTCACTCAGCCAGAAAACATTTCAACCTATCAGGCATACTTTGTTTTCCAAGGGAGAATTTTTGGTCCACTCTCAGCACCTTCTGTAATCAAATTCACAAGTGGGTGCAAAATTGTATTTTTTTCCTGGTGTCTCCCTGAAGCGTGCTGTTTTGGTCTCTCTCACCCAATATAGAAATTTTTGGTCTGTGACTCAGGGGACACAAGGTGAACCGCAGGCTTCGGGAAAACTTTGAACTTCCATTCACTGTTTCTAGACCTGATCGCAATATTGTTTCTAAATTACTCTCCATGATCACAGATGCAGTACCCCTTAATTAATGCCATGGTCATTGCGTTTAATTGTGCGTGATATCAGGGATCCAACAAGGATCCAAAATTCCTAGCTTGTTTGAAGCTGAGTCTTCTTTCATCAAAGAGGGGGGCTTGACTGGGCTTTGGCCCTGCTGTCAAATGGATGCATCATCCAGAGCAGTTTTCCTTTGCTGGTGTCGACACGTTTAAGTGGAATATTGTTTTTCCATTTTTGTTCTTTATTCATCTGGAGCGAGCATCTTGACACCAATTACAAGTAATGATACAAAGTTGTAAGTGGTACTCCAGCAAAATTATTTTTATTAATCACTACTATCTTGTAACCCACTTCTCAAGGGTATCTGTAGGTTTTGATTGGATTAAGCGAAGTAGTGATTGATGGTAAACCTGCCCACTCTGGAAACTTCCTTTTCCCCACCAGTGGCCTTGGGGTCAGCAGTCTTCCACCTGTGACCCCGTGGACTATGAGGCTTCTCATGGAAATAGTGAATAATAATAATATGCTATTGCTCCCTGTGGGGAAATTCATTTTGCCCTGTATTGGTCTTCATGCATGTCAGAATGAAGTGGCAGCCACCTTGTAGTGGTGCTGGAGGTTTATGGCCTTGCTGAAGGAGTCTGTGGACATGTGACTATTCTGCTGAAGCCAGGCTTGAACCAGCAACCTTTTAGTCATGGGCACAGAGGCATAGCCAACTGAGCCACACATCCCCCATCGGCATGTTCTGCTGACATGCCCAATATGAATACAACGCCCGTTGGTGATTCGTTGCTTTGCTCTGTGTTACAGGAAGGAAATGGGCAAATGGATCGTATGGCTCACAGTGGGGACAGTCCTTCTAACGCTGTGCCAAGCCCAAAGAGGTAACCCCACTGCAGCAAGACTGCCATTGCCCCTGCCATCCCATCCTGCTCTATGGGTGAAAATACCTTTGTTGTGATTTCAACTAACATATACAGCACACATTTACAAGCAAAACAAAACAGAAAGGCCTCTCAACCTTCCATTGCCTCACACAGAAAAAAGAAGTGACGAGTCCAAAATTATTAAAAGTGACAGATACAAGAGCTCTCAGTCTTGTTAAAAATACCAGCAGTGCAGCAACTGATATTCAGAAAAAGAAGAATAATCAGGAAAATTAAGGGGGGTAGTGGGCAAATGAAAATTACTGACTCATGCCATTACAGTCGAGCACTCCTTTGAGTACAGGACCTAACATTTTTTTTTAAAAAAGGTGTCCCAGTCCTAATAAATTTACACATTATACATTGTAGGTATAACATTAAATATCAGCCTAAGAATGTTGGTGGTTTATTATCTATCCATTTAAACAGCATATTTTCCTGGATTGCAAGTGTTGCAAATGTCAAAATGCTGAAAAGTGCCCATTGATGCTTAACATCATCACTGGGTAAACTCTGACCCTCAGGGTGATTATGAAAATGGGGGAGATGTGCCAGTTTACCTTTCAGTGATTTTGCTTCCCTCTGCAGTCAATCACTGCATCGCGGCCCAAGCCTCCCGCTGCTCTGAATGCATCCAGGCTGGAAAAGGCTGCACATACTGCAGTGATGAGGTGAGCTTTGGCTGTCACTGCAGCAGCCAGTGGTGCAGCTTCCCTACGACTGATGACGTTCCCCAATGCAGCAAATGTCCCCTTCGAAGTTCCTGAGTCAAACTGCAGAATTAGTGTAGTACAGCGAATTCACTGGGAACCTTTCTTCTTAAAAGATTGACTTGGACAACTAAAGAATGAAAGTATTTATAAATATTCATTCATTTCAGTAGTAACTGAATGTTCTTGGAAAAATCATTACTGAACAAGATTAAAGAGATCACATTTCACAACATGTAGCTTGAAACCAGTAATATACACCCAAAGTGGTCCATTTATTAGGTGTACCTGCTTGTTATGCAAACAGCCGGCTCCTCTAAATAGCAAATCATTTAAACGTACAGTGCACAGATGGGGTCAAGAGGTTCATTTGCTATCTGAATAACCTCTGGTGAGGCTGAGGCACCTGATCTAAGTGATTCTGAGTGTGGTGTGATTGCTGGTGGTTCCTTGAGGTGAATGACATGTTAAACAAATACAAACATCTGGGCAGTGGCAGTTCTGTGGTGTGAAAACTCCTTGCTAATGAACAATATCAGACGAGAATGGTCAGACCTGTTACAGGTAACACCAAGGTCACAAGATAACAAATCATTGTAACATCTGCATGCAAAAATGTTCCTCTGAATGCAGAACTTGTCTACTCTTGTTGCAGTTCTGTAGGCCAAAGCTAAGTGTATCTAATAAATTGGCCGCTGATTACATGCCACTACATATTTATGTAACATAGAAGTTTTTTTCGTTAAACTTTTTTCTTTTTACAGAAATGTTTCTAAGAGCTATATTTGTTTTTCTGTCTGTTGAATTGCAGTCGTTTGATTTTCCACGCTGTGACCTTCGTGAAACCCTGAAGTCAAATGGCTGCACTATGATGACTGGGGTGGAGAGCATGATGCAGATAGTCAAGGTAAGTCAGCTAGAGATCTGAGCACAACATGTCCTGACAGGGCCAGTCCTAACCTATGTGGCGCCCTAAGTGAGCATCATCTTATCTTCTCAGAAATATCTTATCTTCTCCGAAGTGAAATTGACTGTCAAGTCAGCGCCGTCTCTGCAGTTGGTGCCCAGGGTGGTCACCTGTGTCACCTGTACTGTAGGATTGACTGGCCCTGTGTCCCACTTTGCTTTTGTTTAGCAGATTAAATTGCTCTGTCTGACGTGACTTGGAATGCTTACCTGAAGCACACAGCTCTTACCATGTGACCCCCCCACCTCATTTGGCATGCAGAACACCGAGATCAACGAAAGGCTGAACGTTTCACAAGTTGCCCCACAGCTGATGACCATGCACCTGGTCCCAGGAGAGGAGAGGGAGCTATTGGTGGATGTCTTTGAGCCTGAGAAGGGTCCTCTGGACCTGTACATTCTCATGGACTTCTCCAACTCCATGAAGGATGATTTGCTGAATCTGAAGAAGATGGGGAACTCCCTGGGTAAGATGAGCAGTTTAGTGCTGCTTTGCAGTTTTCTTATGTAGTGCATTTGATTTGTCAAGAGCATTGCCACATGATGTGTAACGGTGATGGTACTGTGTATGTAACAGCGAGCCTGGTTGGTGAACTGTCAGACGACTACACCATTGGCTTTGGGAAGTTTGTCGATAAAGTGACTGAGCCACAGACTAGCATGAGTCCTTCAAAGTAAGAATCTGCATTCCAGACCGTCCTTTTTCATCATAGACACTTTTCAGGAATTCTGATTCTACTTCGTCAATGGGATTGATTTCTAGCTAGAGTCTGCCCTTTTCCCCCAGGCTGAAGCAGCCATGGCCAGACAGCGACCCACCCTTCTCCTTCCAGAACACGATCCCTCTCACCAACAACATCACCCTTTTTACTGAGAAGCTGAAAAAGGAGCGTATCTCTGGCAATCTGGATGCTCCGGAGGGAGGATTTGATGCCATTCTCCAAGCAGCTGTGTGCCAGGTAACTAACTCCATGTTAGCAACTTTTCTCCAACAGAAGCCTCCTGTTCTCTTTGTACTATTGCCTTAGTGCTTCACGGGAGTCTTCCGATCACTCAGGACTAGATTGTGTTAACTTCATAGAGTTTCTACTTATCACCTGGTCCAAGAGTAAACTGGCATCCAAGTAGCAACTGGACATGGGAAAGCTTGTGGGAGTTTTACTTACACAAAAATGTTCTGAAGGCAGTAAGGGAAATGATTGGTTCAGAGAGATAACCAATCATATTGTACAGGAGTTGGGTCCAAGCAGCTAAAGGAGGTGGGACCATTCTGATTGATTCTGATCTGATTGATTGATTCTACCTCATCTGGCTGCTTGGACCCACCTCCTCTACAATATGATTGGTTATCTCTCTGAACCAATCATTTTTCCTTCTACCCTCAGAACATTTCTGTGCAAGTGAAACTTCCATGAGCCATGGAAAAGCAGAAGAAGAGAAAAAGTCAAGTATGGCTCTTCACAGCATAAAGACATTTCAATATTGTTTTATTTCTATGTTTTTAATTTATGGGTTTGGAAAGCACCAAAGCCCCTGGGCGAATGTAGTTACCACACTGGAATATGCCACAGATAATTGCACTGATTTGTACATCTGCCCTCACCAGGAGCAGATTGGCTGGAGAGAAAACAGCACACACCTGCTGGTCTTCTCCACTGAGTCTGCGTTCCACTACGAGGCTGACGGCGCCAACGTGCTGGCTGGCATCCTGCCACGCAATGATGAGGCCTGCCACCTGGCACCCGATGGCTCTTACACCTATGACACACGGCAGGACTACCCCTCCGTACCCACCCTCGTGCGACTGCTAGGCAAACATAACATCATTCCCATTTTCGCTGTCACCAACTATTCTTACTCTTACTACGAGGTAGGTGGGTCAGCTGTCCAGGATGAAAGACTCGAATTGATTGGCCTGGGCTGGCTAAGTGGGATTTGTGTGTTACCAGGTCATTGTCCTTTTTACCTGGTAAACTGAGATCATTTGGTTCATTTGGGGTCAAGCTGAAGTATTTTAAACTCAACTAACCATTGACCGAAGATGAACACAAGCCTTGGATTTAATTAATGTAATATTACAACCTCAGTTAGCATTCACAAGTATGACATTACTAAAAATTCATGCATATTTACAACCAAATTTTGTACACGTGATAATGCACACCAGAGTGAGATTTTTAAAGTCGAATGTACAAAGTGCTGTTAACCGGGGGCTGAATTAGCTGCCCCCTGCTATGTCACGAAAGTCGCATATGGGTTAAATGCAGAGGACACTTCGTTGTTGCGCACTGTGTGCTGTGCTGTGGTGTGTTGACAATGACCACTAATCACCTAATTCTAATTCTAAAATGTGCACTTCATGAAGGATAAAAGACATTAAGTATAGAAGGCTTTAGTAAAGTCGTAAGCACAGTCACAGTCACATCTAAGCTATCGTGACTTTCACTTAGCGACCATTTAGCTTAACATCCTGGGGTTTGGAATAAATCTTGATCTCTAAACGAGGAGTGGGTGTTCTATTAAGTGCTCTTTTACTTTTTGCTTATTGCACTTATCATTTTGCCATTCCATATTGCATTATCTTTAATCTATAAACATTCCAAACTGTCAACTTGTAATTTCATCATTGTTGCAGTCACCATCTGTTCCCCAGCATTGCCTGCAGTCTTTAGCCCCTTTCCCATCTTACTTTTTTATTTGTTGATGAATTTATTATTTGCTGTGTGTGAAGGCCCTGTTTATGCCCTGTTTAGACTGTTTCAAAGGTCGGTTTTCTGGTGCTCCATAAATGTGACACTCCTCTAATAACAAATCCCTGTTATTTTAGTCATTCGTTTCCCTAATTGATCATCAGTCTGCTGGTTTGTCATCCACTCCCACTCGTACTTCATTTCTGTACTGTATGTTTGTAATGTTTGTAGCTTTTCATAGCTTCTTATATCATCACTTGGTTCTGTTCAACCCTCCCCTTCTGTCTCTTAATTCCTCCCTTTCTTAGGAATGCCTGGCACAGCCCTGATGTTTATTCATCAATTCGGACATCGCAACCATCTCCTGTGTCTTTCCTAATACCCGTTCTGAGAGCAAACCAATTTTTTGCTTTTTCATTCCAGTTTCATTTTTCTCATTCTGCTTAATTTTTCACATTTTCTTTTGTCTCCTGTTGTCACTTAGTGCTTTGCTTAGTTTTTATTTAATTTTTATGTTTATATTTGTGTCGGCCACCCCACTGTTTTTGCCCCTATCTGTCCACTCATATTATAAAGCTGTTGTCGTTCTAATAGACTGAAATTTTCTTTTGGTTTTTAGTGGTGATATCCGCTGTTGGATGAACACATAGCAACACGGTTTAATATTGCTCTTGTTGTTCTAGGTTCAACTGCCTGTACATTAGGACATCCCTGTTTTCCTATGTAATTTAGCTCATCCTCAAAATAGCATTTTTGATAACGCTGCTACTCTAACAATATTAACTCTAACATTTCTGTTCTTCCACCTTGTTCTGTTTTTGTAGAAGTTGTACCAGTACTTTCCCATTGCTGATATTGGGGAGCTGCAAGAAGATTCTTCCAATATCCTGACTCTTATCGGAAGTGCTTTCATTGTGAGTCACGAATTCCATGAATAAGCATGAATACGATTCTATAATTTATTTGCGCAGCACTGAAGCAGTTTACCTCCGGACACCATCTGCTGAATTTTCGTACTTGAGTTGGTCCATAGCTGCAGCAGATTTTTTTTCTTGAGACTCTGCTCTCATTCTTCTCCTCCCCCTAAACTGTCCGGTAGAACATTCGCTCGAAGATCAGCCTGAGAGCTGAGGACAGACCCAAGGCTGTGGAGGCCCAGTTCTTATCCACTACTGGTAGTATGAACAAGGATGGTACCTTCACGAATGTCCCGGGAAAAAAGGTAGGATGCACTGCCTTACATCAACATATCATACAAAAAACGTAACATAAACTGTATAAGTAACGAAAAATGTAAGAAAAAGTTCTACATTTTATACTTACAGTATTTGATTTCTTTTTTCTTAGTACATTATTTTGATTTTATTGATAAACCTTTGTTTTGGTACTGACACATCAGTAACAGGTTAGCATATTTGACCTGAGAGGCAGTGAGTTTTTTCAAAGGTGCTGCAGAGCTTCCTGGGGTCAAAAATGTAAATATGCTCCTTCATCAACGAACCATCACATGTGTGACACAAGTGTGTGTGTGTCAACCTCAGGGCACGTTCAAGCTTCGGGTGAAAGCTCAAAGCTTGGTGGGGGAGGAGCACGTGTGCCGGCTACCCGAAGCAGACAGGAAGGGTGCCATGCGGGTGAAACCCACTACCTTCACCACTAACCTCAGGATTAATACTGAAGTGCTGTGTGCCACCTGCGACTGTGAGAAGGTAAGGAGAAGGGCAGAGGTCAAAGGTCAGGGGTACAACCAGTAAGGTAATTTATTTTATGTTTTATTTTTTCCTCATTTTTTAAGGATGTTCTGCTTGTGAACTTTGAACTTTTTAAAATCATTTGCACTGTGTTTACTTATTTGCGCTATGTGAACTGTCTTTGCACTTCGTCATGTTTTGCACCATATTTGTTCATATCATCATCTCAGCTTAACTTATCTTAATGTAGGGATCTTATTGTTGAGGTTTGCTAGATATCATAGCTTTTTAAAGCATGATACCGTCTATTAGATATTACCCACTGGCACCCTGAGCTGAAAAAGAGCAAACAGTGCCCGAGTTTGGTGTCTTATTTTTCTGTTGATGTAGAAACCTCAGTTGAATGCAGCAAAATGCAATGGGAATGGACATCTGATGTGTGGGATGTGTTACTGCCACCCCGGTTGGTGAGTGTCACTCTCACCATGTGATGCACAACTTACCATGCAGTTAGGAAACAATACCAAGCTCGCCATTCACTGAAGGATAATGCAGGTGAAACCACAGAAACATCATGTGGTAATATCAACACATTTATTATAATGATTATACAGCTTATTTAGAAGTAAGTTGATTAATTTTCCAGCAGTCTTCTTGCATATATTTGAGTAATCAGTGAAGATCTCCAGCTGTACATGCATCAGATTTGACTGGAAGTATGCTAAATTCCAGATCATCCCTTGTGTCATCAATACAGATGATAAACTTTTCCTGCTTCTCTTTCCAGGCTGGGTGCCTTCTGTAACTGCTCTGCGGCAGTGTCCTCCTTGGACAACAGCAAGTGTACCAATTCTAGCACGGGCGAGGTCTGCTCGGGCAAAGGGGACTGCCAGTGTGGGACCTGCACCTGCCACCATCCCCATCAGTACGAAGGCCCCTACTGTCAATTTGACAAGTCCCAGTGCCAGCGGTTTGGGGGGTTTCTCTGCAATGGTGAGCAGGGGGAAAGGGCAGTTAAGGTTTTACTTTTACGATGTCATTTGGAATTGGGGGGTTACCAGATTTCTTGATATCTGAAGGGCAAGTATGTTTTCTGTCTTATGCCGTTTTACCACTAAAAAAACCAAGCCGTACGTGACTCATACCACGAAGAGACAGTAGATACAGCGCAGTTCCAGCTCGCTTTGATTTTCCACTGCAGAAGGGTCGGCTTGGTAAAGGTGTTGCCAGCTTTGGAGAGTGACAGTGACATAAAACTGAAGAGACGCTTATTTATTGTTCACCCAGTGTACATCATGATTTACTATGTGCCAGAATCCACTAGGACGTCTGTGAGAATTGCCATCTTATATTAGCATCAAACGCTGGTTGAATTAGCATTCGCTTGTATAAATTTGCATTACAAATTCATTCCGTTCAGCTGTTCTATACAGAATCAGTTCTGTAACGAGTCAGTCACAGAGTACTCCACTGGTTGGTTGAAACAAAATCTTGGTGTGGATTTTTGCATTCTTTCCTGAACTATCCACCTCTGCTTATGTAGTAGTTTTTTAAGTAGGAGGTTGGAAACTTTCAAGTTTCAAGTTATCAGGAATACATCAATATATCATGATGTGTGATACTACTAACAGTGAATAATATATAGAATATGCGCTTTTCTCCTTCAGAAAATGTGTGCAAATCGACGCAGATCTCTGTGCATTGACTGTCACCAGTCAGGTGGAGGTAACACAACCAGCTTGGTTTAATCAGTGTGGGTGTGGCTTGGGAATGGCTCACAGGATTTACAATGGAAAATTGTCAGTTTGCGGTACGGCTCAAGTACGGCTCGCTTCTTGGTGGCAGTGAAAAAGCTCCATTAGGCCCAACTTAAATTTCTTCAGATTGAAAGTGGCGCCCCCAAATACAATGTCACACTGGTCATAGGCTTGGTCTTTAAGAAATGACAGCAATGGTTGTTATAGACACACATTATTTTATTGTGGTTCAGTTTTTTCAAACCTTTATTTCATCTTAACCCTCTGAACTTAGAGATGCCTTAAATTACGTATAGTGAAGAAAGATTTGAATCAGTCTATCAATTATGTGCTCAGGGAACGTATGTACTAGTATATATATCAGCCCCCAAGGAATGATGGGGGTCAGAGCTTTGTGGTTATATTTTCTAGATGGTTGGTTGTTCACCAGTGGAGTGTACTTTGAGTTTCTTTTTATGAGCTTTTTGCTGATGTTACATAGGCTGTTGACACTGTGAGTGTGTGTGTGTTTGTGTATGTGTTCCTGTACAGATCGCGGGCGCTGCTATATGGGCAGCTGTGCTTGTGAGGAAGGCTGGGAAGGAGCTGCATGTGATTGTCCCAAGAGTAATGACACCTGCGTGGACAGTGAAGGGGTGAGTGCTGCCTGCCATCCATTCTCCTGGCAGTGTCTAAGACTCTCAGTCTTATCTGTTGAGTTCTTACCCAGCTGCTTATCAGCTAAAATGTTTATAGCCGAATTATATCAACGTGACAGAAATTCCGTGGGTTTTAGATTTTGAAACTTGCATCTCGCTTTCCCTTGATCCACCACAGGGGATCTGTAATGGACGTGGTTACTGTAAGTGTGGACGATGCCATTGTGAAAGTTCCCGGACTGATCTTGGCCCAACCTGCGAAATCGGTTTCCAGGTGATTAAAAACATTGCCCAGCTGGTGTGCTCATTGTCTGTGTATGTGTGTGTGTGCTTTATTGTTACTGCATACTAAGCAGTGAAATATCATTTAGCAAAATGTCATTCATCCAGCTGTACAGTTTATACAGTCAGAGGCCGGTTAATCTGGGGGTCCTAGGCTGACATGAATACTCCACTGCTGTTGATTTAACTAACTGTTCCATCTGTATCGAGGTGGGACCATGTTATTTGCAGGTGCCCTTGATTATAGCCTAGGAGAACCAATTCATTTAATCAATTCATACAATATGCATCAAAAAAGAATATATTTACGGTGTCCCTGAATTTAGAAACGCATATGGGTACATATAGAAATATACCATATACAAAGTATGACACTACATGGGACAGTGCCAACATCTGTGGGGGAAAAGCTGTCTTTTTGGCCTTGCTGTCCTGATACGGAAGGACCAATTGTGGAATCAGCCCTTTCTGAGCGAATTGCCTTCTCGCCTTATTGACACTCCCTCCAGGCCCAGCTGGGAATGTGCGAGGACAGGCGGAGCTGTGTTCAGTGCCAGGCATGGAAGACCGGGGAGAGGAAGGGGGATAAGTGCGATGGCTGTCCCTTTAAAATCACCATGGTGGACAAGCTCCCTGACAGTCAGTCATTTCACCTTTAACTTACTGCAGAGGTGGCCCATCTTGTCCAGAAAGGGCCTCAGTGTGTGCAAGTTTTCATTGCAACTCCCTAATTAGATTATTAATTAGAGGACTGATTGGCTGAAGGGTCCTCACACCCAAGTTTGATCAGCTGACCTAAAGGTTATCCCAAAAACCTGCATACACACTGGCCCTTTGTGGATAAAATTGGCCACCTCTGGTTTACCGGATCAGCTCCACACTTTGAGAGCTACAGGTTTACCTGTCAGTCAACTACTGGATTGAGGGTAACCAGAGTCACAAAGTGATTACTTTTAACTTTCAATAAAGATTTCAAAATAAATAAATTGATAACAGCCCACCTGGTGGCCCTCAAGGACTGGAGCAGCCCGTTCGTCCTCGTTGTTAGATCCATAATCTGCTGATTATTTCTGAGCTCCTCTTCACAAATCAGTGGGTCTCCATGTCATGTGTCCGCAGGCAAGGATGCCATTGAGACATGCAGCTTCCGAGATGAGGACGACGACTGCACTTTCCACTACTCTGTGCTTTTCTCCAGCAACCCCGGCGAGAAGGATGAAGTCCAGGTGCTCAAGAAGAAGGGTGAGCTGCTGTCTGTTTGACCATTAAATTAATTTAATTTAATTTAATTTAACTTCATTTGCATGCGTGTATCATTGATCAGCAGGCCGCTGTCTCACACCCAACAGGGGATCTCTGGTTAAGCGAGTTATTGGGCATTAGCCAGTTACAGTAAGAAGGATTCTGTGCTCAGCTATTGTCATGGTGAATCAGATAATCCATGTCAGGGAGAACATTTTGAGCTACCTCGGGTATTACATACCTGTTTAAAACTGAAAGGCTTGTATGCTTGGCTAAACAGTTTTTTTTTTTATTTGGTTTCTTTCCTTGAATCACTCATCCAGCTCTTTCATATTAGTGTTAGTGACATGTGCATGAGTATAGAAGACTGAACAATCAGCACACAGGAAGAACTCAGTGCTGAAGTGAAATTCAGGTCCTTTTAATTTAAATAGTAATTTACAGAACTGTCCTAACTCAAAGTGTCCACCCTGACATGGATTGTCTGGTCGCCCTAATAGTGAAGGATCTTGCCCTGCGTGTGTCTTGCAGAATGTCCACCTGGGGCTTTTCTCTGGCTGATCCCCCTGATCATGTTTCTGATGCTGCTGCTGGGCCTGCTGCTGCTCTGCTGCTGGAAGTACTGCAGATGCTGCAGGGTATCTGCTCATCACCGCCATGCCTGCTTTCCCGAGCAGTGGTGGAAAGTCCGGGTTCAGAAAGTACAAATCCAGACCAAGCTTTTGTTTCAATCAATCTATTAAGTACTCTGTGAATGTAACTCTTCATACTCAACTCTTTGTTTGGATTTAGTCTGGATTTGTTCTTTCTGAACCTGAACATTCCACCTACCACATACCACCAGGCCCAGAATTCAAGGGCTCTACCTACCACATGCTCATAGTCACACACTTCATCGCATAGAAATCACACATTGCTCGGTTTTGCCTGTGGAGGGGAAGGCTTTCCCCAATTCTGTCTACCTGCGATTTTGTAAGAATGGAAATATCTGGAATGCTAATAAGATTTCCTTTTTGTCCATCTCTTAGGAATGCCTTGCTCTGTTGCCATGCTGTGCAAGAGGTATGTTTGTTGGATATTCCTTGTATTCAGATAATTTTGATTAAACAATGGTTGATTATTGAATAAGAATGGCAGTGGGAGTGATTGTCTCTTATGAGCACCTAGGTTGATGATGTAGAATAGGCCTGGATATGTAATGGTGTATTGTGTCCACAGGCCGTGTGGTGGGCTTTAAGGAAGATCAATATATGCTACGGCAGTCCACACTGGCTTCTGACTACCTTGATACGCCGCTCGTGCGCACTGGCCCGCCCAAAAGCACCGATGTGGTCCGCTGGAAGATCATGGATAATGTGCACCGCGGAGCCAGCCACCCCCAGGCCCATGTGGTACCCAGCCCTAAGGAGACAAGTGAGTTCCCACAGTGCTTTATTCTTATATGCGTTATTTTTAACTGATTTTACCCAAAGCAGCTTAGCTCTAGGAGAATTGCAAAGCACATTGGAAGGTGCATTCTGGGTGGGCTGATTGCCGAACAACAAAACATCTAACTGAAACTCATTGTAGCTGCTTTCTGCATGTTGGCAACAAGTGGCAAAAGAACATCAAACCCCAAGTTATTCTGCCCACACGGATTTTGTTTCTACTGTAGGCTACTCCCCACATCAACCATGTGGAAAACTACACATAGGATCTTATACACCAGTCACAATACCTTGATTAAAATGCACCTACTTAGGTTGGTTGACCTCTCTTTAGTTAGTATTTTGAGGCAGCTTGGTCTTTACTGCTAAACTATTTAGTGTTGAAAATATATGATGGTCAATTACTGAGAAACAAGGACTGGGTTAAAAATAAACTATTCAAACAAAATATATAGAATGCCTATCAACAAAAATATTTTTTTTGATGTGGCTGGTTTCTGCTCTTTTTTTCCCTTTGTTGCCGGTGTCCTCCTCCAGTCCAGTACCCTATCTCCCTACGCCTTAACCGCCTGTTCACCGACAGCCTGTCCCACCCTGATGCTCGGGACACGGAGGTGCTGTGCAAGGAAGTGGAGGACAATGTGAGTGCAGTGCCTTTAACTAGTGGGGGTTTATCTATCTGTCATGTGCGTTTGCTGTTAGCCTGAAATGTACAGAAGCAATTTGTATGAAAGGCGTTGCTCATTGGCTGTCACCAGGTCATGTGATATCTCACTCTCACTGTCATCTTGCAGCTCAATGAAGTCTACAAGCAGATCCCTGGAGCACAGAAGGTGAAGAAGACTATTTTTAGGTGAGGCAGTGGGGACAACATGGCTGTATAACGACATCCTTCTGTGCAATAATAGCTCACAGGGTTATGCTATAGTGGCAGAAACTGGGAAGAGCTGTGCTTTGGACAATTATGTGCAGCTCAGTAGAGGAAACTTCATGATCATGTTGCAGAACAGAGAAATGGACATTTTTTTTTAATGAATACGAACAGCATTCGTCTGTGTTTTGCTTGTTTCTGATATTTAATATTTTCTTTTTCAGGAAGCAACCAAATGCTGGTAAAAGGTAATAATCGCAGTAGTGTTGGTTAAAAATTAAATAATTTGAATTATAATAACAACAGAAGCATATACAGAGATATGTTTTTCGCCCACAGGCAGAATCACACAGTGGTGGACACAGTTCTTTCTGCCCCCCGGGCTGCCTACAACGACATTGTCAACTTGACAGAGAGGTCGGTCCAGGCCGGCACCTTCAGTGACCTCAAAGTGGTGCCTGGCTACTACACGGTGGCTACAGATAGAGGTCAGAACTACAGGAGGATCGATAAACTTGAATGCATATATTTTTTCCTCGTTTATCCAAAGCAGTTTATAAAGGGAATAATTATATGTGTTTCCTGGGATTTGAACCCACAACCTATGCATTGTTAATACAATACATAACTGGATAAGCTGCAGAATCCCACACAAGGACAGATTATTACTGAGAATCAATATATGGAGGATATATGTGGATGTGCATGGGCATGTACACAAACCTTTCAGCACATTAGCATGAATATTCCTGTAATTGGGCAGAGGCGAAAGGGGCAGTGGAGATGCAGGAGGGGGTGGAGTCTGTGGATGTGCGCGTGCCCCTCTTCATAAAAGACGAGGACGATGACAAGAAGCAGCTGCGTGTGGAGGCCCTGGATGTGCCCATTGGCATCGCTGAGATTGGCCGGCGTTTCGTCAACATCACTGTCATCAAGGAGCATGGTGAGGATCAGCTGACTTCACTGACCTTTGACCCCTAACCTGTAATGCTCAACAGAATAGACAACTTTTTAGTATTCCATCATAATAAACATTTCTCTTCTATAGTGATTTAAACCTCTCCTGGAGCCGACACCTTATCGTGGTGGAGGGGTTTGCGTGTTCCAATGATCCCAGGAGCTAAGTTGCCCG
>JAODKE010000101.1:12792776-12818410 GCA_026779605.1 Mormyrus hasselquistii | reverse complement strand
TTAGTAAGTCATTGGCGCAGTACATTGTTTCGTGAAGTCGAAAACAAAAACGCAAGAATTCTTTAACCCTGAAGTCGAAATGTAATTGAATGTAAAGTGTTCAAGCTAGAACTGCAGAGCAAACGATAGTTCTGCGGTTTATCCTAGATTGGTTAGACGTGACCATTGGGATAGCCTTTTTAATGAATTGCGGGATAAACAGCTTCGATCCCAACTAATAATCATATAAAACTACTCAGATAAATTGTAAAATATCCGCCACAATTAAGACTTTCGAAGTTCGAGATGGGTTTTGGGTGGAGAACTTATAAGAATAATGAAATGCAGAACGCAAATAGAAGCAAGATGATTTCTTCAGGACGGGTCATAATAAAAACAAATACGGTTGCAATGTAGTAATTCGGAAAAAGTTATTTTATTGGATAGCTGAAGATACACTTTCGCTAAGTAAAGACAGTTACATACGTGTACAGGCTGAATTTGAATCTAAATTACAACCAAAACCTTTGCTTACTAGAGCGGAATGCCATAGTTTAAAGCAAATGCTGTCTTTATGTTGGGACCATTCCGCGTTAATAATTGTAGATGTAATTCAAGTGATATCTAGAAAAATGCAGTTCCCGCCAAAAAGCCAATACATTTTATTAAGATAGTACGGTGTGAAATTATTTCAAATGGAAGCCGTTGCAATCATTTACGGACATATCGAGTAGATGACGAAGGTTCACGAAATCCTTGTGAAATAAACTAAAATGGTCACCGCTGTGTAGAGAAATTACAAACTAACACAGTCATATACAATTTACGAAAACATTTTAAAGGAGAATTCATGAGAACTACACGTTCCATCATACTTTAAAGGTCTTGATGTCCGGGGCTTCCTCTTCCTAGTATCAAGCGCAGGCGCACTTCAGAGAAGAATGCGGACTTCGACGCGCGAAGAACAGTAAAAATAGATAGAGAAGCGTTTGAAAAGGAAATATGTCGAAGGCGGCCATACAGGCCAATTCCACTTCGGGGACTGCAGCCAGTGCCGGACCTTCCTCCTCCTCTTCTTCTTCCTCATCAGCTGGCGGTTCGACGTCTCCCGCTAACGTACTGCACGTACAGCCAGAGAAACCGCAGCACTACACGTACGTAGCCAACACACCCTCACGTGCACTTACAGTCATAGGCCATTACGCACCTGACATGGCAAGCGAAGACGGTGAGCTATAGCTATCTGTAGCTAATTGGGCGGGCATGGTGCTCTCGTTCGAACTGGTCCTTACCGGTTTGTACCAGTTCAAACCGACGCAGGGTTGAAGCGTAGGCCTACACACGAAAACGTTCACTTGGTACAGTCCAGAAATAGGCGGTTGTTACTGCTGCGGGCATTTAATATGTTACTGCTGCCTTTTGTAAATATGGAACATGGTAAGCAAAAGCTGCTTCTTATGTACACGGCTGTTGGGTCACATTGCGTGTGAAGCCCCTCATTTGCTGCCGCCTTATTATTAATCGATACGTTTGAATAGATCTAATTGACAGAGAAGAACGAACCGCTACAAGGACGGATTTTCTGTCATTCGGGTGCAACTGATTTAAGCACATAGAAAGATTATCATATTTATTTCAAGGATTTTTAAATAACCATTTCTCCGTATAAAAAGACATCACGCCGTCATTCACATATATAACACATAATTTAAAATATATCTAAATAAAGGTCGTCTGAGTTATAAAAAGTAAATGTTTTTAATTATTGTGCCAAAACAGTGAATTGCTAGTTTGGAAGTACCTGCGAATTTAAAGATTGCAGGTATTAATAAATTAGGTAGACATTTTCATGACCAGATAACGGCACGTTTACTGAGAGACAATGAATGCCCCTCTATAATGTGCATGCAATGCACCACATGCTTGCCACTCATTTACATTATGATTCAGATGAAGTGAAACGTGCCCAGATTATTACTAACAATCAACGCATTTCCCTGTACACTTGTGTATGTTAGCAGCCCTTGACTATCTGATGCTATCAGCCCGATCCGCGCGACACGATCTCAGTGTCAGTGTCGATCTCTGTACCCCAGTTACCTGAAGGAGTTCCGCACGGAGCAGTGCCCGCTCTTTGTGCAGCACAAGTGCACACAGCACCGCCCCTTTGCCTGCTTTCACTGGCATTTCCTCAACCAGCGCCGCCGCCGTCCGGTTCGGCGCAGAGACGGCACGTTCAACTACAGTCCGGACATCTACTGCACCAAATACGACGAGGGCACGGGAACCTGTCCCGATGGAGACGAGTGAGTTTGCGGTCGGGGGCCGCAACGCCGGTTGCGTGAATTGAAGGTAGCGGCAAATGTCACGATCGGTGTAGAGATACCGGTTAGCTGTTTGTACATCAGTCTCAACAAAGGTTGTGGAGAATGTTAAATTGCTGGCAACCACAGGCGCAGTGTAGTACCTCTCATGTACTGTAATTATGGCACCGATTTAAGATAAGGGTCTGTTGGAAGACCAAAGGAACTGAAAATTCCTCTATGGAATCACAATTCAACTATAAATTGTAGGGAATAAATACCGAATAAACTATATTGTATGGAATAAAAACTGAATTTATTGTAAAACAATATGTTTGTGTTATGCAGGTCTCCTACATGTGAATTATCAAATTTCAACACTTGCATTCTAACCAGGGATCAACCAGTGTTAATTAGTCAGTGCATCTGCTTAGATGTTTTAGATATAAGTTCCTGTACATGATACATAGCATGTCATGCTGCAGTTTAATTGCCGGTATCGAAAATATGTAGGGTTAGATAATGAAACTGACATATTAACATTTCAGCCTAGTTCTCTGTTTGTGTGTCAGATGCCCTTTCTTGCACCGGACAGCTGGTGATACTGAGCGACGGTATCACCTCCGTTACTACAAAACAGGCTCCTGCATCCATGAGACTGACAGCAAGGGGCACTGCAGCAAAAACGGCCCCCACTGTGCATTTGCCCACGGCTCCCACGACCTACGTAGTCCCGTCTACGACATCAGGTATGCTCTGTCGCTTGCCTGCAATTGGTGGGAGTGGCATGGGATTCATATGCATGCTGTTGCCTTGTAGATAGTCATAAGGAACAGGCTCTTTGAATGTGGTCCACTCTGAATACACCAATTCCAGGGATCCTTAGAAGTAGAATAGAGTATGTAGGGTGGTGGATGTTGGAGGTTGAACACATATCAGATAATGACATTAAACACAGTGGAAAGGCTTTCATTGAAGTACCTCTATTCCTGCAGTATAACTCTACTGTCCCCTGCTACCAACACTGCTGGAAATACTGATCTGAACCGTAAGCTCAGCATCTCACAGGTTTTCAGGTGGTGAGTGACTTACTGTGGCTGAGGTGGTCAATTCAAAGCCAAATATACAGGCCTGAAAAAAGGAGAAAACACTAACGACCGCTCAATACCAGAAGTACAAGCATTCAGTCATACTTGCACTGTATTTACATAGGCCAGGTTGCAAAATAATGTGTAATCCTGGACTGTGTCTATGAATCTGCACATAATTAACTGTTTTACTTGGTGTTTCTTATGAACCAGGGAGGTGCAGATGATCGAGGCGCAGGCCGGCACAGGGGGCACAGAGGGAGCTGCTGGAGAGGGGCAGTCGGGACTGGCAGCCAGTACCGCCCTCATAGAGAAGATCTTGGCTGAGGAACCTAGCTGGCAAGGTGAACCATCTGATTCCCCTGGCTCTGATTCACACCTGTTCACGTCCAAGTGCACGCTACAGTGCAGATTCTTATTGCACTTAAATGCTGTATGTTGCTGGCTGTCCGCAGATAACAACTACGTGCTGTCGCATTACAAAACGGAGCTGTGCAAGAAGCCACCTCGCCTCTGTCGCCAAGGTTATGCCTGTCCGTATTATCACAACAGCAAGGACCGCCGGCGCAGTCCGCACAAACATAAGTACAGGTTTGTCACTGAGGAGTCCCCTTCCCGTTATGCAGCCACTCTGAAATTTTGGCTAGAAATTTTTGATGCCCTCCTGCATTGATTGTGGACAAACACACCAGTCAAAAATGGAGATTGTTAAAAAATGTAAAATGGATATTACTAGAAATGCATTGTGGTGTGTGGTTTAATTGTTGTGCTTGTACATTTCTTAATGGCAGGTTTTTAATTAATGGTAATTTTTCATGAACAGTAGCAGCACCAAAACAGCCAAACACTTTGCTGTAATCTTTTTTCTTCCAGCATTAGTCAGTGGTCAGTAGCTTCAGTCCCTCTCCTTTCAGAGCGCTGCCCTGCCCTGCTGTGAAGCACAGTGATGAGTGGGGTGACCCCAGTAAGTGTGAGAGTGCGGAGAGCTGTCAGTACTGCCACACTCGCACTGAGCAGCAGTTCCACCCAGAGGTACAATCCGCCGCCATAAAATGAGTATTAAATTATAATTGTGCTGTATTATAATGATGTACCTGAAGTCTCCCTTTGGTGCATTGCTGATTTTATAGGCACACACAAAATTCATGGATTTAGGGAGCGATTGACATCATACTATCCGGTCCCCCTTCAGAGAGATTGTATTTGCAGCAGCTGGAGCTCACAACATCGTTACCCTGCTTTCAGCCTCTGTGCAGCAATGTAAAGCAGGGGTGCTCAACTTGTCGAGCACAATTGATCATGTTTCTGGGTCGATGGCGAGATAATTAATGCATGATGGTTTATTTCATTGGTAGCCAACTGGTTGATTATGATCGGGAAAATTTGGGACCCCCAAATTATATATACTGATGCAAACTACCCCTTCAGTGGCAAAATATACCATGGCGATTTGGGACCTCAGGGTATTTCATTTGTAAATAAAAATGGTTGGGCACCCCTGTTGTACAGAGTGGCATTTTGATAGCTGCAATAACATATTTATTTGGAAATGTAGTAGTTTTTGGTTAGAGACCATTTTATTCTTTTAAAACCCTGAGTATGGTCTGCTTTCCCATTGCACAGAAGTGTACTTGTAAGGTGTTGTTTTCTGTGCTGTTTTTGGCTGTTTCTGTATGGGTTATTTCTGTCGTTATAGACAGAAATGATAAATATCTGACAGTCTGTTTTGTTTTCTCTTTTCCCTCCTGTCAGATATATAAGTCGACAAAGTGTAATGACATGCAGCAGTCTGGCACCTGCCCTAGAGGCCCCTTCTGTGCCTTTGCACACTTGGAACGTAAGCACTTTTCATTCTCTTCTTCTTATTGCTTGTTGTCTTTTCTGCTGTCGTTTTCCAGAGCATTATAATCCTGGATGTGTGTTTGTCACTCTGTTTGTGTGGCCCTATCTTTATGCACACAGAGCTCAGCCTGCTTTTCTCTCTGCACAGATCCTAGCATTAATGAGGAAATCCAGCAGGTGTTCTTAAACCCCAGTTCCCCGCTGCCATCAGGGACCATGATGGAGGACATTGGCCAGGGGAGCCCTGGGAGTCCCCAAGGCTGCATTGGTGGTGCTCCTTTTGCCCGTTCTAGTGGTGCATGCATACCAGAGCAAGGCCTCCGAGGAAGGCTGCTTGGTGAGGACTCACCCAGCCTAAATACCCCTCTGACTCCTTGGGTGGGAGACGGGGGATACGGACGGGCACCAGGCTTTGAGCGGGAGGATCAGGTTGGTCCTGACAGGATTCTTCCGGAATAGTTGCATACTGCTCTGCATTGCTGGGGCTTCCTTTGTAATCTTAGCACGGTTTTACTGCACAGGCAAAACAGAAAACCATCTCCATGGAGCATCGCAGCAGAGAGACAACGCACATTCACAGTAAGCAGGTAACGTCCCATCCTCTGGACTTCCATGAGCTGTCATTAGATACATCTGCTGTTTCCAGGAGCCTATGAAATTATCTAGTATTAAATTCATGCTATGTTGTTCCATCTAGGACCTGATGGTCTTCCTCCCAGTTGGCAGTCCTCTCAGCATGTCATCCAGCGTGCCCTCCAGCCTGGCTGCCACGCCCCCAAGCCCCGCCCCTCCTGGCCCATCTCCTGGCATGAATGCCAATGCGCTACCTTTTTACCCCACCAGTGACACAGTGGAGTCTGTTGTTGGTGAGTCTGACTGGCAGATTTGCTGCAAGAGTTTGTTTTACTTAAACCCACATTCTCCAGGCTGATAATTAAGATGTTGACTCCAAGGAAGATCATTATACCATTGTGGTAAACCAGGAGCTTGGGAAGCTCAGCAACTAGGCACTTTAACTGTTAAGTAGAGCAAATAAGAGCTCACCAAGTGGCATTTGAAATTGCTAGCACTTGCTGTGTTTTAGGAGTTTTCCTTAGTATGCCTCACATGTATACACATAGTTTATATTTATTCTTTTTTATGTCATGATAATGTAAATATGTACATTTTTTGTGCTTTTTCAGAGTCAGCTCTGGATGATCTTGACCTGAACGACTTTGGCATGACCGCACTGGAGAAGAGCCTTGACAGCAGTACTGCAGCCCCCATCCAGGGTGAGACAGAGCACCCCTCTCACAAGGCAATTCCCACTTTCTGTTTGGAACGGTACCCACATACATTCCAATAAAGTATTTCATGCTTTTCTATGAATCCTTGAAATTCACGCAGATACAGTCCTTTGTCCAAAGTTTGAGTCTTGACATTCACAGTCTTTTCAAATTAAAATTATTTAGGCAGTGAGATTTTTTTTGTTTAGACTCTCTGTACTGGGATGTCGGTTGCGACGTGGATGTTGATGTGCAGTTTAAGAGATGGAATGGATAGGGTGAGCAGGCTTGAAACCTTTTGAGTGTTTTCAGTGTTTGCCCCATTTCTGCGTACCTGAGATTCCTGGCTAGTCTGCTTCAGTAGTTTCCTGTCAGGCAGGCATGTTTGAATGGTAAACACTTGTTTTGGAGAGCGAGAGCTGTCATTGTCTGCGTCTGTCTCTTTCTGGTGTCAACAATGATGAAGATGAAGGTCACAGTAAAGATAGCTGCCAGGAACAGTTTGTACATATGATCCCGTGGTTTAGCGTTTGTCCAGATCAAGCAGTTTTGCCAAAGAATGGATTGTCCCCTTCATATGAGGAGTTAGCATGTGTTCCTAGTGGAGATTCTTGAGTAACAGCTTAGTCATGATACTATCAAAGTGAAATAGGTCAAAGGCTGTGATTAGGGGTCCTCTGCTGGTGTGTGATGTGGCATTTTACCACCACAGGAACCTTTTTCAGACACCAGGAGCTTCTGTCCGAACTTGACTTGATTGTAGTTTCTTGGAGGTAGTTCCTGAACTTTTCACTTGACCAAAAACTACTGGGTGGGACATATGACAATACGTGTTGCTGATTGATTGACCACAAGCACTGGTGATTACTTAGAAATGACCAGAAATGCAGGGAAAGGTAGAAGAAGTGGGTCAAAAGTTGAGCAGATAAAATTATTTCTGTATCAGTTACATTTAGTGCATTAATGAATACCTTTCTTGCTTGCATCTCCTTATTTCTCCATCAGAAAATGTGATCCATAACCGAAATACTTCTGTCTAATATAGCCAGTGCCGGCAGTGAAACTTGCCAGTGCTAATTAGTAGAATAACTATACATCATTTGTTAGTCTTTGGAGGATGAAAGATCGACCTGTTCTGATTACCTTGCCAGATTTCATAATGAATTATGAACATGTTGTATACCATATAAGTAAAACTTTTATTTGTCCTGAATTTTCAGACCTCATGATTAAACCCCCCAATATCTAGCAAAATGACTTGTTTTGGTGTGGCAATGTAAGTTTTTATGAAATCATGTGTGAGGTTTAACATATATGTTTATTTAAAATAAAAAAACCCTGAGTTGAGTTCGCAAGTCTAGTCTGACGATCAGTTTAGGTCCTTATGTGTTTAGAACTGTGGGTAGTAATGGAAATAACATGGCTGCAGGCACAAGCGGCTGAAATATGCTTCTTTATCACCGTTACTCTCTCGTCTTGCAGGAGGAAGCCAGCTACAGAGCTCTGCACCAGTCAACATTCCTGGCTCCTTCAGTAGCTCTGCCCCATTCCGCTCACCCTCACCCTCACCACCAATCAGAGCACTAACATCTCCCTTCCTTTCTGCTCACTTGCCACAACCTGGCCAATCAGAAGGCAGCTTTCTGGGTCCATCACACAGCTCTCTTGGTCGGTATTAAAACAGCTTTTTCAATGATATATCACTCTGGATTAAAGCATCAGCTAAATAAATAAATGTAAATGTATCCTGCCTGCAGGGCTAAATGGGATGAGTTGCAGTATCTGGGAGCACCTCCCTCCAGCACAGGGCTCCCCCGGCACACCCCCAACCCTGCATCCTTCCGGCCTGTGTATGGAGGCAACACGACTAAAACAGGAAGTGGAGGATGCAAACCGGGTGCTGAAACACTGGGACCACAGCTGGAGGCAGATGGCCCAGGTGAGTGACCCTAAGAGCCTCACAAATTCCATCCGTAAAAGAAGCACTAAACCCTTAATTCTATGTAGCAGAGCAATATTTCCCAACCTAGTCCTCAGGGACCTCCAGACAGTTCATATTTAAGCTCCCCCCAGCTCCCAAACAATCAAGACAACAAAATCCCTGGAACATGTGTGTTGGGGGGGGGTGTTCCCAAAGACTGGGTTGGGAAACACTGCATTGCAGGACTGTTTTTTTTGTACAGTCCTGGGCAATCATGAAGGCAGATGCTGAGGAGTCCCGGGTTCTGGCGAGCCGGCTGGCCCTGGAGGCAGAGCGGGCACAGCGAGGGGAAGAGGAGGCCCAGCGGCAGGCCAGTTTCTTGGAAGAGGCCCTGGAGAGTCTGCAGAATGCAGAAAACCCCCACCTGTCCATTCATCAGCTGCAGTTGTTGCACCATCTGCCCCTTGAGGCTGTGTGCAGTCTCCAGGCGCAACTGTGTACCTGCCTGCATACTGTGGAACAGGTAATAGACAAAGCAGTTTCTCGCTTGTCATATTCTTGGGTGAAGGGTAGCCATAGAAGGTAAGACTGATATATATGTGTAAGGGGAGTTACTCGAAGTCGTCATTCTCACAGTCCCTCCTTCTTTGCGTTTCCCACAGGCAGTATTTAGGAAACAGCGGCTGTGCTGTGCAGTTTGTGGTGAGCTGGGCTCAGTCACGTTACCTTGCCAACATGGGCTGCTGTGCGAGGGCTGTGCCAGCTCTAGTGAGTGCCCGGCTTGTGCGGAGCACCAGCAGGCGCTGGGTCTGCCTTCCTGACTTTGCCCCAAACACAGCTCACCAAATCTGACTGTGCCCTGCATCATTCATCAGATTTAACCCAGAGGTTTTCCTTGTGGTGGACTGTTAACGGAACAAAACGTACAGCTACATTAACAGGTGTTGCATTGATTATAGAGGATGGATACCTGTCTAAATCTCTCCTTATTACCTGTTTGTTACT
This sequence comes from Mormyrus hasselquistii, assembly GCA_026779605.1. Taxonomy (NCBI): domain Eukaryota; kingdom Metazoa; phylum Chordata; class Actinopteri; order Osteoglossiformes; family Mormyridae; genus Mormyrus; species Mormyrus hasselquistii. The sequence continues at coordinate 12,809,004 of JAODKE010000101.1, read as the reverse complement.
GGTTTTTAGTCTAGGCAAGGAGTGTGCCAAGAAAACAATGAACAAAAACAGGGTTCCAGCACTACATGCTTGGACTCCTAATGACAAGACTTGTTTCTCTCAAGTTTTTCAATGTTATAATAAACAATTCTCATAAAATTTTTAATGTTAAACCTGTCAGGTTTAAGCTGTATTGCCTTTAACTGGGAAACTGAGGAAAAACACTCAAACTGGGCATATTCAATCATTTATTTAGCTTTTTAATATATTTTTCCATTACAAAATGACATCTTTGCCGATACAGACAGGCATGGCATTCAGTATTTCTTTCCTTGCCTACCTTCTGGATATTGTATACGTACTATTTTTTTTTTATATTCCAGTCAATATTCAGTATCTAAAGGTGTGGAATATTGATCAATGATCTATGAATCTTCCTCTACATAACTGAACACTCAAAAAAACTAGTCGCATGCTTGTCATGGTGCAAGGTAACAGATGGGACCTACTAGCCACCCACTGCTGGGCCTCTGGGTCACACTGTGGGAACGGTCATCACCATCTGCCCTCGAAAACTGGACAGCAGTGTCTCATTTGACTTTTTGTTTTTGTATAGAAAAATAAATTTTATATTTTTGGATTAACATGTTCTGCTTTGTTTCACAATCACTGGCATTTGTATCATGACTGGTTCTCTGCACTTTAAAAAGACAAGTGCGAAACGTCCAAGGTACCAGCAGGCTAGTGATTAAGGCTTCCTGTTCTAAAATTGGGAAAGGCGATAGGCTGCTTTTTTTTGTAAAGTAATCCTGTAACTGTAATCCTAAGGAAGATGCGATTTGTAGTATGGGTGGCAGTGTTCGTACTGCATCACAGAATCACAGGCAGGGAGTGTTGTCTGTAACTTCACGCCTGCTTGATAAGAGGTAAAAACAATAACATGGAGAAAGAAAAAGCCTGTTAGCATCTTCTTTAACAGCTCTCCGGCTGAGTTCCACCCCCTATGTTTGTTCCACTTCCTGGGATAACTTCTCTCTCTGTCGGCGCAGTTTGACGAAGGCCTGTGCATCACGGTCTGCCTTCCTAGCCTCCAGCAGCTTCAGGATGTTATCCTCTAAAATCAAGCACCGCAGATCCTTATTGCACACTCCCACTACAAAACCTTACAGATAAGCATAGTGAGCTTGTGTAATCGAATTCACAACAAATGTGTATTTCACAAGGCAGTTGTCAACACTGGTCAGGACCCAATCCCACACTAAAGACAATTTAGAGACTCCGCTGAGATGCATGCTTTTGGAGCATAAGAGGAAGCTTGTACTTATACAGAGTAGAGTAGGTGTTTCAACATCAACCCTTTGAGGGCTACAATGAGGCCTTACTAAATGCCTGTTTACCCTTTGTTTTAGAATGGATCTTGGGCGATCAGATCGCAAATGGACATTGCTAAATCCAAGTGTAAACGACCACCAAGAAGCACTATGATCTGACCACTCAAACCACTGGGTGAAGTGGCCTTAGATGTACAAATGAAGATGCCACTTGTATCAAGCTCATCCAGTTACTGCATTGATCACAATGTCATACAGCAATGTCCGGCAGTGGGATGTGTGTTCCTTGTCAGCTATCTCCAAATCTCAGTATACCTTGCATGACCATGCTGTAGAGGAGAAGACGGGGGACGTACCGTTTGGTTTTGGGTGCATGAGGGGCAGTCTTATTTGTGTGGGGGCCTGAGAGGCTGTGCCGCTCACCCCTGGTATTGCCCTCAGGGACAGGAAAGCCTCTCCCTCGAAGTCATCGCTGCCAATGGTGTCGTGATCCAGCACTGTTATCAGCAGAGAGGCTCCTGCAGTGTTGCACTGCTCCAGTGAGACCAGGCTGCGCACGAGGGAGAGAAATGGTATGCTCATGCTGTGCTGACATCAGCAGTTCCAGCCCATCTTTCCCAACTCTTTTCAGAAGCTGAGCTCTTCTGCCGATGATGTGATAAATCTGATTCTTTTTTTTCTCAGGCCTTCCTGTTACAAATTCATTATCTGTCTGCACACATGATAAAGCATAATATAAGCCTAGAACACTGCAAATTACATCCATGAAGAGATTTTAATAAGAGACTCATTCGTACTTCGGAACACTCTGTTCTAAAGTTTTTTGCAATGCCTGTTGTACCCCTGTCCATGATGCCACTCAAGCTGCCATTTAGAAAGGTCAGGTGGGGGCCACGTAGATGGACGTACAATTCAAAAGCCTCTTCAAAGAGTGGGTTGAGTTCACGGTTCTTGATTTGTGTGCGGCGATGCTCAACCTCAGGGAAGACGTGGCGCGGTTCCAGGGAGAGCTGTACAAATGGGTCACTAAAGCCTGAAATGGACCATGGGACATAATAAATAAAAGTAATAATAATAATTTATACTTTATTAATCCCAGTGGGGAAATTGTCCTTACGCCTCCTTCAACTTGCTCTTTGTAGAGGAAGTTGTCCGCGAAGGGCAGTTACCTACAGTATAGCAGCGCCCAAGGAGCTGGGGGTTAAGGGCCTTGCTCAAGGACCCGCAAACATGCTGAAGTGAGTTCTCTGATACATACCATTGGACTATAATAATTAGGGCAATTCCAAGCAAAGGTCCGTTTGATGTCACACTCATAATGCTGATAAAATGCTATGAATTTCTAATTAATATATAAATTAATTAATATATAAATTTTGAGGAATGTTCAACCCAAAAGATTACATAAAAAGATACGCAAATTGCCTCTTTGACGCCAAGCTTGTCTATGCCCTGTGGCACGTCACATCCATAATGCTGGAGTTGCCCGTTAACAATCCACATGAAATGTTTATCAAGCCATCTCATGTTAAACTCAAGTCCTCTCACCATTGGAGTCCATGGGAATGAGGTTAACAGCGTTAAGCACCTCGATGTGCAGCTTCTGGTCTGATCTCTTGTAAGAACCAATCAGGGTAACTGCTCCATATTTCTCACCACTGTACTCCTTCTGTAAATGAAATGATTCACCCGAGGACTTGGCTGATTGGCATCCTGTGTGAATTTATGGTCAGATATGATCCCAACAACCCTTCTAATGTAAGACACTCTCATACCTGCTCCCGCACCTTCTTCTCCATGAACTTATCAATCAGCTGACATGTGTTAAGGGAGTTCAGCCCTAGATGTGCTTTCAGACTCTGCAAAGAATGAGAAGAGATAACATTAATAATCATGATGTTAGTTAACAAGCAATTTGTTGGTCATTAATGCAGCTATCTCCTCACACCATACTCCAAATACGCTGAAATAAAAGGGTACTACTGAAGAAGAAATGCTTATGTACTGCATATCAGCCTAACCTCACCTTAAACTGATCGGAATGCAGTGTATCCAGGGACAGACCATTCCCTTCAGCATGAAAACACTGCTCTAGAGACTGCAAGAACAGCAGAGGTCAGTATCCAAACTCCATTAGGAACACATACAAGCACACACTGTATATGTAGAAAACATGCGTGAAGTCCTAGAAACTGTTCCTATGGCTACCCGTATTACTCCTTTTACAAGAAAATACCTGCAAGGTGTAGTGCAATCTCTGGTAGAACTCTGTCACCCCACTCTTCTGCCGGGACACTTGGTCCAGGATCTGTACAGAGTTAGTCCATAGTGGAGCCAAAAGGCTGATACAGTGGGAGAATGAGAAGGGTAGGTAGGTCACTGATGAAGTAGCCTGTGATGCAGTAATGGAAAACTAGAAATACTAGAATAAAATTAACTGGATACATGCGACCATATTCTCCATGAGACAAATTTGTTCTGTACCTGTTAAAGCTCTCTTGCACCAAATTCTCATTCATAAATTTCAGCTCATTTTCCAGATACCCCATCAGAGGACGTACAGCCTGAAACACCAGTCCCAGTGAGGATGAAAAAGGCATTATTAAATCATCAAATGACTCGTTCAAAAGTTTGGTATTTTATATCTTTAAGGTTGTGTCGGTGTCTTGCATGCTAAAGTGAGTTTATGGGATGACAGTGAGGAGTGTATATGTATATGTGAAATTGCTCTCAGTTGTAGTCACGCTAATGCTCCTTACATCTTCTGTGGACGTGCAGGACAGCCTGCGCCGGGTTGCCATGCTCAACACATGCTTCTCTATGTCTGAACGCAGCTAGAATCAAAAAGCATAGAGCATCTTATAACATAGTTTTGGGCAAATCATCATCTGATATTAGTGTGTGAACCACTGATACTGATGCCTTCATGATCACACATGGTCTAAATTGTTTCATCTGGGTTTTCATTATCGTCCAAAATTCCAAACAAATTTTAGCAAAGAGTCCTCATACCTGCTTCCCTAGTGTCTCCAGAGCCAAGCGGATCTCCCGGGTAAGAACTCCCTGGGTGTGCTGCAGCTGAGATGGTAGGGTGTTGTTGAACTGCATCTCCTTGATGACGTGGTCTGTGCGCTCGCGTAGTCCGCCCCAGTTCAGCTGCTGGGGCAAACGGGCCAACACCATGCGCAGGTACTCCATGTCATTCACTACCACGCACAACTAGAAGAATAAGAAGCAGAGGAAGCTAGGGTCATGCGCAGAACATCTGTTTACAAGCCTTTGATGAAAAAACACATTTCTTGGTTTGCTGGCACAGACCCTGAAAAGTGTTTGTTACATATTGCTGGCAACAAGAACTGTACAGACACTGGGAAGAACAGCGGGCAAAAGGATTTCAGCCCCCTCACCATATTAACAGCAGTTCCAGGGTCAGAATTCGCAGAAAGCTGTTTCACCCTCTGCTTTATCAGATGACAGTATGTCACCGCAATCTTACAAATGTCCTGCACATAGATACAAATAAATAAAACACAGTGTAAATTCTCCATAACAGACACAACTGACGCCATCTACATAAATCCCTGGGGTACCTCAGTCAGTTTGACCATGAGCATGAAGCCCTCCTCGGGGTCGGGCCAGCTAAGATGTTCCCACAGCTGGCAGATGGGCTGCAGGCAGGAAGCCAGATCCACCGCAGATGAGCTGTGCTTCACAGGCACGATACCTGTCTGCAGGGGCTGCAGCTACAAGCGGGAGGATGGGTGAGAAGGGGGTGACACGTGAGGAAGAGGGATGTTAGAGAACCCAATAGAATGTTCGCATGGCTGTGAATATGGGGTAAAAGTACAAGAATATACCATATCTAGTTGTACTGCCCTCTGAACCCTCTCCAGGGTGGTATTATAAGCCTTGTTCAGCCAGAAGGGGAGAGCATCACGGAAACACTCCTGGAAGTCTGTCAGCTCCAGCAGTTTCGTCCTGCAGCAGTATCCACCAGAAAAAGACAGACACCATATTCACCACCAAATCTGGTGATCACGTCACTCTCTGCTAGTATTACGAGGTAATATTTATGTTGTATATGGGATAGGGATGTTTTATTTAAATGGACCACTGATCTGCATTATGAGGTGCAAAGGGAGATGACCTCTTTTGTAGAAAGGCCTTGTCCTTGTGGATGGCTTTGAGGTTGAGGTAGACTGGAAACAAGCTATTGGCCAGAGCCTGGTCCATCTGGGTGTCCACTTGGCCCATGGTGTTCTGCACCTCAGCCGCCAACTGATAATGAGGCAGGAGGATATTAGATCAAAGGGAATCACAACAGGGCACAAGGAAAGGAAAAGACAGAATGTATGAAGAAATTACATATCTACAACCAAAAATTAACTGGGCAAAAAAGGCAAGCAGTCACTTCTCTTGGCAGCATAAATATTTTATCAAAAACCTTTATATTTTTCTACTGTGATCGCATTTTAAGATTACAAATATTTGTGTCTTGCATGGATGAAATTTATTTTTTACTGTACTGTAGCTGGTGAAACACAAAAGGTACTAATTGTAATGAACTACACTCTTGGGCAAAAAAAATGGGTCAAACCCAAATTGCACATTTGGTCCATTTTTCCCCCAAATATTAAGTGAATTAATTGAACCCACTGCCTTTAGAGCAATGTTTCCCAATCTGGTCCTCAGGGACCCACAGACAGTCCACATTTTCTCTCCAGTAGAGAGAAGCAAAAATGTGGACTGTCTGGCTGGGAGCTGGGAGGGAGCAAAAACATTGACTGACTGTGGGTCCCCAAGGAGCAGTTTGGGAAACACTGCTTTAGAGGCTAGATTCTAATAAATCAGTCCAATAATCACCCCACAAACCGTGTTAACTAAGGAAGAAAGCCTAAGTCAAATCTTACCACAGGTTAAACATTGTGAAACTGGCCCTAATCGTGGGCACTGCCACTCACCAGGGAGTCCTGCTCCTGGTAAACCACAGTGAACATGTCCAGCTGCACAGCACTGCGGGAGGCAAGGTGAGCACACATTGTGATGCGCCTGGCAGGGTCATCCTCCGGAACTGCTAATGCAAGACACAAGTGTCCACAGGTGGCCCCACCTGACGAAGATCTTGTTCCACACGTCCTTGCTGAGCCGTATGTCTTCTCGCACTTCTTCAATCAGCCTGGACAGAGCATTCACTGTTTCCGATATTTCCTTGAGAAAGAGAAGGAAGAACAGGATTTAGAAAATGGGAATTAAACAAATATCACAACAACAAAAAGAAACAAGATGGTGAAAACCTAGCAGCTGCTACATGGATGAATAGAGCTCCAGAATTTTATAAGAAAAGATAACAGAAAGAACAAAAAAAGAATGCTGATTTGAAAATTACTTTTGTCATAGGCTGGTGAAGACCCTTCTTAATGTTGAACCATTCTTGTGTGCCCACCTGCAACTCAAAGATACACATGTAACTTCAACAGATATTTCAAACACAACACCAATCATGTACTGACCTTTTCTCTTGACTGCCCATCCAAAGGGAATGTTAGTCAATCATTTATTAAAGCATTTTTTTCAAAAATCATTGCAATTACGATCATTGAAATGGATTTATCTTTGCATTTTACCTTCTTGTATGGGGTAATAATCAAGATATAATAGCAATGCCATAAAGAGACACATTCACCTGCACAGCATCTATAACTTCCTCATGCAGTTCAAAATGAGCAGGATTCAACTTCTGAAAGGCCCTCGTCTTGCAAATCTGAACTAGAACTCTATCACAAAAATATATGCAACATCAGATATGTGCATTGCACTTTACTGCAAACAGAAAACACAGTCATATTTCTGCTGTGTTGCATCCAACTCTTTGCTGATGCAGTTTATGCCAGGGTACCTGAGCAAGGTCTGAAGACGAGGGGTATCTTTGGGGGTCGGGGGGATGATGTCTCTGTATTTGGAAACCAGACACAGACCGTATTGCAGGAAGCCATGCAGAGAGTCTCCAAGTTCCTGTTTCTAAACATAAAAACAACCACATAACTGATTATCACTAATTATCAATAACTGATAAATGGAATATTTAAAGTCAAGTGAAGTAGAGCATTATTGTTATCTCCGAGTAATGGAATTATTCATGTTATGCAAACAATTCCTGTTCAATTACTAATAATTTTAGGTTAGGAGAGACAGTAGGAAGACTTCAACCTATATTTACCACTTAACATAAATGTAAAACCTTCCATATTAGACAAACAATGAAACAGGCATGCTTCACAGGGAAATTAGTGCATGGAAGTACTGTGCATGCTCAAAGGCAGCTGTACACCACATGTAAACACTATACAGATGTAAACAGTATTTCATTTAGTGTAGATTTTATTTATGTATTGATTTACCTGTTGATATGGCAACTCCTGCTGATCCCAGTGGTATTCGATGCTGGTAAGCTGCTTGAACAATACTGTGGGATCCACCTCTAGACTCTGATACAGTTTGCTGTAAGCTACCCACTTCCTGTAAAGGCAGATGCAATCGTACTACCATCAGTCTGCACACTGGAACTAAGCTGCTCTCTACAAATGATCACACGCAGAACTCACGCCAGATCTTGCAGGAAGGGGGAAAGGTCATTCTGCGTAGCATAGAGCTCTAGCAGAGTCTGGCCTTGCCCACACAGTTCCCCTTTCCAAGGGCCACTGCTCTGCTGAAGAGAGATTAACAGCATGTGAAACTTAGCCAACCACAGCTGAGATGACTTCATGGACAGGTATCCAGAGTGAGAGCTGCAGCGTCATACCTGCTGCTTTGAGATGTGAGAATGTACAAACTGTTGCAAGATGCCACAGTAGTTCATGTACGCACTGCGACCGGTGGTCAGCGCGCTGGCCCTCTGGCAATGACAAAACTTCTCAGTCAAACCATTCAAGGCTTACACAATGTCACACTGACATTTTGCAAATCTAGTTGTGCAATTCTAGTAACAGAGCTCTGAAACTGAAGACTGCTGACCTCCCTGTGGATGAACTTCAGCTGCAGGTGACATTTTCCTCTGTCAGGGTAGGTCTCAGTCCGTGGCTCAAGAATATACCAGCAGTCCTCTGTGCAATGCAGATCCTGCACCGACATCGGGTGAACAAGATGCTGAATGTATTATAAGGAATTACACAAAAGAATTACACAGATCATTTCAAAAAGTACTCAGCTGAATTACCTAGGAGGATAATCAAACGTGAGAGAAAAAAAGTATAATCATTTCAATTACTTATCTTTGAAGTTTAAGTGGAACAAAACAGAACATTGCCGTTATGAGTATGTGTTCTGTTGCATAATGAGCAACAGTGTCGTAAATCTGCAATGTTCACATTCTATAGCACCTTCAGCTTCAGCACGATGTTTCCCAGGAAATCATCTTGGCCTTTCTCCTTCTTTGCATCTTTAATCATTCTGAAAAGGAGGGAATTCAATCGATGGACAAGTCTTATGGAATGGTAATATAACTAGAATTTTAAATTCATGAGGGGGTTGAATCAAAATGGGCAAATTACTTTACGGTTATATCAGTAGTGTAAATCAAGCATAAAAATCCTGTTTGGCTGAATGTCTTAAAAAAGTACAAAGAGCAATGTATAACTCAAGAAAACCTTTTAATTCCATGAAAGTTGGATCTTATCTCCTCCAGCTTTTGTCCTAGGGTAATCTCCTCATCCTTATCACTGAAAGACACAGAAACAAAAATAACTGATAGATATGGACTTATTGAGTAAAGGAGGATTTAAAGGAAAAGGGTCAGACACAGCAGCAGACTTACAACATCTCCAAGTATAAACTTGCATCTTCAGGGTGATCCAGTTCCCTGTCAGAATCAGAGAAAAGGTAATCAGCACATTTTCAAGTACACACCACAGCAAAATATATACAAGCACAAAATCAAAGTGGATCTCCACATACTATGTAAAAACGATGATAGGGTACACTATATGAACAAATAAGAAATAAAAAAAGATCAGTTCTCTAGATGCTAAAGTATGGAGTAACTGTATCTAAGAAGAATAATGATCCTGAAATGAGACATTAAATTTTGCAAGTTCCCCTTCCTCAATTAACATGTAGACACTATCATTAAGGACAGGATCACAGAAAGGTTCATATGAAATGAAGCAAAGACCAATAAGAAAATATAAACTTTTCATTTCAGGCCCACACATTATGAATGTTTGATTCCAGATGGGGTTAAGCGTCTGCGTTTTGACATCTGTTTGGTACATGTTCTTTGACGGCACTTTGTCCTTCAACACAACTTTTGAGGACTTTGCCTGTGAGCTCTTTTTGCTCTCCTCCTTCTCCTTGTGTACGATGGTCAGCAGACAGTAAGGGTCACTGAGACCTGCCCCACAGAAAGACCAAAAAGAACCGTGCTAATGATTTACAACAGTGAAGGACCATGGCTTAAAATCCACAAATGTTACTACTCATTGACAAGTTTAATCCACTTCACACTGGTTACTTCATTAGACTCAACCGGGTGCAACCAGACTATAATTCACAATAGCCAGTAATCTAGCCCACTGTAGACTTTGAATCAACGTTACTCCCAATGAAACCTTGCAGTACCTTTGGTTAGGAAGGACCTTCATCACTTGTGTGCATAAATGACATACCACTGATGTCTTTTCCTAAAACGTCTTTGGCTTCCTTCACAGTGACCATCAGACAGTAAGCTGGATGCTGTATATCAGAATATATAACTGTTTACCATTTCTCCACAGTATACGATATTAAGAAAACAAGCATCATTGGCAGATGTGCTAGTCTTTTACAGAGTGCATGTCCTCACCTGCATTGCTCGGACGCTGTCTAAAAGGCTCTTGTGTTCATCCTCTGTCATGTTCAAGGCCTTGGAACGGAGAAAGACTTGTCCATAATGCATAATGTAACGCATAGTGTTGAACGCACAGATGTATTAACCCAATGTGCATGACTTCATATATAAAGCCAGCTCAATTATTTAGTTAAAAAAAATCATTGATTTCTGGTTAAAAAAGAGGCCAAATTAATATTTTGAGAACAAGGGGCAGGTGGAGAAAATCATTGTGAAAAAACAGGTAATCCTCCCCCCTGCAACTTAATGCCCCCACTTTGTGTGGCAAGGAATCCTACTTGGCTTTTGCATTGCATTAAACGCTCACCTCCATTATATAGCGTTGGAGTTGAAGATCATCAAACTGCTCCTTGATAGATGTTTTTCCCAGCCTGTGAGCTATGGTGTAGAGCAGCTCTTTATACAGAGGTTTTAACTGAGAAAGATGATAAAATGTCCCAGTGAGAACACAGAGAACAAAGTTAGGTGGCAACACATTTTCTGCCACTTGCTGAAGGTGTTTTTATTTGGTTAGTTCTACATTCTGGTGTCACTTTTCAAGTCCACATGCAGTTATAGAAAATTCCAGTATGTTTAGTAATTTAGTGCTTTTCTTTTTCACTCTAGGTTTTTGAACATTCCAAAATTATGTACACGTACAATCCAAATACCATATTAAATCTAATTATATTTTATTTTTATGTATGTGTAGCATGTTCATACACCATATGGCCAAAATATTGGGACACTTAGTCATTAACACCTATATAAGCTTTTATGACATTCTAAATCCATAAGCCTTTGCAGCCATAACACTAGCCACTCTTCTGGGAATGCTTTCCACAAGATTTTGGAGCGTGTCTGTGAGAATTTTTGCCCATTCATCCAGAAGTTTGTAAGGTCAGGCACTAATGTTGGACATGAAGGTCTGACTTGCAATCTGCATCCCAAAGGTGTTCGATGGGGTTGAGGTCAGGGCTCTGTGTGGACCAGTCAAGTTCTTCCACACCACACCCAACCAACCAACCATGTCTTTATGAACCTTGATTTGTGCATTGGGGGACAGTCATGCTGGAACAGAAAAGGGCCTTCCCTTTCCACAAAGTTGGAAGCACAGAATTGTCCAAAATGTCTTGGTGTGCTGAAGCATTAAGAGTTTCCTTCACTGGAGCTAAAGGGCCTAGCCTAACCCTGGAAAAACAACACCATACCATTATCCTTCCTCCACCAAACTTTACAGTTGGCACAATGCAATCAGGCAGGTAACATTCTCCCGACATCCGCTCAGACTCATCCATCAGATTGCCTGTCAGAAGCGTGACTTGCCACTCCACAGAACATATTTCCACTGCTCCAGACTCCAGTGGCAGCGTGCTTTACACAACCCCATCCAACGCTTGGCATTGTATTTGATGTAAGGCTTCCATGCAGCTGCTTTGTCATAGAAGCCCATTCCATTAAGCTCCTGGTATGTAGTTTTTATGCTGGGGTTAATGCTAGAGGAAGTTTGGAACTCTGCAGTTATTAAATCATTAGAGTATTGGTGATTTTTATGCACTATGCATCTCAGCACTTGGTGACCCTGTTCTGTTACTTTACGAGATCTTCTTCTGTTGTGCCTAAATGCTTCCAATTTACAATAATACCACTTACAGTTGACCGTGGAATATCAAGGGTAGAAATTTCAAGATCTGACTTATTGCAAATGTGTCATGATATGACAGTACCACGCTTGAATTTACTGAGGTCTTCAGAATTACACATTTTTTCTCAAATGTTTGTAAACCTGACTGCATGGCTAGGTGCTTGATTTTATACACCTGTAGGAATAAGTCTGAACGAAACACCTGAATTCAATGATTAAGAGGTGTGTCCCCATACTTTTGTCCATGTAGTGTACTGAAACGTGTGTAATATCAAACCCTTATTACTAATAAGAAATTTGTGGCAGTACATCAGAAAGACCTAACAGTTTAATATTCCAGTTTGGAATTACAGTTGGCCTTCTGTATCTGTGAGATCCACATCTACAGAGTCAAACAACCACGGGTCGGAAGTATTCTTTAAAAAAAAAAATACACAACAGCAAAACTCCATTTAGTTCCGAGAAGCAAAACTTGAATCCACTTCATATCAACTATTATGATGAATCCACGTGAATGAAGTGATAGTGTAGTTGTGGATAGTGGTGAGTGTTAACATTGTGTCGTGTGTGTGTGTGTGAGAGAGAGAATCTATTTATATTCTCTGTTTCTCATTATAATTTCCCAGATGCAGTATAATAGTTGGGTCTGTACTGAACATATAAATACTTATTTCTAGTCTTTGTTCTCTTAACAATACAGTATAACCATTTACACAGAATTTACATAATATCAGTTATTATAAGTAATCTTGAGATGATTTGAAGTATATGTGAGGATGTGTATATGCTATGTGCAAATATGGCGGCATTTTATATAAGGAACTCCAGTACGTATAGATTTTGCTATCTGCAACCAATCCCCCACAGATAAGGAGAGCTGATCATAATTTTACGATAAGACCTCAGAAGTAACATGGCCTAGGCATGTGTTTACCTCCTGCTCCTTGTGTCTCCTCCGTTCTTCCTCTGGATTCTCCTCTTCCTTAAAGTCCTGTGCGGCATACGGAACCACATCAGCATGCATCTCATAATTCAGAAGTAACATCAAAGATAGCCAGAGATAGCAACCTATCAATGATGAAAGGACTTTTGCAAGCACAACCCTGCTTAATGACGAAAGGCACTCACTCTCCTCTCCCTAAGCTTCCTGGTTACTCCCAGCTTCCTTACTTGACCAGGGGAGACCTAGTGAGCAGGCAGGAGAATGAGAGGCAAAGACTGGCAGTTAGTCTGCTGCAAAATAGCAGTGTTTTAAAATATTTTAAAAGAAGAACAAAAAAATTCTTCAGACACCACCTGTCTCAGCTGGTGCTGTGAACGCCTGTTGTATTTTGACGCTGTCTGTAGGGATTGCAAGACATATAATAAGAAGAAATTACAAATAAATATACCAACTAGTGCATTAACCATCCAAGTGTCATATACACACACTAACACACCATATTTGCCTTTCATGTCAAAATGAATGTAAAATTCTCATAACGAAAATATCTGAATTGGACAGAGGAACACAGGCATACAAATCTGCAGAGAAACACTAAAACGACAGACTTCTGGAATGAGCTTCCTGATCATAAAAGTGCAAAAGGCTCAGGCACAAAAACGATTCAAGTTGCATTCTTCACCATCTAACACACCGAGTCAAGCGCACCCGGCCTAGCTGATCCACAGGACACACAGCTGTACCAACTCAGACTTTCCAGGCAGTTTGATCAAATCCAAAAGTCCTTAAAACTGACTCACGAAAACCAAGAAGTGAAACTGAAATCTATTTTTATTTCAGATGGATGAATGAAATTTCATGTGATACATAAATAACTATACTGTATATCAAATTCCAGTCCAATTAATGTGAAAAAGCAAATGGGTAGTGAAGACCCCACTAAACACACCACTAAATTCCGACATCACGTAGTAAACATGGTGATTCAGACCCAGGTCAAAAGCATACATACAAATCTCTCTTCCTCTGACTAATAACTCCAATTGAGCTTCTAAGATGTGTCATTTTCAAAGTTCAGCAACACACCTATTTTTTCCCAGTAACTTCAGGGCAACATAAATATCAGAACTAGACAGAAAGACAAACACTTGCCTGTTCCTGTGGCAGAGACAGGGTGTCCCCTGATGCTGTTGTGACCCCATCTTGGGCTGGTACCATTGTTCTTCCAGTCAACCAGGACTCTGTATGGTGCAGGGCAGTAGTCTTGATTCTGGATGATGGTCTAAGTGGCTACGATTAAACCTACTGCTGCACTTCAGGCCACTTGCACAGCAGCCGGAAATCACTATTTCCTGTTGGAGGTTGCAACTGTGACGGTTTCTACATCTGCCTTTTAACACCATCACTTTCTTTTGCTCTCGCTCTCTGTTTCACTGTGACGTTCCCACTCAAACACTTTTTATCTTATGTTGTCTTGAATTGCCATTTAAATCAGACAGACTTCATACAATTTCCTTCTGTGCCTTTTTCTGTTCTCTGTGCCTTTTTTCCTCCTCCTGTATGTGCTGGCTGTCAGAGGCATTACCCTTCCAAAATATTTATGACAATCTTAAATTTTAGCTCATCATAAACCCTTGCGGCATCCAGACTAAGGAGAATGTACATTGTGCAATAACTTGTCACAGCAAAAAGAAATAGGACACAGGACAAATGTAAACTAAGGAAAATTTAACAGCATGCAAATAGAGTTTGCACAAAGGAAATGATTATGTGGCACTGTTTTTGAAACATGGCTCCTGTCTGTTTGGGAACATCTGATAATCCCTCAGAATCATCTTAAATCCACAGCCATTGAAATAGAGATTGCTTGGCAAGCCGCCATCACAACCCCTGACCAGGAGAAGCGGTGCAAAGATGAGATGAGCTCAGGGTGCAATTGGAGCTTCGTCCTGGCAGCACCAGGAACTAGGCAGGGGTACATCCCGGGCAGGGTGCCGGCCCCATCATAAGGCACAAATATGCTCAGAGAAATAAATTTAAATGCCTAGTCTTTGGACCGTATGACGAAATCCGCAAAACACAGGGAGAACAGACATATTTTCAACTGAGCCGCCATGCCTTCTGGTATATTCCGGTCATCATTAAATAAAATTAAATAATAAGATTCAGAACTGAATGAATGCATTGTTTTTTTGTTATGTTATGTTATAACTGTGCTTGTACCAGTTTTAATTATATAAAAAAAACACGTTACATAGGAAAGCAACATTCAAGTAAATCCTAAATTAAAGACAACGGTCAAATCGAAATTAGAAAAACGAAATTAGCATGTCCACCCGCTAGTGCGAATATTCTGGAGACGCACGCGCAGGCGTCGCACGAGCCGGAAGTGCAGGTGCTTCTGCTGGCCCGTTACGTGGGCAGCGGAGCAGAGTACCGTGAAACTAGCAAGAATAAGCAAGACTAATGAACTGGAAGTACTTTCGTTGTCATGGTTATAACAGAGCATTTTTCAAATTAAAAGCTTACGTGCTCTACGAGCTATCAAGGTGGACTTGCGGCTTTGTATTGAGTCTGCTGGTTTCTCGTGTGTGAATTGAAGGTAAAATTTTATATGATATACTTCACATATTTATATCTAAATTGGCTCATTCGTTTACAATTTACCTATTAATTAAAAATAAAAAAATATATTTCGTCTTTAATGTTTTGCATTTGATAGATTTATGGAATTCTAAATTAAATTTCAAGTTTTGGGCTAATTGTCTACAGTGATGGAAGACTACGGGACTGGATTCCGGCACAAGATGGAGAAGTGGCCACAGTCTCCCATAACGAACAGAGGTTTTGTGAAAAAAACCCTATTCCGGAGATTGTTGAAGGGAAGAAGGTGAAGTGTCTCTCACCACTAAACTACTGCAGAAATACCTGAGCCTCAGAGCTAATATCAATGATTAAGTAAAGCACGTTTATACTTTTTATACTTTTATGCATACTGTTTTTGCCAGTTTTGAGCTTATTTTTGTAAAGTAAAAATTCAGAAAACGGTATCCCCCATAAGTAAATAAATAATTTATGTGGTATACTAAGACATAATTTTGTTCTGAAAAAACATAATGAGCAGTTATACTTCCCGAACTAAGAATTATAATTTTAAAAGAATGTCCGAAATTTCATATCAGGATATATTTCAAATAACCTAGGTGAAATTTACATGCATAACACAAATCTGAAAGATAGTGTCAGCTTCAAACCTAGTTAGGTACATTCTACAAATGCTCTTTGAATAGAAACAAGTGCCACTTATATCAAATAAGCATCAGCAAAAAGTTTGCTGGGTTTGGAACATAGTGTCCCCCTCCATGAGCCGACACCTTATCGTGGTGGAGGGGCTTGCGTGTTCCTGTGATCCCAGGAGCTATGTTGCCCGGGGCTTTATGCCCCTGGTAGGGTCACCCAAGGCAAACAGG
>JAODKE010000101.1:12780415-12792676 GCA_026779605.1 Mormyrus hasselquistii | reverse complement strand
AAATTTCTGTCTTGGCCATTTAGTCGCCCGAAACCAGCAAAATGTAGTGTAAAGTTACTTCGTCAAATATGGAATGAAAACAGGAACGGTATTCACAAACTATGTTCCAAACCCAACAAACTTTTTGCTGACGCTTATTTGATATAAATGGCACTGGTTGCTATTCAAGAAGCCTTAGTAGAATGTACCTAACTTGGTTTGAGGCTGACACAAACCTTTAAATTTGTGTTATGCATGTACAATTGACCTAGTAAACTCAGGCATAATCGCGCGTTGGGGACACTACCTGTATGTTCCAAACCCAGCAAACTTTTTGCTGACGCTTATTTATTAAGTGGCACTTGTTTCTATTCAAAGCGAATTTGTCGAATGTACCTAACTAGGTTTGAAGTTGACACAATCCTTTACATTTGTGTTATGCATGTACATTTAACCTAGTAAACTCAGGCATAATTGCGCATTGGGGGGACTAGGTTTCAAACCCAGCAAATGTTTTCCTGCCAATTACTTTTATGCAACAACATATGGTATAAATGTTTGTGCAGTTCTCTTACTTTTTTATTTTGGATGGTTAAAATTTACTTAAAATTAAGGAAAGCTGTGTAAGAAACAAAATATTTTCATATTTTAGGTATAAAATAAGGTAAATATATATGTTTCTTAATCTTTTAATACATTTACTTTCATTTATGGTAAAATTTGGGGATGTAAGTATAATATATCACAGCACTTATTATTATTATTATTATTCTTGCACACACAGTAATTCACCATTCAATGGATTAATCGCCTATTAAAACTGAACTTTTATTTTGACACAATAAGCGGATATAGCGACCGGAAGTCTCCCTCTTATTCTTGCCAGCTTCACACTGCTACGGAGGGGCAGCCTGAGCGATCAGAGCGCTCGGTGACGCTTTAGCCAGACCGCCGCTAACAGCCGGTTACCCTCACTAACATGGCTCTCAACAAAAACTGCTCGGAATCAGGCGGCGTCATCATCAACAACAGCGAAAGGTAGCCGGCCAAATTAATGGCTTATTGACAGGGTCTCAACCACGTCCTCTCATCCCGACAGCTAAACGGCTAATATTAATATGCAATACGTTCCACCACAATTTATGAATTGTGATCCTGGTCTTTTAAACATTTTCTCAATGTCGAAATAGTTAATTGGCGAATAAAATCTGTTTATGTGTTTACGAATTACATAATTTTGTGCCTTTATGATGTAAGGAATTGATTTATGAAAGTGCGTTTATTTGTTGCTATTTTTTGGACGCTAAAAACCAGCTCCTGGTTTCTGGTTAGATAACTCTGCTCTATTTTCAGCTAAATATACTATTAGCTGTACACGTTGCACTATGTTTACACATATCATGCGCTCTGTTAAATACGTAAACAGGTGGGCCTCTGCAGTGTTGTTGCTGTAGATGTTTCTAAAAGTACATACAATTTATCAAAATTTTTGGCTTGTTTCAGATCATATTTAACTCTACTAACATGAGATTCTCTGCACCAGGCCAGTCCATTTTGTCTGTGCGGTGAACTTTAATTGTATTTGGGTTTCAAATACTACGCAATGCAATCTTTAAATCATCGTCTACGTAGCTTGGGTTTCTGACTTGTCGGTAGTTAGGTGACTTGTATATGAATGGTAATAAGTCACTGTGCAATACTTGAAGACATGGGAGCAGATTAACTTTTGTTGGGGCCCTAGGCTGACATGGCAAGGCCCCCCCTAAGAGGACCATTTTTTGGAGTCGAAAAAGAAATGACAGGAAATTAAAATCGATGGAACATCAATAATCTGCTAACCAAATAGCGTGGTGCCAGCGGTAAGACTTACCTTTCAGGGTGAGAGCGGAAGTATTGTCGGTAAAATTAGCCGATCAGCAGGATGGCGGTATTACTCCGGCGGATCGATTGGCCAAGTTTAAGTTGTCTAACCGTTCCCTCTTTTGCCGTGGTCCTAGGCTATACTTATAGCTCATCAACATATAGCTATAGCCTAGGATATTCTATGCCTTACTCCGCCCCTGAGGTAAGATTAGTGTTGATTACACGTTCGTTTAATTATGTTCTCCACCTATTTCCACTATTTCGCAGTGGAACAACCGGTACCACAATACTGTGAAAAAAGTTGAGGCGTAAAGTATCAAAATAGGAATAGTACATTATAACCGCGACATAGGGGCAACTTTATACAGAAAACTGTCGTTAAAATTGCACATAAACATATATGTTGCTATAACTCAAACGATCATATTATGTTATATCCATAAATGTAACTTCTGGAATTCTGTCTTAACACGGCCCCCATTTGGAGGCCCCAGGCAGCGCCCTATACTTGTCTTGTGGTAGGTTTGCCCCTCTAAAGACATTCTCAATGTCAAGACATTCTAGCAGTAAATTTGGATTTGACCTGAAATAACTGTAAGGTTGTCTGAGTAAAAGCATCTAAACAAGGAGTTACCAGAAATATTCAAGTGTGTATTGAAAGAATGTTTTGAATACATCATCTTTTTAAATCTCAGCATACAACAGCACTATTCTCACTGTCCTTTCACTGTTCATGTTTCTGCAGTGTCTTGATGACATATGAGAATGTGGAACTTGTCTTCAGTGATACAGAAACCCTCCCTGAGGCCTTCAGGAAGAGCAAGAAAGGCAGTGTCTACCTGACCCCATACCGGGTAGGAGAAATGGAGAGAAGTTTCAGAGGTGGACACCTTAAGAGTAGATAACAGTATATATATATAACAAGATACGATGCAAATAAGTGCATTCCTTGGTATTGCAAGGAAGTAAAGTATTTAAATATAGGCTGTAAGAGAAACTCAGAGTGGTATGCTGTGCTAGTTTAGGAACAAGAGTTGACAGGTTAAGTCCCAAGAGAATATATCTCACAAAGTTTCTAACATTATAAATAGGTAAAAGTTGTTGCAAATCCCTGTTCTGACAGTATAATAAACTGAAACTTTCAAGTTAAAAACAAAAACAGAAGAATAATATATACCCCAGTATCTGTCTTGAGTTAAACAGATACTTAACTGTGTCTCGTATTGTCAATGCAGGTGATATTCCTGGCAAAGGGACGGGATGCACTTCAGTCCTTTATGATGCCTTTCTATTTGATGAAGAACTGTGAGGTAAAGCAGCCTGTGCTTGGAGCCAACTATATCAAAGGCACAGTGAGCGCGGAGCCCGGTGGTACGTCGCTGCAGAGTTTCAGCCATTCCAGTTTCAATCAGTCATTGTTTTTTTTGTAATTTATGGGATGGTCATTTTTCAGGAGGCTGGGAGGGATCTGCAACCTTCAAGCTGGTTTTCAATGCTGGAGGGGCCATTGAGTTTGGACAGTACATGCTTCAGGTTGCAGCACAAGGTGGGATATTCTGCTGTGATTGCTGAAAAATGGCTGCCTTCTTGGTGATAAATCTCACTTAGCCCTTAGTTTTCAAAAATTTAGATGCAAGCAAAAGGCCAATCAAATTAATTTCATGCCTTATATAAACATTTTGTTTTTATCAGTACACTCATGGAGAAATTCTTTAAAACATTAGATATAAAACAATGAATATAAGATACAAAATAATGCATACCTTTTGTTGGAAATATTGCAGTCTGCTTACTGGCCAGGAGGCAGAAATAAAACTGGGTGTGTAATACAATACCAGTCAGAAATCTAGACACAGAAATCTTAGTTATGTTATTCAGCTTAAAGTAAAAGCCCTTGAGGCAATGAAGAATGCATAGTGTAGCACAGAAGTACCGACGGGCAGAGCGGCAGGTTGAGCTGATGCCAGCTCTGTAAATGGTTCTTGGTAGTCGCTTGTGTCATTGTAAATGTACTGTGCGTATGGCATGTATAGTGTGTAATGTTTATCGTTGTATTTAGTGTGTGTGTATGTGTGCATATGTGTGCACGCCCACCATGTGTATTAGGAGTAAGTGGGGCGACAAGCACAGTGGCCAGTGCAAGTGCGTGTTGTTGGACAAAGTTCGGGGTTCAATCACTAGGTGGCGTTTATTACACCCATACCACTCCAACCACACGCACTTGCAGTGCCCACCATGCTCATCATCCCCTTTACTACCAATACACATGGTGTGTTCAGACTTTTGACTGGTACTGTATAGTGAATGTGATGAAGCAACACTGTTGCGTTGAATTTACTCATTGTGTCCTCTCCAGCTTCTAGAGGCCAGCCCGTGACTGGGGCATTTGGTTGCTCTTATATAGCCAATGGAGCATTTGCATACCCGCCACCTCCTGCTAATGGCATGTACCCAGCTGAACCTCCTCCCGGCTACTCTTACCCAGGACCTCCACCTCAGGGTACCTGACTGCTTTTTGGTTTCTCTGTAGCCATGCTTCCAAGGAATGATGTGTCTGTATTGACTGTTTTTGTTTTTTTGCCATTAGCAGGAACATTCTACCCTGGGCCTCCTACTTTGAACAGTGCTGCAGCCTACATGCCTCCCCCACCTTACTCTGGACCACAGGCCCCAGCCCTTTTTGATCCTGACATTCCCAACACTCCAGCAGGTATGAAATACAGTTGAGGGTTCAGTTAGCTCACGTTAGGGCCAGTGTGCTCCTTAGCAAGCACACACAGTCTCTCTCTCTCCTCTCTCTGTCTCTCTCCCCCCCCCCTTCCAGCGGAAGCCAAGGCAGCAGAGGCAGCAGCCAGTGCAAGCTGTGCCCCGCCTCCCTCTTCTCACGTCTACCTGCCACACGTGAGTAAATCCTGTGCCGTCTGTGGTGTGCCACTGTCACCGATGTCATCAGTGACCTCTCAGTCCCAGTTCATTATTTCCTTTTGCATTCCATTTTCAGTTTCACATAAATAAAAAAGCAAAGGCTGGAATCATGTCTCTCTGCTACCTGGAGGGCTGGATTCATCTGTTAATTACTCATTTATCTGAAGCCTCTATCCAAAGCCATTTACATAAAAGGGTCACTCCCTAGGATATTTAAGATTACTGATGTCTACACATTTTACTGTAAAAAATCAAAGCTAATCAGCAATGGCTGAATTTGAGCTCTCTCAGACACTTATTGGGCTGTGTTTTAATGATTATTCACTTTTATACCTTCCCCACCACTCACCACAAAGCAATATGTTACACTGGAGCTGTCTAAACAAAATTCTGAGGAAATCTTAGAGTCATACAAACATAATAGGGTTTTAACAACTTTCCAAAAAGAAGTCACTCAAGGCAACAAGTTAGACAACTCGACATGAAGCTAAGGTCTGAGCATGGACTGGTCTTGAATAAAGTAAATCAAGTAATGCCTGAATTTTCACTCCTGTGAAACATTTTCCCTACTCAGAGTCCTTCTGGTCCTACAATCTCCAAATTGTGCAGTCTTATATTTGTTACTAGGGGATGTTTGATTTTATTATTATTTATTTTAAATAAATTTGAATGGTACAGTAGAATTACAGTGCAAAAGTCTTGGGCAGTCAAAGGAAATGTTTAAAGCTATTTATCTGTGTAGTAAATAAATATTTTTGCTTAGAACAAAAAATAAAATTTTGCATTAGAACATTTGGAAATTAACAGTAATACAATAAAAACTAACAGGAATTTATGTTCTCCAAAACATTACTGATGTCTTGTTGGATGGCTGGATGAGCTCCACTTCGGTTTCCAAACCTCTCCTCTGGGGCACCTCAGCCATTCTATGTATTTGTTACATTTCCCCACCAGCTTGCTTAATTAATTGAATTAGTTTGAAAAAGTGACATTTTGATTGACCGTATGTGGTGTGCTAGACGTCGAGTCAAAAAACACATGGGTGGTTGCTGCTAATACTGGGCCAACAATAGGAGAGGCTTTGAAATGGTAAAACTGACATATTTTGACAGACACATTATAGTTTTACACCAACATGAAAATCATTTTAATATCATTTTCTTTGACTGCCTAAGATTTTTGCACAGTGCTGTATATTAGTGGTAGTGGTCACTAACTGGTACATAATAGCTTGGCAAACGAGGAGATTAATGATCTTCAAGTTCCAAATGATGAAACTGCCTTGTTCATATGCTGCAGGCTTTATCTCCTGTGTCCTGTTAGCAAACCTGAGTGTTTAATTTTAAGATGGAGGCTGGGTCTCAGATTGCATTATACAGTAGCCGGGTTGGTTTCAATGTGCACCACAGGACAAGCCGCCACCCTATTCGCCACCTGAAGACAAGAAGACTCAGTAGGGGTCAGGGTAATGAGTCCCACCTGCTGCAGCTTGGATTCTCCCGCTGTCGCCTTCTCTTCTTACCTGGGTGTGAGGTGCTCTATGCAGCCTGTACTCCACACTGTTCCAGTGCCCTCCTTGGAACATCTACAGCTGTATCAAATCTTTAACTTCTCTTTCACAAGAGTACATCACACAAGGATCAGTATGAGCATATTGATTTTTGCTAAAAAAAAAAAAAAAGTATGTCACCTCAAGTAGTAGTCTTACATTTCAGGAAGTGGACTTTGGCATTTTATTACCTAGAAGAAAAATAAAACATTCTGGGTATCAGTTATTTCCAGTATGTTTTGGAAAGTGGAATTAAATGCAGGGCAGTGTCTTCTGGTTCTCGAGCCAGTACTGATTGATGCAACTGAAATGCATCATGCAATGAAAGGCAGGAAGATATAACCAAAAACTGACTGACCATCTTTATATGTATTAGCTCTGTTAGTGAGTGGGGGATACAGTAGATGAAGCAAGAGCTACAGTACCCTGTAGTAAAAGGGACCAGGGAATGACAGGAACCTTGGGTGAACCCGCATAGTGTGGCATCGGCTCCTGTCTAATATCAGCTGTGTTGGAAGCATAGGAAGTGTTTGAATGTGCATTTTAGAATGTGTGTATATAGAAGTATTGTTCTCCTAAGACCATGGGCTTCCCCCTTTGTGGCTGTGTAAAGCTCCATAGATTGTCACATTTCAACTGAATCTGTCAGATTGCTCACATCTGCCTAGTCAGTATTCTGTCATTATTCTTTTGCTGTAAATTAAGTTGTTTGAAGGCACTTTGTAACTCGTCTTAGTTGAGCACTTTGTTTGCAAGTCTTATAGAGGATCTTTCTTGCTGGCACTAAGCAGATGGCTGTTCTGCGCAGATACCAAGTCTTGCACTTTTGAAATGGCTATGCATTACTATCTCTTCTCTTTCATAACTGTATGGAGCAAAACACTATAAAAACGCTGTCTAACTAATTTATGCATTAAGTGGAACTCTGAAAAAGACGCATGATTTTGTGTGTGACTTAAATACTGTGAACTGAATTTTATTAAACCAAATTTGTGTGAAGTCTTTAGTGTCTTACTAAGCATCAGTACTGTGCTTTACCAACCTACCCATATTACACTAACAATCATGAACTACCCGCATCTTGTGCTGAAGAATGAACTTGTGCAAATTAAGTCACCCACAGGGTCATGTACAACATCAAATATTCAAACTGTGCTTCACATTTCCTCCTGGCTCAGAAGAAATGTCATGCAAGATGGCCATGCTGAAACTTCAAAGTATGATATGACTTCAGCAGTACGAGGTTCTAAGCCAGCCAGGGGACTTGTAACAGGGAAAAAAGCATCATCATCACTAAGAAGCAGGTTGGGAGGGACAGATACAGGGAACATCCTGGTTGTAAATGGAGAAGAATCCCATTGTATTGGTTGCTGTCTTCTTGTCAGGGTGTGCAGAGGGTGATGCTCACTCCCTCGCCAATCCAGCAGGCTGGGAACAGCTCCTGGGAGAAGGCGCAGTGAAAGGCATGCAGACGGGCTTGGCCTTCCCCATAGTAGGTCAGAGTCCCCGCTTCATAGTCCAATAGCATCCCGATCCTGTGGTGCTGAGGGTGCCCCGCCACGGCCTCTCTCCTGCCATTGTGCCAGGCGCTCAGCTGCCTCTCGTCCAGCTGCAGGCTCCATGACAGCTCGTTCATGCCCACCATGCAGCGCTTGCCCTTTTCTTTGCGTGGGATCCCCTGGTAAGTCACCCCTAAATAGGCCCATGGCTTGGACACCTCTACCTCCCAGTAGTGCTGCCCATGGGTGAAGCTTTGGAAGCACAGCACCTGCCAAGTGGTATCAAACCGTGCCTCATGCGGGGGGACTTGGCGGGGGCCCGAGATGAGATGCTCTGCTCGTCGGTTCCCCTGGGACAGCTGCAGATTAGCGTTGGCAGTGCGTGGATCAAAAGTGAGGGTGCAGTGGACTGTGAGAGAGAAGGAGATACGTTCCACAAATACCAACTCGAGTTTCCCGACCTCTCATGCAAGGAGGTTGTTCATTCGAAATCAAATGAAAGTCCACTGAAATACTACAATAGTTGATAGTCAAAATTAAGAAGCCTGCTGCAGACAAAGTTTATGTTCCAGAATAACAAGGATAACGTCTTAAAATGATACCTACATGCACTGAGTCCCTCTTTGACTGCTGGAGAACAAGGTGTAGCAGGACTTGGGACTACAGCTAGCACAGGACGCTTATCTTGAGGTGAGCCTAAACAGAGTTACGTATACGTTATGTATATATATCAATAAGGGATCAAAGTTGACATGTTAACAGTTTCGTTTGGACCTAAGAATCAACCAACATACCTTGCTTGTCTTGTCCGGTAGCTGCATTCACTACTTTCTCCAGGTCTTCCGAGACCAACTTGGAAATTTGAGACAAGACATCGGTGATCAAGGACAGTCTGCCTTGTAGGTTTGTGGGGACATCCAAAGGAATGTCTTTCATCTGAGGGACCTCGACTAATCTTGATTCCTGGAAAGATTATTGGTCATTGACATACTTAAAATTGTGTTTTGTCTCTTGATGTCAGCAGGGAAGTTACACACATGCGCATGCATACATTGTGATTGACTGCAAGTCCATTTTGACTCCCATGTTTCTCCATTTCTCAGTGACACACTATGCCCAGAATTTCACTGAAAGCAGTTGCGATGCGGTTTTGCTCCATCTACTGCACGTCCTTGACCCTCACCAGAAGCATTTCAGAAGCACAGAATTGTTGACTTGCTAATTTTTACCTGAATGAGCTGGATATCAGTCATGGCTTGCAGGGTAGCTATCTGCCCCTGGATCTCTCCCAGCTGCTGGACTCTGTCCTCTAGTGTGCTGAGATTAGTTTCCGCCTCACTGAGGGCTAGCTGCTGCTCCTGCTCTATGAAGCTTAGTATTGACTCCTGTTTCTCTGCCAGCACTTTCACCAGGCTAGCAAACTTTGCATTAACCCAATGGGAGGTCTGCTTCAATGACACCTAAGGAAAGATGAAGAGGATGCATCAATGGAAAACATGGAGACACTGAATGAGTGACACATTTCTACCACCTTTTAGACCAGCTTAGATTCTTACTCATTTTTATTTGTATTTATTTTTTTTAATACTGAATATGAAACAAAGGCTACAAAAAAAGTTTTTACATAGTAAAAACTATGATTTTTGTATATCTGCAGAAACTCCCTTTCAGAGAAATATTCACAGGTATCAGAGCACATTTTTTATTTGCCTTCCTCCCATTCTCTACCTGAAAATGAGCTCTAGCCTTATCTCTATCTGACAGATTTTCCTTGCACCAGGTTTTTTATCCAAGCAGATAAGATGGCGCTGTGCAGGATGGATAAGCATAGACTGCAGGATTGACACAACAACCCAGGAAGACCGAGGCACCTGACAGTTAAGTCGCTTTGAAATGCGACATAAAATTAAAAACGTCTGCTTGGTCACACGTCACTTTGTTCCGATGCCAGGGAATGTTGCACCACGAACAGCAGAACTCAAACTCACAACAAGATATGAATGTTAAGGTATAGCCTACAGCTCCTCTCTAACCTTGGTTTTGTTAATATTCTCAGAGAGCTCTTGGACCTTCTTCTCTGTGTCCTCCTTGATTTTATCCACCTCTCTGCTCTTCTTCTTCAGCCCTTCCTGTAAAACACATAGAGGCATGCTCTGGACTACAGCACACTTTCTGCCTTGACATTTTAAAATGAGATCATGGTGTCAGGTGACATCAATTAGACAAATCAAAGGCAAAGCAAATGTCACTTGCCTCCCGCCGCTGCTTTTCTTCCTCCATCAGGACTTGTTCGTGGTTTCTGCACTCTCTGATTGCGCATTCACAGCACACACACATGCTGTCCTTTTTACAGTAGTAGACCAGGGCTTTCTTGTGTCGATCACAGAGCACCTGGGCTTGGGCTGTCACGGCGCTCTGCCTGGGTGTTGCGGTGGCACCCTGGCTCTCTGTACCTAGCTGTATCGTCTCCGTCACATCAGACAGGGTCACATTTCGTTTCAGCGTGGGTCTGGGGTCAAACTTTTCATTGCATATTGGACACTTTATATCCATACTGGCTTCAGTCATCTTGTCCCAGTGAACTGTGATACATTTCTGACAGAAGGTGTGACCACATGGAATAGTTACTGGTACCTTGAACTGATCCAAACAGATGCTGCAGCACAAATTTTGGGACATAGCTGCAGACCTCCTAATATCCCCTGAAAGAAAGAAAGAAAAAACGAGGTTTTCCCCTTTGCATGGTCAAACTCGCATAGTTAGTTTTAAAACCAAAAGCCAAATTCAATTCAAATTCAAGTTGAAATCTGTATCTAACTTTCCATCTAAACAAATGACCATCCACGAATCAGCTACACACCACGTGGATATATAATGGTAATAATATACATTTTTATCATTACGCAGATAATGTTCAATAGATGTACGCATACACTGCATTTTAAACATGCATTTTAGACATGTATGAAACTAAAATGACTATTTCTAATACAAGCTTCAGCCTTAGTAACTGAACGACTAGACTATATACGCACCATCTTTCGTTAATAATAGAACTGACAAATCACTGAATAGACCAATAATAACGATGAGAATATAAGGTTGGATATTCATTCACATAAGCGTACAAATGACATCTTTCTATATGAATGAAATTTGCACTGACCTCCATATACAGTGCATTACAGTCATCATACATGCATCTATTCTTCAATAAAAACATCCGTGAAATCAAGTACAGATCTTTCTTGAAAAAGAATACCTACCTTGTTAATCAGAAATGGCTTCTTATCTCGAACTTTGCTTGAGGTGTAAAAACTGTATTTATCGGGTTTCTTCCTTCTCGAAATTGTATATTGCCAGAATGGGTGGCAGTCTGACGCTAGTGCGGATGACGTACAGCACCCGGAAACGTCACTGCGTACGTAGTCATGTGACCGCAGGTCACGTCACTCCTTCGTCACGCCGGCTTGGAAAATGGCGTGGCGCACGTTGTGTATGGCTGCGCTGCGGTCACCGACCGACCTGGGGGTCAGTAACGTCAAGGGCTTTGGGACCGCCGGTATGTATCAATTTAACTTTGTAAACGAAATTCTACGTTCCGTGCAGGCTATCCTGTAACAGCTATGTGTCTCTGTGGTGATGTACGTAACGCTTCTCCAGTTGGTATAATTCACCTCACTTATTTAATTTGGCCTTGCATAGTTGTAATGCAGTCTTGTATCTAATTTGTCAAATATACTCGTTTTTTGCGCAGATTTATGTAAGTGAGCAGAGTTTTGCATTCGTGATGCCCCAAAATAGTGTAACTCGTCCATTCTATCCATTCACGATGACTCGTAGGCACGGCCATTAAACATGTACACAAGTTAAAGGCAGCTATATATGTCCTAAGTTTACAAGTTGTGCTTAATCTGGTATTGTAACGGTAAGTCCATCCATTCCTCATACCCTTCATATCAGGATCGCTTGTTGTATTAATGATTCATTTAAAACTTTTATCAGAAATATTCGCTGAGGTCAAGGGATATTGAATATTATTTTACTGTGTACAGAAAGGAATAATATTGTGTCGGTCTGCACTCAGATGCCATTACTGTGGATACTGTATGCCATTAGTTAACTTTGATTTCTTGCTTCTCTGATTTTAGTCTTTGCTGTAATGTTTTAAGAGAAGTAAATCTGAGCAATCCAGTATATTGAATGAGCTATACATTAGGGATGTAAGCAATTAATTATCAATTAATTGTCGATAAGAAATTACTCGATTAAAATTAATTAATTGCGATTAATTGTATTTTGAACCCATAATTCCTTGCCAGTCCTCGTGGGGCGCACTTGACGCCAGACGTACTTGACGCACATGCGAGAACACAAGCAAACAACAGATAAAACAACAGATAAAAGAGAAACGGTACACAGAGGATGAAGAGGGCAAAACGGAGT
>JAODKE010000101.1:12765946-12776198 GCA_026779605.1 Mormyrus hasselquistii | reverse complement strand
TATCCTGCAGATTAGTAATTTCAGCCTTTAGAGCTCTTTTAGAGTTAAAATACTGGAAGAAACTTTTAACGTCATCCATAGCCTCCAAAGCAATCTTTCTTTCGACATTCCTTTTAGCTCGTCTTCATTATCATTATATCATTATCATTATTATCATTATATCATTTTTTAAGTCAGCCTGTAGACTGATATATTCTTGCTTTATTCTATCATCGTAATTTACATTTCTGGAACAAAGCCCTTTTCCTCCTTACTTTATATTTTATTTCCCTAGTAAACCACCTAGGTTGCAATTTCCGAGATTTATTCTTATTGGAAACAGGTATGAAGTTCTCTTGCACATGCAATAATGTGCGTTTAAAAAATTCCCATGCCTCTTCAACAGTTTTGTTAACTCCATCTAGTTCACAGTTTCTAGTTTTAGTCTCGTACAATTAAAGTTAGCCTTCCTAACATTTTATATATTTTTGATTTGGACTTTGTACCCACTAATGTAAGCGTATTTCTCCCAAATGCGAAGATTCCCCACTGGTGAACATTGGACTGGCCTCCCGCCGTCTGTCCCGTAAAGAACAGGTGAAGGAGAGAAATCGAGTGATGAGAGAGAATCGACGTAACTCAGAGCTGGAGAAGGCCTCCCGCCTGCTCACGTGTATGTACGACGTGTCCCCTAGAGGCATCCTGAGGACATTGTGCCCCTGTGTCATCTGTTTGATGTTAACGTATTGGATTGCTCTTTTTCACAGTCTCCATCCCACTTGATCGCGTGAAAGAGGAATGGGAGCGCACCACTGGTCCCTATCATCTGCATAGTGTTGCAAGGCACTACGCCGTCTACCGCGACCTGTTCCCTGGGGCGTACTTTCTGCCGCAAGTCATGCTACGCATTGCTTATGGCAATAGCCCCGGTATACACGTGTATTATGGGAATCATGTGACGCCCACAGAGGTACGGCCACTGGATAAAAAGGAAAAAGGTTTAGCTCATGTAACTTAAAAAGTAGATCATTGCACTACCCAAGGTTGTGGATTCAAATCCCATGGAGCTCACATAAATTGTAACTCTATTCTTGCCCTCTACTCTTAGTTGCTTTGGATAAAAGTAGAGATGCACCAATTGTATCGGCCAACTATTGGTCTTGACTGATACGGTAATAATAGGCCATTGACCTGTGATTAAAAATGAGACAATATTTACTGCCGATAATTCTCTTTAAAATGGTGACCCATATTGCTTTGCACAACCATGTACTAAACAGTTAGAAAAGTGTCTCCTGTGTGAAATTATTTTAATGTCGTAGGAAATGCATTTTGCAAACATTTCTCTGCTAAAATTTCAGAAGGAGAATCTACTAATAAATTTAATTGCTTACATTACGGTGAGACAGTAAAGAGTATGAAGAATTTCTGAAAAACAAATCTGTTCCAATAGAGAAGGCTGCAGTACTGGTGAATGGCACTAGCCTGTCAGTAATGCAACAGTGTGATAGCAAAAGAAAATTCAGACAGTGCAAAATCAGAAAGTATTGCTAGAATACTACAGTTTCATAGTTATAAAATAGTAGTGCTACTTTTTATATTAGAATGGAATGTACATAATTCATTTTTCAGTTAATTTGGGTGGAGTGACCTTTAAACTTTTTTAAGTAGAACTACCCAAACAATTCATATTTGTGTCAGTTTTTGAAATAATCGGTTGTTGGTATTGGCTAGAAATTTCCTTATCACTAGATAAAAGTATTGGATGATGTAAAAGGAAACATGATTTTGTACAGCTGGGATTTGATATGGTGACATGTTTCTCTTCAGGCACTGGCTGCTCCTCATGTGAACTATGAGACAAATTCAGACTCCCTGTGGACTCTGCTCCTCACCAGCCCAGGTACAGAACCCATCCAGTACTGTGGGGGGTGTCATAAAAATGACTGTAAGACAATGACAACTCTCAATTTTTGCCCTGAGAACAGCAAATATATACAAAAATCACATTTTCTTCACCTCAAAACTTTATTTTCATAACAAACTCTTATTAAACAAACTTTACAAACACAAATAAATTAAACGAGAACAAATAAATAAGACCCCAACTACAACTAAATATTACTATATTCTTTAAAATAATAATAGGAAACAAGTAAACGTGTGTGACATGACACTAAATTATACAACTTCGGTGGCTCGACATCCGAAAAGTAACACCTACTCGGTATTCTATATTTTGGGCTGAGGTAATTCATCAGATTTCCGAAGCCTTTATCTTCAACTACAGAAAATGGCTGGTCATCCAGTGCCATGAATTCCATAATTTTCGTAATTTCTTTGCTCTTTTCACTGTTTATACCAACAATAGATAGCACAGACTGCTGGCTCATAGATGGCTTCGAACATGCTTTGCTAGTAGCTTTCGCTTTGCTAGCTTCTTCAAACTGGGCATGTTCACTGAGATGATGTGTTTTTAAATATCTAATTTAATTTGTTGTGTTAAATGTCTTTGTATTGGTTCCCCCACGGTGTACCACTTGCTGCAGATAGCAATTTTGCGTCCGCTTGGCTCATGCTGAAGAATTTCCAAATTATGGCCACTTTTGCGTGTCTGAAACTGTGCGCCACTGCGTATATGATTTATTGTGCATGTACAAGATCGGTTCATAATCAGAAATACAAGAGACTGATTGGCCGATCACCAATCAGGCTGAAAATCGGCCCATTCCTATTATAAAGTTTTATAAATCCAACTTATTGTTGAAACATTTGTAGCCGTGTGTAGAGCTATCCCGATCCTGAAATATTAATTAAGAATTAATTATCATACAAATCATTATGGTCTACATTGCTGTTACTTAAAATCATCTTTTGTGGTTCCAGGTCAACGTGCAACATTTATTAGAACTCTGTTGGCATTACTGATGAGTTGCACATTGATAGAATGAAGCTGCTTCCTGGTGCTTATTGCAGTAATTGTGCAGTCAATAGCGCAGACCACATTAGGAAAGTCAGTCATCACTGTAAATTGCATTGTGATGTTTGCCTGTACATCCACACTAGGGAAACTTAATGTACTGTCTTGACAGTTGGCTGATATCAGCCATAACTTGAGGAATACTGGAACTCTGTGTGGGCCGAGATATCAAGTCGGCATGTTTCTCTTGTCAGTACTTAAAGATGGACAGGAACAACTTGATTTCTTAGTGTTGGTCATTCACAAACAATACCATCAGAATTGCTATTGGCAGTCTGAAATGGCTGAGAAGCCACAAATCATCACTAGAAAAATAATTGTTGTGATCTGTAAATACTCACTCCCTTTGTATTTGGCTGCATGCGCTGTCCTTCGACAGAGTTAAATGTGCCATGATAAAGATGCTGCATGTGATATGGTTACACATGGGCCTTTTCAAACCTTTTACATATGGTCATGTCTGCTTATGTTGACTTTTCAGTATAATAATAAAATACAGTAATAATAATTGTCTTTGCTCAAGGACCCGCAGACATGCACACCTCTAACTTGGACTGAATGCAATAAATATGTTTGTAAATGTAAATTCATTCATTTAAAACAATAAAATAAATGCTGAATGTTTGTCGTATATCGCATATAAGAAAATGATCACAAGCATTTATTTCATCATACCCTAAAACTAACTGATGCATATTTTAATTTGAATTGTAGATACCGCGCTTTTTCTATTTTCTCCAAAACATCAATAAGGCAGCTCTGGACCATTCCTAAATATGCAAACTTCTTCAGGATACGTTTTTCTTTTGAAATCCCTTCTTCATATGAATGTGGATACAAATGTTTCTCTCTTAATTTTGCTCGTTCAAAGCATTTATAAATGAGTTCCCAGGCCCCATATACCCTGGATGAGTGGCTGGAAAAGCTAATATCCACCACACGAGGGCGCCAGTTACCAGCTACAAGAAAACACTTGAGAGGCTATAGAAACTAAATAACACGGAGGTGAACTTTGTCATTTTAATCACTTCTGTTTGAAGCATTTCTGTTTATGTAGCTCAAGGTCAAGTACAGTTTTGATTTAATGTTTAACCCATCACCATATAGGGTAGACTATCAAAATACTAACCGCTGTAGACAAATAAAATGCAACCAAACTTTTGAGATGCCAGTTAACAAAGAAGTGTGATGTGATTAATTTGGAAGGGTCCAGCGGTTGTTAGTTAGCTGTTATTGTATGATTATAGCAGTTTGGATATGGGATGTTTCTAGGCTGTAGCTATTCTACTACATAGGTAAAACATCTGCATATTTTGTCCAAAATCTGGTCTTTCAGGCTCCATTGTGACCTTTTCCCCACCACAATTTCAGTGCCAAACTAGTTACTGTGTTTTGCCCTTGTAAGGCAGCAGTACTGGTGCAGTCTTCAGAATACTAATGTTGTTTGGAGTGATTGTAGAGCCCTCGTCTGCTCATTGCTGTCCCCTACATTTGCTACACTTATAAAGTGTTCTGTTTGACAGATGAGCATCTGCAGGATAATGAAGGGGAGTATGTACATTGGCTCGTGTGAGTATTTCCATGCTTGGAGATGGTGTGTCTTTGTGAGTAGAGAGCCTGTGGGTTGTTTTCTTCCGCAGAATTAAACTACTGGTTTTACTAGATGTCCTTTTCCTTACTTGATGCTTTGAAAACTGCACAGGAGCATACCATATTTTGGGAGGGTATTACATTATGATGCAACTGTAGAACAACAAATTGTAGTTCAAATGGGATCATTACATGTAGCTTTATAATCCTCATATAGGGGGAACATTCCAGGCGATGCAGTTCATTTGGGAGAGGAGCTGTGCCAGTACCTGCCCCCATTCCCTGTTAAGGGCACTGGCTTCCATAGATTCATCTTTATCCTGTTCAAGCAGGACGGCCCCATCAAATTCAAAGAGGATCGCAGACCCTCGCCTTGGTAAGTCCCAGGACAAAAACAATGCATTGAAAACTCACAAACATTATAAATATTTATTCGTGCTAGAAGAGAGAGGAGAAAATGAGTGATAATTACGAAAGGCACAGTGGTTTAGTGGGCAGCACTGTTACCTCCCACCCTCTGGGGGATACAGGGGTTTGAATTCACTCTGCTTTGTGTTGAGGGTCCATGTTCCCCTTGTGTTGCACAGTTTTCATCCATCTTTCTCTGGCAGTCCCTTATTATGTATGTCTTCCCTGTGATGGGAATGAGCCCCAACTGTGTGCCTTAAACTGCCTGGGAAAGACTCCAGGCCCCATTGTCACCCTGAACTAGATTAAATGGCTGGATGATGAATGGATTCTTATTCAGTATGAGTTGTCCATTTGACTTCTTGAAATTTTTTTTTTAAAGCTATAATTTGAATCAGCGAACTTTCAAGACACTGGAGTTTTATAGGGCACATCAAGACAATATGACTCCTGCTGGTTTGGCATTTTTCCAGTCCCAGTGGGACGACTCGGTCAGCCAAACCTTCCATGGCCTTCTGAGTAAGTTCTTTACATTTATTTGTGTAATTGTGCTATTAAAAAAAAAAATCAGTAAGTTTTTGGATTGGAGAAAAACTGCATTAAATCTATTGCAAGTTGTGGGTATTGCAAAGCCTTTATGGCAGTGTTTCCATCCCAGTCCTGGGTGACCCATGCACTGCATTTTTGCTCACCCCCAACTCCAAGTAGCAAAAATGTTTTTTGAGGATGAAAAAGCAGCACCAGCTTCCATGCTCTTTGTTCTTCCACAGACATGAAAGAACCCGTGTTTGAATTTGTGTGGCCCCCTGTGTATCATCCGCCTCAGAAGTTGTATCCACATCGTCAGCCCTTGCGATACCTGGACAGATACCGTGAGGGGCACGTTCCCAGTTATGGCATCTACTGATCCGATAAGTGACTGCATTTACATATACTGTGTAATTATTTGCAATAAATACAGGTGATTACTAAGAAAATCAGTTGTGTGATACTAAAGCATTTTAAATTGACTGGGAGAGTTAAGGAACAAAAAAGTCTTATCACCAAACAGGAAATTCAAGTATATTACTTCATCTCTGTCTGTTTTTTGTTGTTGTTAATATGATAGCCATCTTTGTTGGCATTCTTTAACCTAGGCAAATCCCTTATTTAGGTATAGCAATCACACAGTATGCCAGTGACCCAGCTCAAGGGTCAAGATCATCTTCCCTGGTTCAGCCACATTCAGATGAGATAATGGTGAATGACTCCTAGCACTAATACATAGTGCAGGACGATACATCTGTCAAGCATCTGTTAAATAACAGAAAGTGAAACATGCATCATTTGCCAGACATCCATCTCATTTCCAAGAAATGCTAGAGTAAGTACTTTCCATATGGGCATTCAGTGACTTTCTCTTCAACCATGACCAGTGAAAACAGTTTTTTCTGATTGCTGTGTCTGGCATGGGCTTGCAAATGGAGATTTAAATCCTGCAGAGTGAGTCTCGAAGGAAATAGTTTTTTCCATTCCGCTTTGTTAAAGAGTATTGTTTGGAGGTAGGAAGGAAATAGGGGAAGTTTCAGGAAAGTGTGCTGGAAATTTCTGTGCTGGGTTTCATCTCTAAGTGAAATCAGAATGTAAGGTGCAGCTGGTTTAAGAGGTCCCAGCTGTTTGATAGTGAAATGTATCAAAGCTAATCAGATTTTTATAGTGGGAATGATTTGGATACCCCACACCAGAAGAGCCAAGTAACTAATGAGATAAATATGTGAAAGAATAATGTCATGGTCCCATATGCCTACAGAGACTCACCAATCATACTCAGTACAAGAGATTTAAATGACATAGTTACCTGCTGTAATTGCTCTCTGTAGGATATGTTCTGCCTGATCAGTAACATGATTCAGAACGTAGTGAGCAGAAGCACACCAACAGTGTCTTCCAAATATGTGCATTGATGTCTGTCTATATTTATTTATAGTTTATGGCCTGCCTTAAACTAATGTTGGGTAGTTTTCCACATTGGGTGTGGAGTGAAGTGAGCGAGCCACTCGAAAGAGACCAGAGCTTCACTTACTGGACTTGAAACATTAGGTGTGACTGAGACCAAGAGGGAGCATTTACTGATCACCTATAATAACTGACACAAAGATGTTATGCAATGTAATTCACACTATTTCAGTAAAATATCACTTTGCATCACTTGGTAATTGTGTAAAAGGAGAAAATTCATGTCAAACAGTTAATTTTGATGAAGTGCTGTTAATTCAGTTTAGGTACTTTTTATAAATACAAAAGAATCATACTTTTATGTTTTACTATTTTTTTTTTCCAAAAAAAAAAAAAAACAATAGTAAAAGAGGCAAAATTGGTAAACTATTAATCAGTTTCTCAACAGTATTGCACATAACACTGGTACTCATAACTGAATAGTCTATAATTACTTCACTTGGAATGATGAACTAGACATGTAACTATGTGTAAACTGAGTAGAGTCCTCAAGAGTGGGCCACCCTTAGCATCTCTGCTACATCCAAGATCTTCTCTCTGGGCCTTCCTACTCTCTGGCCTCTTCTGACCTCCTCTTTGTCAATCTTTTCCCAGTCTGAGAAAGACACCCACTTCACACCTGTGCAAACAGACGCACAGTGACAACAGCCAAATAAACAAGTGTCCTGACAAGCACGGGAGCATCCAAACCACAAGCAGCTATCTTAATGGTATAAGAGAAATTCCATGGGGGGGGGGGGGGCAAATCAAACAGGTATGATTATTTTGCTACTCACATTGTCTTATCTCTGCCAGAAATACAAGTAACACTATTCAGAAGTAGAACAGGTTGTGTGAGTGCTACCACAGATTCAGAACCTTAGCACTGAATTGCACGCTGTCAGGCCACATAACATGACTTGTCCCTTTAAGGCTGCATTTTGGTCCTCTTGGAACAGGACACGTTTCTTCTCTTGGCAACTGTCCTGTATTTCTATTCCTGTGTCACACTGTGAGTGTGTCTCTCTTATTGTGGTTGTCCTGTACAGCTTTAACATAACCACTGCCAAGTACAGCATATGGCCCTTGCTGTATCGTGTAGCAACCTGTAGCTATTCAGATTAGCACAGGTGTTGTGTTGCAAACTTACTGAATATTGCCTGTAGACAATGTGAATCACAAGTGATTAATATATTTGCAATAAAAAAATTGAAAGAATGCTTGAGAAACGTACCTCGGCTCTCCAGTGAGGAGAAGATGGCCCTTGACCCTGGCTTCACGGAAGACACGTCAATCACTCCAGCCTCTATGTCCTGTAGCAGTGACCGGGCGGTGTCGAAGCTGTCATTCATCGTCGTGGCAATCACGCCTGTAGGTCCACGCTTCACCCACCCACTGCAATACAAACCTGTAAGGGGTGGTAGGTTAAGATACTGACACGCAGAATCACCTCAGATACTTTCTCCTGGAAGACTTCCCACTTACTCAAATGTTATTTATTTATAATAGTGCTGTCAAACGATTAAAATTTTTAATCAGATTAATCACAGGGTTGCTGTGGATTAATTTATGTCACAATTAAATATCATTCATTTTTAATTTATATTAATCACAATTCATTTTGCATAAGCAAACAGACTCAAGAAAAAAGGGAATACAGTATATCGTCGTTGCCAGTCGATGCCAGTATATGTCCACATATTATATGGTATTACCTTGGCAACGATGATATGTTTATTGAACATCTTGAACACGAGTTGGATGCATTCCATCTGCCACAGAAGTGCAACACCATGGACCCATATCAAAGAGCAAGATTTTTTGCTTAGCTGGACAAATTGTCGTATTTAAGATACAATTAGCCTGAACTACCGTAAATCCGACTAATCATGAATTCCAGTTCTAGCCCGGTTAATTGCCATTGTTAGCAATATCAGTTCATAACACGTTATGTGTGCTACTTTATGTATAAAACTAGCAACACGTCCACAGATAAACTGGACGGTATAGTGTGTGACCGATTTAATGAGCCACAAATGACAAGTAGTGCTTAAACAGTATAAAATTACAACTTCCCCTTCTGTTGATAAAAGGCGCATCCATCTCAGATTCTGGGTTAATTATGTTAAAAATTTTGATCAGATTAATCAAGATGATGGATTAATCCACATTAACCCGTAAATTTTGACAGTAAATTTTAATTTATAAAACAACCCAACTGCACAACTCATGACCATTTATACAACTGTGTGTGTATACATACACACACAGCTCAAAAAAATAAAGGGAACACTTTTTAATCAGTATAGCATCAGATCAATTAATTCACAGAGGGGGTTGTTAATCAGTTTCAGCTGCTTTGGTGTTAATGAAATTAGCAACAGGTGCACTAGAGGGGCAACAATGAGACGACCCCCAAAACAGGAATGGTCTAACAGGTGGAGGCCACTGACATTTTCCCCTCCTCATCTTTTCTTTCACAAGGTTTTGCATTTGGCTACAGTTAGTGTCACTACTGACAGCATGAGGCGATACCAGGACCCTACAGAGGTTGCACAAGTAGTCCAACTCCTCCAGGATGGTGCATCAATATGTGCCATTGCCAGAAGGTTTACTGTGTCTCCCAGCAGTCTCAAGGGCATGGAAGAGATTCCAGGAGAGGGCAGTTACTCTAGGACTGCTGGCCAGGACCATAGAAGGTCCTTAACTCATCAGCAGGACCGGTATCTGCTACTTTATGCTAGGAGGAACAGGATGAGCACTGCCAGAGCCCTACAAAATGACCTTCAGCAGGCCACTGGTGTGAATGTCTCTGACCAAACAATCAGAAACAGACTTCATGAGGGTGACTTGAGAGCCCGATGTCCTCTAGTGGGCCCTGTGCTCACTGCCTGGCACTGTGGAGCTCGATTGGCATTTGCCATAGAATACAGGAATTGGTAGGTCAGCCACTGGCACACTGTGCTTTTCACAGTTGACCCTCAGCACATGTGACAGATGTGAAAGGGTCTGGAGAAGCCATGGAGAATGCTTCTTGTAACATTGTTCAGCAGGACCGGTTTGGTGGTGGGTTAGTGATGGCCTGGGGAGGCATATCCATAGAGGGACACACAGACCTCCACAGGTAACTGCACCTTGACTGCCATTAGGTATCAGGATGAAATCCTTGGACCCACTGTCAGACCCTACACTGGTGCAGTGGGTCCTGGGTTCATAAGAACATAAGAAATATACAAACGAGAGTAGGCCATTCGGCCCATCAAGCTCGCTTGGGGAGAACTTAATTAATAGCTCAGAGTTGTTAAAATCTTATCTAGCTCT
>JAODKE010000101.1:12691375-12717810 GCA_026779605.1 Mormyrus hasselquistii | reverse complement strand
GTTGTTTAAAATATATAATTAAGCACAACAAACACGATCATTAGAAGCAGTGAAGATTTCAGCCCTTTCTCCTTCACGTCGCCTCAAGCAAATATAATTCAATTACATTTAGTAAAAGCAGCCTTTCTATCACACTTGGCCAGAAAAATGCATCAACAATCAACACCCAACCATTACGTAAATAAGGCAGACATCATTATACTCAATAGAAAACAATGTTATACAAGTCATTTTAAGTGAAAACTAGAAGCAGAGTGGGGGGGGGGGCATGTACTGTAGATACCAGTGTTAAATGTAAATGAAGGAGACCCTTCCAGGACCCAACTACTAGGTATTTAATAATTTGTATTGATTTATTTAGCATATACGTTGACCCAATGAAACATATCCATTATATTTAAAACACTGAAAAATAAGCACTGCCTTCATCAATACAGAGCAATCAGCAAAAATTACCTCCTGGACAAGAGAGTACCTCTACCAGTTGATACGGGACCCTTCCTTTCCTCATGCGGTGCACCAAGGTTTGGATATTCCGGAAGCCATAGACAGCTGCAAACTGCAGCAGGGTCTCCCCATCACGCTCCAGGGATACCTCTAGGAAGTCGCGGTTCCTGGAACAGAAACGAATGTATGATCACTTGGAGGGACGGCAGCACATAGGAATGTAGATGACTGGGAATTCACTGCAAAATGTCAGCAGACAAGATGTTCAAGACATCATCCATTACCGACACAGTGTAGAATAAGCAGGAACCCAACAGAAAGGTTATGGTTCAGGCAGTGTTGTCCAGTCTTGGTCTCAAGATCCCTTTTTTCACTGACTCAGGCTTATCTCAAAATTAAAAACATTTCTGCTCAGTCTTGAATCAGTCTTGGACTAGAATGTCTGTGGTTCGGACTTAATTTTGGGGCAAGACACAAGTAATGTCTTATTTTGCTTACTCTTGCAGTAACGATACACATTGATAAAATTCAATCAATAAAATAAAATGAGAGATCTATTATTCACCTTCAATGTGTTAAATATATAGTGATTTATTTTATTTTTTAAAAGATGGACACAGTACAATGTACCTTGAAAAACCCTTTGGAAGAGACAAGAGACAAGCTATTATTCGACGTGGCTACGTTAATCAGAAGTGGTGTTCTCAAGTTCAAGCACACTGATATAGAACAAGCTCTACACTGCTCAGTCCAATCGATATTGGTAGTAGCGGAGTGAGTGCGGTCATCATTTAGATGCGAGTACTTTGACTGGTTTTCCTTCTTACATTAGCTTTACATGCATCAGATCTTGCTTATAGAAAAGAAAAAAAAGATATACTCAAATATACCACAGATCATTTCTCTTTTTTGTTTTTCATTCTGACTGGTGTAAAACATTACTGAGCTTACAAAGTTGAATGGGGAAAAAAAGAATTCCCCTCCAGAAAAAGTTACAAGTTGCCCTGCATATTATGGGATCGTATTGGACGTTGGAAAATAAAATACCGTATACCTTTCTGAACCACTACGGGACACGATATGTCCCATATTACCTGAACAGGTGATTGTTTCCCATGCTTTAAGGGCAGGGTGTGTGCACACTTAAGCACCAAAAAACTGTAATTATGGTACAGTGGGCCTCTGTATTTGTGGCAGATTGGCTCCAGGACACCCCATGCAAACCAAAATCTCTGAATGCTTAAGTCCTTTATATAAAAATGGTGTGTTTGCACATAACCTACACACATCCTCCCACACACTTTAAATCATCTCTAGCTTACTTATAATACCTAATACATTGTAAATGACATGTAAATAGTTGTTAAACTGCATTGCTGAGGGAATAATGCCAAGGAGAAAAAAAAATCAGTGTATGTTCAGTACAGACACAACCATCATAGCTCATACAGAAAATATAAACAACAAAAATATAAAATCAGTCTCACAGTCAGTCACACACACACACACACACACACACACACACACACACACACACACACACACACACACACACACACACACAGCAAGTAAGCAACAAAAACTAGAACTCTTACATATGCCGTTTTACACATCTTTCACCCTGATGAGTGGTTCACATGACAATTTGATCAGGTTACCTGTGGGACAGTGCTAGGTCTTCACTCAGACTTGATACAGTGATGGGGACCAAAACCCCTAGGTTCACGTTTCATTCTAGCCATCCTAGACAATGTTGAACTATTACCTGAGTGTCTTATACACCACCTGCTCCACCTTCAGGCCAAAGAGCTCCTTGGCAGCATGCTTGAAGATGTGTTCCAGAAAGCCCTCTGAACTTCTGCCTTCATGTCGCATTACGTTTTCCTCATAAAACTCCCCTAACCTTCAAAACCAATGAGATTGAAATAGCACATCAGAGAGAAGAGACAGAGGCCTCCAGGTACAGTTTGACAGTCTTCACTATGGATCAGCAGGGGTCATATAACAACTCACACGTGATCTAGAGGTACAGAGTCCACATCTTCAACCAAAACTCCCTTCTCCTCCATCATGCGGAGAACCTCACCTGAATTGAGTTACGCAAAACCAATGCCCAA
Organism: Mormyrus hasselquistii; assembly: GCA_026779605.1. Lineage (NCBI taxonomy): Eukaryota > Metazoa > Chordata > Actinopteri > Osteoglossiformes > Mormyridae > Mormyrus > Mormyrus hasselquistii. The sequence goes on along the minus strand of JAODKE010000101.1, from coordinate 12,715,246 downwards.
ACTGTTAGTATGGAACATGCACCCAGTGAGGAGCCACTCTCAAAATACATGAAATCATATGTAATCTACAAAGAAGTCCAATGTCACCACTAAGGTTGGGTGAAATGGCAAAATACTTTATCATGATAGTTATTCATATCGATTGATATGAAAAAAATTATCACAATACAAGTCAAGCAATTATTTCTTTGCTCCATCCTTTTCATACATTCCTTAGAATCCCCCTTTACCAAATTCAGAACATGTAAAAGACAACAAATTGAATGGAAACTGATATTTATTTTAATAACCGAGTCATACAAAGATAAACTGTAATTAGGTGCAGTGTTATAGATTTTATTAGGTTTTTTTTTATTACTTTCAATTTCATTTGAAATCCAGTGTAGTTTTCGTTTCCAGTACTCCACTAACTCCATCAACCTTGCTTTGCATTGATAGGTCGTTCCATCTTGAAAGGCTACCATGTGACTGGTTGGAACTATATTCGTTTCTGTGATGCGAGTCATCAAGCAATGTAGATAATAGTTTTATCGAAATTTCTTGTTTTCTTATATTTTAAATTTTATGTGACGATAAGTTGATAAATTCATATCGCCTAACCCGTGTCACAATCACCATTTGTTTGATTAAAGAGACATATGGCACTGAACCGGACCTGAGGTGAGCACACAGTCAACATCCTGAGTCTCCAGCAGGTTGCTGTAGAACTCGTCTCTGACAGCCTCCAGCTTCTTGTCAAAGCAAGGGGCCACTACTATGTGGTACACCTTGTCCGGGGACAGCTTCTGAAATGGCATAACACAGGCTTGTCGGTGTAAAGAAATATACTATATGGTCAAAAATATATGTATACCCCTATTAATTAGAGGAATTTCCAAATTAAGCCGCACACAATGCTCTCACAAGTCTGTAATAAAACACACAGTCTCCTACAACAAACAACAGTAGCAGAATGAGTGATTCTACAGGAGAGCTTAGTGACTTTCCACTTGGCACCATCACAGGCACCTTTCCAACAAGTGAGTTTGTCACATTTCTGCCCTGTTATTACTATCCTGGTCAACCACAACAATGAGATTGTGAAGGATAAAATGTCTAGGTTCTGTTCAGTTCTGAAACCACAGACCACACAAACTCACTGAAAGGATCACCCAACAGATCACAGATCACCCAACTTCAATACCCATGTTGAAAGGCAGCAAATCCCATGAGCAGATCCCTAATGAACAGCCTTCCCAGAAGTGCAGAGGCATTATAGCAACAATGCGCTAACCAACTTCATATTGATATCCTGAGTTTCATAATGAGTTGTTGGCCAAGCTGGTATTCATATATTTTTGGCCGCATAGTGCATCTTCCCCAACTGTAACTGAAAATATTTACGCTATATATACATAGTGCATAAATGTAAATTATTAACATGCAGTTTTGTTGTTATAGGGACAGCAACCATGGTTAACAGTTCAACTGGCACACTGTGAAACAGCGATATAGTACCATCAACATTAAACAGTTTCACTAGGTGACAAAAGACCAGACTCGGCAGCAATCAGCTATAATTAGTGAACTGATTTTTAAATACATTCAAGCATGTTTAGAGAATACATGTAGAGCCAACAGATAATTGCATTGTTTGTAGTTGTTATTCAGCTATGGATGCATGAGAACTGACTTATTTTTTGAGCATGTTAGCTGGGGAAGTATTTTGGCTTGCTCCCTTACAAACAGTGTCTCTAATTTTCCTGAGCTTAAAAACTGTTATAAGACCTTGCATTTTGAATGAACACACCATATATTCAGGAAACCGTGAACTGTTTGAATTTCCTCTGGCTGCAGCTGAATGTTCAAAGGAGAACTTCTCAAAATTACATAATGGCTTGTATTGTTCCTTGTGTTTTCAGTCACTGGAATTCACAACAAAGACTAGCAACAAATAAGCGAAATCTAAATAAAAGACCTGCTGCTGTGTGAAGAAGTCTTTGACAAGAGACCCCATGATCTGCTGAGGTGACTTTGCTGTGCATATAAGTGGTGTAACCAGACTGCCCAAGACCCGCTCTGCATAGCGAATCCATCCTGCAGAGAAAAACACACAAACAAAAAAATACAGGCATGCAATAAATGAGACTGAGGTTTTGTGAGAAAGTGTGGAACACATAAACTGGGGGCAGAGATGTCCAGCAGCGTGACGGCATTATCTTCCAAAGGACAGATGTGAACCTGCCCCACCAAGCATATCTCTGATCCTCAGGACCCCAGCACTATCTCTGCGCTATGTGCTACCTTCCAGCAGCTCTGTGCTTATGCTAATTTACAAAGCTGCTTTGGGGGCCGTCTGGCTTTCAGTACATAGTTCATCTAAACCAGAGAGACACAAGGACAATCAACTAATAATTAAAAAAATTGGACTTTGACAAAACAGCACTGCTTTCAAGTTGATTGTGCTCAAGTACTGAGTGATAACTGAGTGTTCAGCTGTAATACAGTCTCAGGCTCCTATTGTGACTAACAGCAAATTCAAAGCAAATTCAGTTAAGCCAATCAAAAATGGCATGTTGAACAAATTCAGTCTCAAAAGGGAAATTCAGCATTTAATCAGGCCTGATAACATCTAAAGAAAGGTGGGTGAGTAAATCTGGGATGCTTCGAGGAAGCAGAGTGAACGTCAAAACACCTATAGAATAAATCTTGTGTGTGTTGGCAGTCTGAAAGCATTTATTCAATGGGGATATTTGAGAGTGACGGCTGACCTGGGCAAGATGAGGTAAACATGGGAAGAGCATTGCTATCATGGTGCCTACGCCGGAACCTCTGAATAAAGTCCTTCTGGCTCTCCAAGATGCTGAAGCCAGCAGCAACTGTGGTGTCAAAGACATAGTGTACACCTGGGAGAGAAATGGGAAAATTGGTGGCTCACATTCACTTGCAATGAGGCTTGCACTCCTAGCCACACAGAGAGAAGCAGAGCTACTGTAAAGCTTACATTATTCATAGTAATTATACTGTCATTTAGGTTAAATACAACACCAGCACACAGATATAGAATAACACTGCAAAAAAAGGGAGTTGACAAATAATACCAATCCTGGCCTATTGTGTTGCTAATTTAATTCCCCCACAGATGTATCGCTGCGTGTTACTGACCCAAGCTTTTCAAGAAGCCACAAAGCTTCTGCGCGGCCTGTGGGATGTCCACATGGAATTTGACGGAAAAGAAGGGAAGAGACTGGGGGCACACAGACACTGCCAACACTTTATGTTTGGAGGCATCGCATCTCTGATGTCAGAAAAGGGAAAAAAACACAAAAAGCACATAAACCAAGGATCTGGCCAAACAGCCTGTTTGAGTAACTATACAAACGGCCATTATTTCCAGGTGTATAAGCCCAAGTTGACAGTGCCTCAGATGACCATAATGTAAACAGACGCTGCGTAACACTGCACCTTGTTAAGGCTCAGAACCTTGTAGATCTCCTGCAGGTTTTGCTGCGAGATACGCTGGCTCTCTTCATCTGAGACGCAGCGCTCGCAGGACAAGCAGGCACTTAGCAACACCGGCTGCTTCGGGTCCTCTTCATTCGCCTAAAGCGGAGATGGAAAGAGGGAGAGACACAAATGGTCACCAATCAGAACTGACGTTAACATCAGGATAAAAATGTGTAAGCTTTGTAAATAATTTTATCCCACATAATGTAACAACCCTGCAAAATCAAATATTACACAAAACCTAACTGTATAGCAGGGGTACCCAAATACAGTCCTGGGGGGCTGGAGCCATGTATAGCTTAGTTCTTTCCCTGTTCCACCATAAATGATTCAGCTCAAGAGCTGTGTGGTAATTAGCACAAGGAGTTGAATCAGGTGCATTAAATGAGGGGAAACCCAAAAATGTGCAGGGCTCCCGCCCCCCAGGACTGGATGTAGGCACCCCTGTTATATAGCAATACAAATGACAATAATCTACCACATACCTCACCGTTGACCTCTGCTTTTTCTGTATTGGAATCTTTGTTTTCATTACTCTGCTTCTTGCTGCACTGCCATTAATAATGTTATTGTTACTTAACAAATCTATACAGAGCAACATGTAAAGAGAAGCACCTTTTTTAAAATTTTCTACATATCTGACCAGGAGAAATTAAATATCTGTTAATAATCTATGTTTTCCCAAACATTGCAAACTTAGTCTAATGGCTTGCTTTGAGATCTTTGAGCAGTCAGAGCAGGAAATGTAAGTCTCACCTGTTTTGTGCAGTTCTCACACTTTTCCTTTCGCTTGCCAGTTGCAACTTCTGACATGTTTCCTCACATAACCTATCAAAACAGGTTGGCTATAATAGGCGCATGGTAGTCGTTTTAAGAACAAGATTTCAGTTTGGTATGAACCAAGGGGGACATGCCTCCCTCCCCCATAATTAATTTGACTTTATTCATCCTCCCAATAAACAGGTCGTTGTATATAAATTATTAAATTGTGTCCCCCCTCTCAAACTATGGTATGAACCGGATGTCAGAGTTTTTAATTCAACCCCAAACATATCTCCATTTTTCGGCTAGAGAGTTATCCGAGATGATACACTGAAGGTCATTAAAACGTCTGTCGTTACCATTTAGAAGGGAAAATCCACTTCAGTTAACGGAGGTGTACAAGAAATAACCCAATTATATGCAAAACAATAACAGGAAGATGACGAAAAACTACCCATACCTTCCCTTCTGAATTAAACGGAGTCATAGGATTATGAAAACAGAATAATTATTAGTTATAAATGTATACAAGTAGTTAGACGACTCTACTCATTAACGGTCTTTAGTTAAGTAATAACCCAGAAATACTTGTTCAACAACGAGGTGAGTATGAACTGGCACCAACTCAATAAAACATCGCTACTTATAATGAAAACGTATTACTAGGTTAAAATACCACTCTGTGAACAATGCTCTTCATTTCCAGGACCAAAATTTTGGTTTCTCAGTAGCTTATTTTATTATAGGCCGAAAAGAAAATGGTCTGTATGTCTTTGCCTCAGGTGACCCCTATAACAGTGCTGTGCCGCATTGCGAGTAGAAAAAACACACGAAATAAAGTGTTTTAATTAAATGAATAAAACACGACACTCACCAAGTTTAGTGGACGAAACACTTGTTTTACAATAGGAAAAAACGAAAAGGTCACTGCTCAATTTGTCTGAAGGTGTGCGTGTGGGAAAGCATCGGTTAGCTAGCTGCAGGCACAACTGCTGACCGGTAATACGATTTTTCCTCTATGGTTTTCCGAAGACTGTCTCTAAACCCGGGGCAGCGAAAAACTTATCCTAAAGTGGGCCTACAGCACTCTTCTGGGTCTGAGCCGGATTTTGGACAGCAGTGCGCTACGGCACGACCAAGTCTCCGGTAACAGCAAGTCACACCGTCCGACTCCATTGTGCCCCGTTTCCCGTCATAGGGCGCATGCGCAGGCATAGCATTTCGGTCAGACCGGCGATCTTTTTGTTTTTAATTCTTTGTGTTCTTTTAGATCGCGGAAAAACCGTACATAGAGGCTTAGGCAGTATGTTAGGTAATGTGAAGGGAAAATAAAACGACAACAACATTCTGACTTAAACTGCGTTATTACAGCGTTTCAGATTATAAAGCTATCGGCGGGCACGCGCCGAGGAGGATGTGCTAACGACCGCTATCAGCCAATCAGAATGCGAGTCCTCGGGAAAGGAAGTAGAACCCGCCTAGTATGTTTTTCACGCTTCCCCATTTTCCAAAGTCTCATAAAGAAATATTCTGACATCTGAATATTGTACCGGATCTTTAAAAGGCAAGTTAAATAGTCAAAAATGTCGGTTTTAACTATGTACAGACCTTCTGAATATGGCTTGAAAAGGCGATTATATATGTACTGGCCTTTATGTAGATCTTACTCAGAAATTGCAAGTGTAGATTTAATAAGTTCAATTTTACTAGTTAGCTGGAAGGTAATGATGTAGCTTCACGTGGCCTTTACCAAGTATTACTTTGCAAATATTGATCATAATCTACATATCCATATTCGGTATATTAGACTCACCAGCAAGGTATCATATCCGTTATAAAAGTCGCGGTGCAGACAGAAAGATAACAGCACAGTTAACTTTCACCAGGGGAAATCGAAAGGGTATCATCACACCCTGTATTCCACACCTAAATTATTAGGTACTGAATGCATCGTACAGGTTGTTTGCGTTCAAGATTATTTCATGTTCATATAACTCAGCAATGTCCACTCAGCATATATTTTCTATGTTTCCTATAGATGGGGTATATGATAGTGAAAACGCACACAGCCTCTCTGTTACATCTTACAAGGTCCCCCGGAATTCGCTCGTGGTCATTGCTCGTTGGTACGTTCCCTTTCATTCCCGCTCCCTTGACTCTGTCTTTAGGCGATACATCCATTCATTTAACCGGAAGGTGGTGCAGATATATTCTGTTTTTTTTTTCTTTTATTTCCAGGTATAGCCTCGGTTGGTTTGGCAGCAGCTTACTACAGCTCAGGTGAAAGCATGTTTATCAAACATCTTCTCGAAAGTCTGCATATTTGCAATGTGCTACAGAATGCTTTAATAACAAACCAAAAGTGTGATGTGCTATTTCACTTACTTCTTTGACTTTCAGATAGCATATTATGGAAGCTGTTCTATATGGTAGGCTGTTTCTTTGTGGCTCTCCAGAACATGGAAGATTGGGAGGTAGGAGACTGCATCACACGTGAACTTGTCTGATAATCAGTATCCAAATGTAATTAACGTGATAGCTGGATTATTGCAATAGAATTTGACAAACAGATGTGGGACTGTCTTTTCCCCTGTGGATTAACGTGTTGATTTTTTTATGGTTTTAGGAAGCTTTGTTCGACAAATCCAGTGGGCAGATAGAGCTGAAGACATTTAGTTTGTATGCCAGAATATTGACCCTTTGGAAGAAAGGTCGGGAGAGAGGTGAGCACCACTTCCATCTGAGTTTCTGCCTACTGTACCTGACGAAGCACAGCTCTGACCTGATAATCAGGTGTTTGTTGTTGTCTGCCCAAGAACAGAGCGGAACATAAAGGTTTTTATCTCCTCCTTCCTCCATTCTTCCTTCAGTGGTGCTGCCCTTGCGATACCTGCGGGATGTCACCGTTGAGGAGGAGAAGGTTCGCTACCTAGGGAAAGGATACCTTGTGGTGCTACGCCTGGCTACAGGCATCTCACACCCACTTACGCAGAGTGCAACTCTGGGTGGACGTAGGTAAGGACCTACTGGAGGTTTTTCTGGGTGATTATAATTTGAGCTTTGCCCAGGTGTAGCAAAGTACTACCAAGAATGTGCCTGTTTCTATGCACATGTGTACACAGGCGTACTCAGTATTTAAACTGCACCAAGCTATAAATGCCAAATTAATTTAATTCTGTTGAAGGTAACAAAGTAGTGATTGATAAGAATAATTTAACTCAACTTAATCAATTGACTTTTTTCAATTCTTTACATACCTGGTTTGATAGAGGATACACACCTGTTTTCACCTGAAGTTTAGTTCACATAAATAACATAGGTACATTTGCATTTAGTTACTTAGCTGACTAAAGTGACGTACAATGGAGAAAGCAGGTACTAGGTTTTGTGTTAGCATGTCATTTATAAATAAACAAAATTCTAAATAAATTGAACACGCAACCCATTAACTGTTGCAAGTATGTTATTAAGCTTAAAAAAGGAAGGAGGAAGCTGTGATATCAAGTTAAAAGGTTTTCCATATCATTTCTGAAGTGATGTAGATGCTTTGGCCATGCTGCTGAAACGGTTTTTGGAACTTGAAGAGCCTAAACGATTTCAACATGAAGATGATGATGGAGCAATGGATGATGCTGATGATTATAGCAGCGACTCAGATGATGATGATGAGGACCACTGACCTGCCTGTAATGCTCCACAGTTACATTGTGGGAAATTTTGATGTCCAGTACATAATCAAAAACCATGAACTTTATTTGCTCCATTGTACAACTCCCTACAGTTCTTCAATATATGCAGTACGTATTTAAAATTTTTAAATTGTTGCTGAAATGTATGGTTTATTTGCATATACTCCGTGGAGGAAATTAAGATGCATGACTTGATACAACTATCAATTATAGTGATAGTTGACCAGATGGTTTCTTATCTTTATGTTACATGTTCATTAGTCAACTGCATGTGTCTCCAATATGTGGAATTTCCTTCTACTGCTAAAGCAACCCATTGGCCTTGGACCAGTTACATGGGACTAACTTCAGTACCTCAGGATGAGCAACTTTCCATCATGCACTAAAAGTCCAAAAATGCAAGCATTTAATACATTCAGACATCAAAAAAGTTGTTCACTGCTGCTTGCACAATGCCACGGCTGGGAAACTTGTTACAATATGGACCTCCGATGTCTACTCTAACTGAACATAATGCATCTTTTTGGAAAACGAAATGAAAGCACAGTTTTGTGTGTTTTTTTTCTAATGCAATGCTCAATGCTTTCTAATGTCAAATAAAGTGATCAGTAGGGTTTGGGTAAAATTTAATATGCAAGATTGGTATGTTTTCATCTCTGCAATCAGTTAGACATACAATCAAGTGCAGTTAGAACCTTAACAACAGTGAGGTTAATGTTTTGGCTGTAAATATTGGTTATAATTTCTGACTGCTAGAAATGGAACTGTTGTTTACCACTTCAGGCTATAGCTTTTTAGTCTTTTTTTCAAATAGATATTTTACACAAGAATTTTACAGTTAAAGCACCAGAAGCTTTGGGTTTTCCACCATGAGTACTGCGGCTAAACTGCTAGGCTAACAACTGCCCATATGCATATATACATGTTATATGTATGCTCACATATAACTAAAGCATGAACCACAGAGCACAGGAAGGACATAGAAGGGCTCCTGATGACCTCAGTATTAATGTCCTTAATTTTTAACTCTTAAAAATCACATGAGGTGAGGTATTCTGTGCCTCTACTGAGGTCAATGCTCAGTGGTTCTGTCATTCTCCATGTCTGGCCTCCAGGCCAGCTGGGGGCAGGCGAGTGTGATCCGGAAGCATCTCCTGGATAATCGCTTGCGTGTCCTGCAGCAGACTGCGGATGGGCTCCAGCAGCGTGCTAACATGCTGCTGAACCCACTCCTCTGCAGTGGCCTCTGGGAATAGCTGCGTCATCTCCAGCCACAAGGCCTGGACCTTCTGCTCTACACTTGCCAACAAGCTAATGGAAGGGAGGAGAATGAGTGTTTACATAATTTCACTATAATTCCTTAATAATATGTGTACATTCACAGGGACATGGGGAATTCATATTGCAGGAAGCTGCATTTTGGCATTATGTACTATGGTTCTGCAGATAACCAAATTGGACACGCTGGTGTTTTTCTTGCCAGAAGTTAAACGTAAGATATGGTAAAAAGACAAAATTAAATTTCGGTTCATAAGCATTGTTGTTAAATGTTCAGTTTCCTTGTAGCTGTTCAAAATAGGTCGCTTACTCACATCACACACTTATAGCAAAAAATAGCTACATTTATTGCAGTGTTTACAGTTTTCCTTTAAAAGTAGTTTAAGCTTCTGTACTGTGACTTAAGTATGTATTTCATATTTTTAAATATAAATCTCTCTTACTGCTTAATTCTTTCCCTTGGTTTAAATCTGTTTCTGAATTCCTGTTTATTAGAACATAATAAAATAAAGGGTTAAACAAAGTATGGTGGGGTAGATAAAAAAATAAGGTAGTAACACCAAACCCTATAGCAGGGAAGGCGACCCTGATCCCGGAGTGCGGGTGTCCAGCAGGTTTTCCCATCATAACTGATGAGTTACTCTCTGCGTGAGATCAGCTGTGGTCCATCAGAGACCAGGTAGAATGGAAAACCTGCTGGTTACTGTCACTTCAGGAGCATGGCATATTTGTCATGGGCATTGCTGTGCCAAAACTTTTAATACCATAATAAATTGTCCTTTTATGAATGGCTAAATGTTTCGAACTGGAATGCTGCGATCCACACCCAGACTGAGAAGAGAGAGGTAAGGAGTGTGCACTGATTGCCACACCCACCACACAACAAACCACCTCAGGGATGAGAACCTGAGTGCAGCCATGTGGCGAGTGATACCTCAGCACCACACTAGTCTGAATGGACCAGTGTGAGTCCTGCCACCAACCACCAAGTTTATGCCTGTAAATTGGAGGACCTCCTTATAGGGCTGGATGTAGATTAAAGTCATACCATGAAGCAATTGCAGGTCAAGGGCTTTGCTGAAGGGCCCAACGGAGTAGAATCTCTCTGGGCATTCATGGGATTTGAATCCTTAGCCCAGGGGTAGCCAATCTTATCCACAAAGGGCCGGTGTGTATGCAGGTTTTTGGGATAACCTGTAGGTCAACTGTTCAAACCCAGGTGTGAGGACTCTTCATCCAATCAGTCCTCTAATTAGTAATCTAATTAGGGAGTTGCAGTGAAAACCTGCATACACACTGGCCCTTTGCGGATACGATTGGCTACCCCTGTCCTAGCCTAAGAGCCACCACTCCATCCCATGAACCCAGACTGAAATATAATTTAGTCTGAGCCATGAGCTTGATCCCAACCCCTGCTGTTCAGCATAATGTTATCGGAAGCAGTGAAACTTGGCTTTGTGGTGCAAATAGAATGTGGTCCTTGGGGAAGAGTTGAGGACCCCTGGTTTAGAATGACATACCAGAGTAAATGATGAAAAGTTGAAGCGGACTTACAGCGTGGCCTGCTGTTGTATTTGCTGAACTATAAGTGGGTTAGCCAGTCTCCTCTGCCTGTGGTAGGGAGTGAACCAGCCCTTCACAAACCTGCACCAGAATCAAAGAAAAAAAATAACAGTCCCTGTTTCCGGCAAGCACGACAGAAGCACATGGCTCTCTAATATCTTTCTGTCCTGGCCCCAAAGCCATTTACTGTAACTAACACACTCTTAGGAGGCAGGCTGGTGCAACCCACATGTTATTGGCCGGGAAATGCAGCTCCTCTGACTGCAGCAATGCGGTAAGCTCCACCACCAGCCCCGCCAACTTGAATCCCGGGTACGTGGGCGTGCTGCCCGGGGGAGAGCTGCGACAAGGAGACGAAAATGCCAGAGCCACGTTAGTGCCCCCGACTGACTGGGTCACTGATACCACAACGGATTAACACTGGAATGCAACGTTAAATATTTGCATGTCATTTGTATAGCTTGAAATGAAACTAATATTATACATCATATCATAGTTTAGAAATTCCCGTACATTAAGTTGGCTGCCAAATTTACACAGGTGGGGAAGAAACTCTTTACCTTGCTATGAGTGTCACCTCTGTGGTAGTGATGCCTAAGGTTTCCATCGCACTGCTCTGGGCCTCCTTGCCAAAGCTGCCTGAAGCACACATTCTTAGCTAATCTGTCCGTCGGTCATCGTGAAAGGAATGAGTTGTCTGTCGGACTGTATGAGGAGGGCAGCGGAGCGAGTGACTGACCGTGGTGCAGAGTTTGAAGGCAGGCAGCGAGAGAGGGCAATCCCACCGGCATCAGCTCGCACAAGACAGACAAGTGATCATACCTGTTAAAGGGGAAGAGGCACTGAGCAGGCAGCTTCTATCCTGTTCCCCTAACAAAGCCTATCTCTAAATGCAGGCCAATTGCCCTGTTCCATTTTAGTTTGCCGTTTAAGAAATATCATTGCTCAAAATATGCAAAGTCCAACTAGATATCTTCAAAAACGACTTAAGACACACCTTTTCCTGAAATACCTAAATTAGCACTTCTGGAACTAAACTCTGAGCTTTTTATTTAAAAAAAAAAAAAAAGAAAAAAAAAGTACTTCCCCACAGAGTGTTAGAGTCTTAAGCACTTATGTAAGTCGCTCTGGCTAAGGGCGTCTGCCAAATGCTGTAAATGTAAATATCTGGCTTGCAACAACCCTGTGAGATCATGGCACAGTACCTCATCATTACATCATGGACCAGCACTGCTGACCGGTCAGGTGACATCCTCACCTCTGCCAGCCAGTGATGGCGATGCCCTGCAGTTCTATCCTGCCGGGCAGTGCGGCCGCCACCTTCAGCCACTGCAGGTGGTTATCCACGTGCCTCTGCGTGCAGGTCACGCAGGTGCTCACCTCGGTGGAGCCTTTGAACGAGCTTGCAGCCCACACCTGAGACAGACCCGCACTCCCGTACTTTTCCAAGAGACGTACTGAATCATACAGGAGGGAGAAACGTGAAGCAAACAAGAACACCATCAGTTTCCAGAATCTGCAGATTAAATATTTGTATAGCTTGTGAGCTGTGGAGATTTTTCTGCGCACTGTTTGCTCTGTTAGTACCTGTGTTTTCAGCATCAAGAAAGGGGCTGTAGTCCCATAGCATCAACTGCACAACTCCAACAAGACCACTGTCTGTGAAGAAAAAATAAAATAAATTTAAAAAAAAAAAATTTAAATATAAATGTTAAAACATTATATCATCGCTGTCCAATGAAAATCGTATATGTCCACTTTTTGATGATTGTGACTTTTTGCTGTAGATGGTATACACCCATCTTGTGTCTACTGATAGTGTTTGATATCTAACTGATCAATGAAAAGATGTTTTACGAAGTCAACTATTCCGCTAGTATATATGTTCTAGTTAATATTTGGATTCTTACTGGTTGTTTTTGTGGAGTACTTTATATTGCTATTTTTAACAATTTAATGTTGATAACTAGATAGCTGGCTAACCAACATCATTATTTATTTGAATATACATTGAGATTAATTTGGATCTTGTTGACACTGACATATTTGCCTCGCTGATAATCACCACCGGTCCATTTAAAACAAACTGTTCACTGATGGCTGTGTAAAAAAAGATTTCTGTTTGTGGCACTAAGACAAACCTAAAACAACGTAATGAGACTATTTTGTAAAGTAGTTTCTGAGAAAATGCTTTTTTTTATACTCTTGAAATAGAATTTTGGAGATACATGTTTTTCATTGGACAGTGATGATATGCATTCTAAAGCCACTTAAGGGGCAGCATGTGGCTCAGTGGGCTAAGCCAGCGTGCCTGTAATCATGTGATTGCAGGTTCAAACCCAGCCTCAGCATGTCTGCGGCTCCTTGAGCAAGACCCTTAACCCCCAGCTCCCTGGGCGCCCCAACAGGTGGCAGCCCTTCACGGACAGCATGCTCTACAAAGAGCAAGTTGAGGGAGGTGTAAAAAGGAATTTCCCCGATCAATAAAGTTGTGATTATTATTATTATGAATGATACTGAGTAGCCTCCATGAAAAAGACCCATGAATCATTACCTTTCAGGATATCGTGGCTCATTCCCCTCAGCATGTCATCCCACATGATTAGCTTGAGCTGGGGCCAGGTTGCATGTATGTTCTTAGCCAGGTCTGTTACATGACCAAGGAACAAACCGTGTATGTCATGACCTGGAACGCTCAGCCACTGCTTTGACTCCTCCCCTTGGCCGAGGAGGTAGACCTGAGAAACATTACATTATTTTCTGTTTTATTCTATAGCATAGTATTTAGCAACATCTTCCATTTGGCTATCCATTTTCAAAGCAGTGACATGTCGATGGTAAATTTAACAAGGCAGCAGGAAAAAAAGCAAACAAGAACTAGTCAACAAAAGACATTTGTCTTCTGCTGCATGGAAATATTTTGGATTGCATAGAGATGATACTGAGGCATGATATATTTCTAGATGCTGTGCTGTAATTGCAATATATGCACATGGACAATAATCACAAACACCTTAGATAACGAGTCTAAAAATGTGTCTAGATGCTGGTTTTTGGTACTATTTGAGCATTTACTTACACCCACAGTTTGATAGGCAGATTAGTAGAATGCCTAAAATATTATTGAGAGGTGTACTGTGATGCCCAAAAGTTAGTAATCATTTTAACTTGGCGTATCCTTATGTTTATTAAATTTGGTTAGCGGAGCACACCACATGGTACCATTTTGGAAAATCATGGAGGCGATAAGCACTTAAATTAGAAAGGGAGAGCTCAGATTGAGGATAAACAAAGTACAAAGACGTTGGTGGTGTGGGGGTGCTTTTTGCATTGTGAAGTCCAACATGTTTATTAAAAAAAGGATGCCTACCACTAATCAGCTTATCAAATTGTGGGCGCAAGTGAACTTCTGTATCGTACCAAAACCGGGTCCAACCATCCATTTTCTAAAACCACTTGTCCATTATAGGGTCATGGGGGGTCCGGAGCCTATTCTGGAGGTTAAGGAAGCAAGGCAGCCAAAAAGCTGGTGTCTAGACAAATTTTTATGCCTGTTATCTAATGCCCTGTAATGATATTGCATTTGTTGGCAGAGATCTTAGTTCAGTCTTTGCACACAACTTACAGCAGCACTAGCAAGTTAACCTACTCTACCAGTAAATAATAAGTTCTGTTTGCTTTGGTTTATTTCATGAAAAATTTAATCTCCATTTTCGGTGCACCGAGAGCACAATATTAAGTGCAAATATTTCAAATGATCACAACGTGATATCGTGCAGCCCAATATATTACATGTGTATTTCCTTGTAATTGCTCTGTACAATGCCAATAAAGGCAATTCATTCTATTATATTACTTCACCAACAATTGTTTGGAATCGGGAAACGGTTTTTCCCAATTTCCTGTTATAGGTTCTCTACCTCATCTGCCCCGATATGCAGGTATCTGCTGTCAGGATGCAACTCCAGCACCTGCCGCACCATCTCTAGCACCAGCTGCAAACTCTGTGGCTTGTTTGGATTCAGGGTCCCAAGGCAGTAACCAACCTCCCGTAGATCCCAGAACTGCTGGTGCTTTAAGACAAACTGCACAGAAGTGAGGTGACCTTAAAATTAATTTATAATATTAGCTCACACTTCATAAGTGAAAAGAGATACACTGAAATATTCATTGACCGATTGCATGCAGTCATGTTTAGAACAAATGGTGGAGATCTCCAACAGATAAGATTATAGAGCAAAGCTAATGGAATGGGTGCTACACTCTCACCTCAAGGTGCCCAAAAGTCTGAACCAGGGGAATAACCTCCAACCCACTGGATCTGGCTGCATCCTGAATTGATTGGATCTCTGCCCGACTGCAATGGAGAATAACACTAAGAATGATCATCACACTTAGGAAACACTCCACTTACAAGTCAATTAAAGTTTTAAGATTGTAATAGATTGCAATATAAACTAGGTATTAAAACATGTAGTATTACGCAATGTTTTTTCCCCCACATTTTGTGTTCTAGAAATTTGTCAGAAAGTCCATGAATAAAGCAAATTCATTCATTCAATTCATTGACTACTGCACCTGGCAGTGACTGATAATATTAAAATGTGTCCAAGAAATATGTCCACACAGCTAAATGCACAGGGAGTAGATGCACAACAGCTGTGATAAGCACTTTAGAATTGCAAATGAACCTCACCAGCTGCTGGCTCAATACAATACGACAGCTTGGGCTCATAAACATACAGCTTTATTTCGAAGCAAGAGTAATTTAGCTTATAGCAATGTTACGTGATACCTGCAGGGACATGGGTTTGAATTTCGGCTCCTGCTATGTCAGCTGCACATTGCTTTCTCCTGTGTTTGGAAGTTGTTCCTCCACACACTCCAGCACTCAATGAACCTATCTGGGTGTGTCTATGTAGTCCCTGTGATGGACTATTGCCCAAATAACTTTAGGCTTTGAGCAACAATTGCCCTGAAGGATGAGCAGTTGTAAATGGATGGCCTGAATAATAACCAAATATTTACTCATTTACATTTAATGTATATTTACTAACAGATAAACAACCATCCATCTTCTAACCATATACCCTGAACTGGGCCGGTTCAGCACAGGGCACGCACACATGCACACAGTTCATATATTGCAATCATTGTGGCGACTCTTCATTCATTTATATGGGCAAAACCCTAACCATGATAACCCTAATCCTTACCCAGCCCTAGCCTTAACCATAAGAAACCAGGCAAAGTACAAGATTTTTCGCTTTTAGTTTTTTGATTGCATTCACAGATGTTTATAAAACTGAGGTTTATATTGAGGGGACCGGAAAAATGTCCTCGCAAGCTAAAAAGTAACATGTTTTACTGCATTTAGGGGACATTTGAGCCCCACATTGAGGTAAAAACAAACCCTCTCTCTCTCACACACACAAAATGGGCAATTTATAGACACCACTTGGTGTATATGCATGTTTTTAAACTCAGAGGAAACTGGAATATGCAGCAGAAGCCTCTGCAACACAAATGAATTAGTATTGAATCGCCAGACCAGATAGGATAGCTGATAAGCCACACCTGTATGGGGAGTGACTGGTAGCTCGAAGGACCTCCAGCTTCCCCTCGTAGGGAAACATGTCCTCATACTCCAACAGTAACCCATGGGCACCGAGCTGAGCAAACAGGGGTATCAGCTAGAGAGACGGGAATGGAAACGGGACACAAATGACGTATGTTAAAGTAACTCCATGGCGATTTAAATTTGACGGCAGCTCTGTGGGCCACATAGATGGCATTACTCCAGAATATCATCATTTTTGTCTACGATGGATGATCATAACTGGACAACAACCAAAATAAGACATTAAATTTACATCACCATCTTGTAGACACAATTTTGAAGTGCAATTTATGTAATTTCGATGGTTCTTTCGTTTTTCTTCACATGCACCAAGTTCTTCATGCATCTGCTTCCATGTTATGTCTCATGATATATGCAACACTGAGTTGTTTTTGTTAATAACATATATATGTTCACAGAAGACAGAAAATTCTAAAGCATTACACTTTTCGTATTATTGACACCATCAGTTGCAGGCCCTTCCGGGCCGGATAACTTCTTTCATAGTTAGCTGATGGTACCTTTCGCAGGTATGTGATTCTGGGAGGAGCCCCTTTGAGATCCAAGTGAACTAATTTCTTTCCACTGCTCCATGGTGGGACACTCATGTTATGTTAGCTGTGTGGATCTGAAACACAGGGAAAGGCAGTAGTCAGAGTTATTCAGTTTGAAAGCCAAGAAACACAAAAAACTATCCGTAAAAGTGATACAATGATGATTCACCGATTACTCCATTTTACAGCATCTTTGAATGATAACATTAAACCCTTCTATGACATCATGCTGAGCTGATTCTTCCTCCCTCTTGCCCTCGCTTATACTAATACAATGGTATATACAACACTGAGTTGTTTTTGTTAATATTATATAAGAAAAAACATAACACTCAAATCCTGGCAGAATTACAGAGGCATATGTACACAGAAGACAACAAAAATGAATGCAGTGAAACCACAAACCTTCTGTTTTGCAAAATCTGCTGTTTTTAATGTTAAACCAAATTAGAAGCAATTTACCCCATCAGATCTTTTAAAGAATGACATGCACCATAGATTCTATTAAAGCCATTTCTTAATTTTCTTTATTCCTATTGGCGGGTCTGTATTACAAACATTATTTTTTTTTATTTTATCTGACACAATTAAAATAAAACCAAAAAGTTGCTACATCTTAATTACTGCGTGCACCATTCTGGTTGGAATGGGGAACAGAAACTCATGACACAGGTATGGGCTTGGAAAAAACAAGCCGATTGGACTTCTCTTATCATAACTTGTGGAGGCTGGGCATAGAGCAAAACCAACACAACACACAAGGGACAAAACTAAGAAGTTTCGGTGGGGTCAACAAACTAAACTGAATTTGGGCGTGTGCATTGTTGACCAATTGAAAAGTAATGAGACTGGTGTGACACTCTATTCAGGTTCACTGGAGTGATTGCCATTCATAAACAAATAGCAAACTGGGCAAACAAACTCCCGTGGAGGAATTTAATGAAAAATGTATTTACTATAAAACAGTCATTAAGATATGAGTATTTTAAATGCAAGAAGAATGGAACCATTCTGCAGTAGTCATTAGAAGAAATGGAAAGGCAGGTTCTACAAAGACTAAGGCAAATTGAATGTTAAAATGCAATAACTGAAATATGAATCAGTCAATCATTTCTGTAAAAAAATCAACTCTGGTCAATTAGCAATAATAAAGATATTATGCATCTTCTCATGACCTACCAAATATCTAGCATGATATTCAGAGCAATAAGCACACATCAGTTACATTCATTAAGAAAGAACACTCATCAGTTGACTAGCAAACCACTTTAAAAAAATCAAATATACTAATGTAATAAGTATTTGGTTAGAATTCAGTGATTAATTGTCATTGTTGACACACCACAGCACACAGCGCACAACAACAAAATGTGTTCTCTGCATTTAACCCATATGTGCCAATGTGACATAGCAGGGGGCAGCTAATTCAGCGCCTGAGGAGCAGTGCTTGGTGGCAGTACCTTGCTCAGGGTACCTCAGTGGTGCCTTGTTGGTCGGGGATCTTTCAGTTTCGAGTGTGCTTCACTATCCAGCAAGCCACCACTGCACTGTAAGTAACCTAACAGAATTGTATCCACTGTTTATTTTCAGTTCAATATTTTTCTCTAGAATTGGGTAATAATTTTCCCACTTTTAGCATTTGATATACATTTTTCTACCCTTGTATAATTTACTATTTTTGGCATTCTTACAAATATCCCCATACTACTGCACAACATTCCATAAAGAAAAAAATAAATACAAACAAGGCTGACGAGGCAGATTCAATGGCATCATTTGTGCAATATGGACACAAAACAGCTTTCTATAATTGGGGAAATCCCCAGTGATCCAGCAAAAGTGTCATTGCCATGTCTTGGACACATGGACGTAAATTACGAGGGGGGTAGCAGGGTTGTAGCCCCCCCCCATAAATCAAAGCCAGCTAATACAACCCGACCCCCCAATAATCATTTTTCTCCTATAATGGGTGGAGACCTCAACCCCCCCCTAATGTTCCAGCCAAAGTTATGCCCTTGCTTGGACAGCAGTAAGGTTGAAAAGATCCAACAGGATATTCTTGGAATTCACTACTCCAAAGCGTTGTGATATTCATTGCTGCCTTTTGCCCCAACATGAAAAACTTTGGAGCTTCAAGTGGGCATTTTATCATCTAGAACAGGGGTGGGCAATCTCTGTTCAAACCTAGGTATGAGGACCCTTCCGCCAATCAGTCTCCTAATTACTAATCTAATTAAGAGTGCGAAAACCCGCATACACAGCGGGCCTATGCGGACAAGATTACCCACCCCTGATCTACCATGTACACTCAGCATCCCAGAGTAATACTGCGTTAATAATACTGCAGCGCCCCCTCTGTCTTTACAAATGTTTTCCATCACAAACATCGATTATGCGAAAGAGCTAGATAAGATTTTAACAACTCTGAGCTATTAGTTCTCCCCAAGCGAGCTTGATGGGCCGAATGGCCTCCTCTCGTTTGTATATCTTATGTACTCATAAATTGGTTATTATTGTTTGATAAACAATGCCGTCTTCATTTTTACGACTAAGATGAATGTTAGATTTTAAAAGAAATCCAGATAATTCCAGAGGGTTCAAGAACTTTTCCTTCAAAACCACAAAATCTATCTGATAGGCAAGGGCTAAAGGTAGTATATATCAACCACAAAAAACTATACGTATAATTAACATTTTGGTTTTTATTTTCATTATCATTATTAATAATGCCGTTACATCAGTGGGGTATTCCATGAAAGCAACTAAAGAAAGGCAGACTTTCCCTTAATCCTGCTTCGTGAAATACTCCCCAGACACGTAATTACAACCAGCTAAAAACTACGAAGAGCTTGTTTACATTCCATTAACACATTAATTACGCCCATTTGCTACCAAATATGAATGCATTTCTATTACACTGACGACAAGTAATAAGACGCTCTCTCTGGCAAACGATCCAACAGGTGTTGCGAAAAGAAACGTTTGTGATCCAGCTGAAAATATAAAGCCTTACCCAGCGTAGCAAAAGGCAATCAGACCAAGCCTAGGTTATTTCCTGGTTCGCAAACATATCGATTATTTTTGTCTTACTGCATATTCCAGACCCAATGAGCCGAGTGTGAACGATCGATAAACCTTCCCTCTGAGTACCTTTGGCCCGGACGTACAGACATAAGAAACGCCCACAGGTTATTGTTGCCGATTGTATTATTATTCAGGCTTAATTTGTTATTTTAATTAGGGAACAGGGTGAAAAAGAACTTTACGAATCCCCATAGGACTTTCTTGCAATCATGCACATATGAATGTTGTATGAATGTACAACGATTAAATAAAATTGTTTAGTAAATAATTAACATAATCCTTTACATTTTACCCATTTAAAGCCAGATAAGCTGTTGCTACATCATTAATACATATTAAATTAAATGTCGTGATATAGCATTGTATATTAGTCGCAACGACAAATGAATTTTAAGACATACATTTTTGCAGCAATCATTTCTCAAATCCAACAGACACGTAAAGAGCGACAGAGACCCGAGAAGACCGATATCCAGTAAGAAACACGCGCCTGTCGCGGTTGCTGGACCCCTGAGCAGACCAGGTACCGGGCAGATGCCATTAGGGTTTCATGCTGATCAGTGCATGTTCTGTATCCGCTTGAAAACATGGCTATACAGCGGCGATTTCATGGAAAGTCTACAGACGCTAACGGTATTTACAAAAAGATTAGGTAAGTCTCATATTTTGTACTGTCAAAGTTACTTTATGTTTGACTTGCTGCTGAAAATGACGCCTTCACATACGTACGTGTACGTGGATTGACAGGTGTCGTCAATAAAGTACCGACCTCTGAATTTCCTTCGCTTGGAAATTACAATTTAGCATCATTATTTTACATATGGTAATTCTGGACAATTTCTGCTATTACCTTAAAGTTCCAGCCGTTTACATTTTTTTATTAGGGAATCAAGTTCCAGGAAGTTGTTGAACATTTTACATACATAAACACATTAAAACTGCACTCATACTGTAAATTGTCTACATCTTTTATTATCAGGAATATAATATGCTGTAGAATGCATAGCTAAAATTGATAGTAACGTCGAAATCGAACAATTGTATTAATGCGAGTGTAAAAGTGCGACACCAACATGCTCTTAAAATGAAAACACATATCCCTGACTTTTCGGTTTTGCCTTAAGTGTACAACACTGACAATTCACAATAATTGCTTTAGTTGTTGAAAACTTGCTTTTCCCCCCATCATTTTGTAACGAAATAGCAGTTAAAAATCTTTTATATGGAGAAAGTAAGGACATAAAATTACTTTGCAGTTGCAATTTTAAGCCTTGATCAAAGATTTTGTGCAAACAGCAGGAAGGTACCTGTAGTGCACATATACAAACCTGTAGTGAAGAACAAAGAAAAACACAGTACAAAATACAACCAAAAGAGTATTTTGATATAAGATTGAATGTTACCAATAACCATTTTTCATTTCTAAAAGTTCTCTCATTTTATTGAATGCAGACAAAATACACCCAAACACGCTTCCTTCTGGACTGGAACAAGGGTCTTCCTGCTTGTGTTGATGGCTCTTGCTGCATGTTCTGCTGGCTGGCTGTTCCTTCTCTGGGGGGATGACATCACAGAGACTCTAGTCTGGCAAAGTGAGATAGTTCAGCCACCAAGAGTGTTTAACGTGCCTTGTTCTGAGGATTACAACAAATACAAGCGATACCCAGGTGAGCTGAAGCCACCTTGTGGCACCAGGGTTTGTAATTCCTGTTACTTCTCCTGTCTGATTTTCATCGTCTCTGCATGACGACAGTTATGGTCATCGGAAATCATTTTATAGTTGCGTAAATTAGTCACCTTTTTCAAAATTTTTATTTGTCTTTTAATCTACAGGGTGTCCATAAAGTCTCTTTACAATTGTAGTGTATTACAAAAATGTATTACAAAGACAGTTGATGAGATATCATCATCAGATTTGTTCTATTTACTCAGTGATTATCAAAGTTTTTAATAACATTGCAAACAAAGACATCACTAATCTAAAGCGGAGGATCACTGATGCCATTGGTATCATTGATGAGGTTGTGCTACGGCGAACATGGCAAGAAATCGAGTATCATCTTGATGTGCTTTGTGCAACTAATGGTGCCCATATAGAGGTGTATTAAATGTGGCAAAAAACTGAAATATATACGTCTCATTTTATAATAATTTCCACATATCTGTCTTTTCATTTGCCTTTGTAATATTTTTGAAATTGTAAAGAGGCTTTATGGACCCCCTAAATATTGAGCTCCTAAAGTTTTACATTTTTTTTGAGCTTTCATTCATGCTGGAGGATCTGTAAGACTTTGATAAATGATGCACAGGTACAGTAATAGTTCTGCTTTAAAGGCCCATCTGGTGAATCTAGAGCTGCTGATGAATGGTAACGTAGGCCTTTATTGGGACTTAGGCATAGCCCCAATTGTGAATTTGTCCCTTTTCAATAATCAGCAGAAGTACTGTACAAATTGTGAATTTCAATAGCTGAATCGAAAAGGGATAGAAATCCATATTCATCAGGGCCCATTTTCACAAAGCTTTTTATCTTACCACTAAGTTAGGAGCTGCTTTTAGCCTTAAGATGCTTTGTGAATATGGGCCCAGGTCTATTTTATACTGAAGTGTGAAGTGCTAGAGGATCAGTTTAGGCTGCAGTCCTCCTGATTGATTTCCAGGGCTGTTGGGCTCCTACTGAGCTAGTATGAGGCTTCATCTGATGCTCCGTGCCTTTCCTCTAGGTTGTACTCCTCAGACTTGTGGACGAGCTGTAATGGACCATGTGGTAACTCGGGAAGAGGTGCATGCGCTCAGGAGGTAAGTTGGACTGTCCCGGAACTGCACAAACACCCCAAAAGACCTTGGATAGGAGCAAATGAGCTGTGACTCACGATAAAATGGAGGATAAAATGCACGATAACATGGAAAAAATAATATCATTTACATTTAGGAAGCTAATGGTCTTTTGTATTACTGAAAACAAATTTACTTGTGCTAGTTTTTCCTTGCCACCGTCGTCTTTGGCTTACTTACTGGAGGGTCTTTATGTGGCAGAAATGTAATGCACATTGAGACAATGTAATGTTGTGATAACACGCTATATAAATAAAATTGCATTACATTGCATTGCATATCACAATTACTACCATTACTACCAGTTGGTATCATATTTAAGTTTTTAAGCAGTATCACGATCCCTGAGCTTTTTAAAATTGTCTGAAACCAATTTAGTCCTGTTTTGACTGTTTTTGGGAGTAGTCTTGGTAATACTGTTCAATGAAGTATTGAAAAGTATTCAAAAACAGATTAGTCATTGATTGGTACACTGCCGTTCTGGGGTGCTTAGGTGCACACAAGGAACCAACTGACTTAATTCTCCCCTCAAAGAGGAAGTATGTTCTGGAAAATTCAACAAGTGATGGAGGAAGTCGTGAATAAATGGAATTCGTCTATTCTGCCTCATTAATAAATGAGGGCAGTTATGGCTCTGCAGTCTGTTTTTATGTTTATATAAAATGTCTGTCAAGGTAGGACTACTGGTGCTGTAGTTGGTCTTTGTCCTTCTTGTGAAAGGATATATGGAGAGGCTGCCACTGCATCCCTTTCATCAAGCTAATTACACAGCACACACCCTCATAGATGCTCACATCTGTTCACACACTGTCACATTAATATGGTTTTACCCTAGTTTGCCTTCAGATTGTTTACCCTATTTGTCCTTCAGATTGGCCGAGAGGGGACTGTCAGTGGGCGGTTCGGACGGAGGTGTGAGTACTTTTCTGACAAATAATCCTTGTGTGTCTGTGTATGTATGTGTGTAAATATGTATGTATGTGTGTGTGTGTGTGTATAT
>JAODKE010000101.1:12657731-12674957 GCA_026779605.1 Mormyrus hasselquistii | reverse complement strand
TATATAACCACAATTATTAAATAGCACTTGTGATACAGGAGTATTTTGCATTGCCTTTGAGCCAATATCTTAGTATTGATTTTAATGCAGTTATTTTGTATTACTTGTAATAAATAGTTTTGTAATAAATAGTTTTGTTCCTTCAAGAGCCCTATATCCCCCTCACATCATCTTAAAACAATCCCACTGGACACGTCAGGAAGCAGAGCCCCCGAATTCCTCTGAGGTGGGTGTTTATTCCATTAAGACATTTTCATTAGTTACAGATTCGTGGGGGCTGAACATTTGAAAAACCCGAGAAGTGGTTTTGACACTAAAGCATAGATTTGTACCTTCTTATCTGGTCCCTTCCCAAGATCCGGAGATGAAAACATTTTTTGCAAAAGTAAAGACTTTTTCTCCTTGTGTATAAAAAAATCTAGTCATTATACATTTTTACTACTTTATGCTGTTAGGTTTGTGAGTAATGGCTCAGTAGTCTTTTCATTCAGCTTTGCCAGAAAATGCGTATAAAGAACAATACCATATATAGTTATTTGTCTGTCCTTTATTGTGCATTTTTCTAATCATCCAGTGCTCGAAATTGTGACAATCAGTACTGACTAATTAATTGATTTATAACTTTGTCTCCCTCTCAATTAAATACATCAACTTCCTTTCCAGCTGTTTTTCATTACTATGAATTTACAACTGAATGCCTGCAGTGGAAAGCTTCATTGAAATGCAGCCGTAGAAAAAATTAAGAGACCGCAGCAATTTTTAGTTTCACTTATTTATCAATTTATGGGTGTGCTTCTGTGTTTTGTAAACTCCAACCTGGTTCTTCCCTGTTTCTCATTGATGAAGGGCTTCTTCCTTGCCTTATGAGACTTCAGTTCTGCTTCCAGGAGCCTGAAATAAACTGTCCTAGAAGTGCACTTCACACCTGCACTTAATGTTTCCCATTCCTTTTGAAGGTCATCCTCCGATTCATGAGACATGTCAGAAAAGTTAATGGTCATCAGTCATTAGAAAGTCGCTGCTGCCCTTTACCTGGCTAGTTTCTGGTCATTCCCAATGTCTCCTGCTTCACCTCATTCTTGTGTACTGCTATCTTAGAAATTTTGAACATGGAAGCAACCTGCTGCTCAGTGTAGCCTTCTGCCACAGAACCATGATTAAACCAGGATTTAAAAATTCAGATTTGTCTAAAAGTTCCAAGGTTGTATGTCTTAACGAATTAAATGTGTACTTTTGCGTTTTGCTGGATAAACTCTGAAATGCAACACATTTTAACTCCCAGGAAAACAGCAGTATCTCCCATAATTACTTCTTAGCATTCCACCTGAGGCCTGAAGAGTGTTCTCAGCGTGCGAGGACCTCTGGCCACTCATTACTGAGCACTGAGCATTTGCTGCCAGCCACTCACATCCATCTGGTAACAGAGATATGGCTACAGAATTTTATTTATCATCTAATGGGTGGCTTAACGCTGTTGGCATTTCATTTTATTAAGCAATTTTAAACTGCCCCATTTTATGTTTTACCTATGTGCACAACGATTGGCATGCATATGTATGGTATTTTGATGTTGAAATCAAGCTACCGAAATTTGCAGGATTTCCATGTTCCCTGTGGTCAACCTTGAAAGCTTCCTTCCTGCCATCAGTGTGACACTTCTCCCTAAATGGCACAGCAGTCATACATGTTGGCACAGTGACATTTGCTTTTGATGCAGAAACAATCGATGCACAGAAGATATGGATCGATCGCAAAGCGGAAAATTAAATCGGGGAAAAAAAGAAGTCAGTCACTGAATGAGTTATTGTATTAATATATATTCCAGGGATTTGCATTAAATGCTGCATAAAGAATAAAAAATGTAATAAAAGCTAATCATTCAGAAAGGGTACTCTGTATATGTTTAATTCACATTTTACATTAACAGCTGTTTTTTTTTTATTTCACAATTAAGTATTTGAACGAAAGACAAAGAGGACAGTTGGAATGGATTCTGGCTGCTGCTTGGTGTAGAACCTGTGCAACTTCTCTCTAATTCCAAGTGAGGTCATCGGGTTTTAAATATTACTGTGATTTGTTTTCCATCTAAAAACACCCATCCATTTAAGTTGCAGGGTGCCTGGAGCCTATTCAAGGAAACATAGGCCACAAGGCAGGGGACACCCTAGACAGGATGTCATTGGAAGTTCATTACACATTTGCATTCACTATAGGCAATTTAAAAATAACCAATTGCCTAACGGCATGTTTTTGGAATGCAGAAGGAGAGTGGAGAACCCCCAGGAAAACTGTTACATGTCCCTGAGTTTTAATCTAACATCTGCTTTATTTATTATATCAAACTTCATTCAGTTACATTTCTGATAATGAGAATGGCACAATTATAAGATGGACATTTTTTAAATTTGATTTCAACCCAGTTTTAAAGAGCATAACAGCATTCCAATTTATTCCAAAACAATTAATGCATGCTTCCTGACCACTGGATAATGAATTAATGAAGTGACTCATTGTTTTAATTAAGCTGAGTGTCATTATTTTGTTTTGGAACACGCTGAACTGAACCAAATTAGACATCTTCTTTTTCATTCACTTCAGCAAACCGGAGAGCTTCATTAAGCGTATGTCTACAGATATCAATAGGCTTTCTAATAAGTACTTTGTTACTCATCGTAAGTAGGGAACAGAGACAATAAATGCCTTCCTTTGTACAATGTGATTATCGGAAAACTCCAATATTTCTTACACTCATTGGATGTTCAGCTTAGCTATACTTACACCTAATCAACCCCTTGACAACCATATGCTCGTATTTTGCAACTTGCCTCACTTGTACATGACTTTGGACACAAAATCTCCACTAAATAAACGTAAATGTAGAAGCACACGCCCTATGGTGTACTGGCTTCCCGTTCAGGGTGTCCCCTGCTTTGTGCCTGGTGTTGACTGGGATAGGCACCAGGCTTCCCGTGACCCCTAACCGGTTAAGTGGTTATGGATGGATGGAAAGCACATTTTCTGGGGTTTCATTCAAGGACAGCAGAACTTTAACTGGGATGGTTGTTGTATTCTGATGTCAGGAAAATCCTTTCCATATGCTAATTTGCTTGTAATTGTTGTATAATATATATGTGAACTACAATAAGCACTCATTCATATGTTAAATGTAACATGTGGCGTACAGTATACACAGAAAAAAGCCCTAGTACTTTTGGCATTTGCTTTTTTGTTCTTTGTACAACAGGGTTTTTTTTGGTTCCTTCCTCCATAAAAAGCATGACTAAATCCAAATATTGTATTTTCTAAAATATGTTACATTGCCTCAGAACTCATACATGTCTTGACTAAAGAGGAAAAGGCAAGTAGGAAGAATTTGTTATACAACATTTCCTTAATGCCCTAATTTCATTCCACTGACTGTCAGGTCACGACTGAGAGTGAGTGGACCCGACTGTAATATGAGTTTGTTTTAGAAGGAACTCTTTCAATTACATAACAGTGAAGTTATAATGTTTGGTGTAAGTTCCCAAAAATCACTATAAGCCAGGAGCAACGATAACAGATAAGGGAAAAGTAAATATACTGAACCCATTATTAGCTCTAAGCCTATCTACTGTACACCATGCTTCTGAAATATCTCATCGGAACTCCCATTTGGACATCCTTATGATTACGTTTGGCAAACCAGCCACTATGTATGACAGACCCATCATTAACTGGCACCAGCAGAGCAGTCTGTCAGCATCACATACATCAGGAGAGGAAAATAAAAAAAAACAACTCCTCACACAATCCCTGCAGCCATACTTTCAGGGATCAATCAACAATACCAGAGCACTGGTATATTTAGCAGTGGAATAAAACTGTTGTGATAATAAAGCCAGACTTGGCTTGTTTGCTGTAACATGCTCGGAGTAGCATGAATGATATTGCACATTAAACTTTGATTTTTCCTTCAGAGTGACTAGATCTGAAGGTACATATCATCATGAAGATATACGTTACATCAGTGGCATGTGCCCTATGGTCTGGCATCAAATTCCACATGACATTGCTGACCACCAAAATGCTAACTTGATTATTATTGACAATACACTCCACATTCAATTTAAACCAGCAATTCTGAACTTAAAATTTTTTCCCATAAGAAACATCTTAATAAGGCTTGATTAGACTGTTGAAAAACACAATTCTAAATGTCACGTCTGATAAAGATTATAAGCTAAAGGTCATTAAACCCTAAAGAATGTGTCCCTTCAAACAAAACTGAAAAAAGTTTGAAAACATAATTTAGAGTTCAAATTACAAAAATAAAATACATTATCACTAATCTAAAAACATTATTTTCAATACCTTGGCTTAAACTAAATATTATTTATGCATGATGATGATAATTGAACATTAAATTCTATTTTTGTGTGCATTCTGTAACTATTATGTTATTTAAAATGACTTATGAGGCCTGACAAAATGAACAGAATATTTTTATCTGAATCTGTAATGGTGCATGTGAGAGGGACTGGTGTGCGAGTATGCCCTGCGATGGGCTGGCCCCCCATCCTGGGTTGTTCTCCGCCTCGTGCCCGTAGCTTCCAGAATATGTTCCAAACCCCAAGCGACCCAGAAGGATAAGCGGTTTGGAAAATGGATGGATGGAGTTCCCTACTTTACCCTTGAGTTACAAAGCGTCATACCTATCGCCTAGCCAGGACACACCTGCTTTATCTCTGCACAATGAATCTTGGGATATGCTGTGCTACAAAGAATCCATTGGGTGGATTCTTTGTGACCACATTTGAAGGAAAATGGGACAGTCTTGTTTCACTACTGTGACACATTCAATCTTTGGATGCAGCTGCTGAATTCTTACGCAGCCTTTTAAAGGCATTGAAATGTATTAATATCTGGCCAGTCATCTTCCACCTACTTATTGTGGTGAGGGTTGTTATTGGAATATATTTCCAGTTTAGTTTTTTCTGTTTTCTTGCGTGAGCTGGATCTCCTCGTAAAAACAGACATTCAAATCTCTTCTAACTACCAAAATAAACAGAAACACTGTTTGAATATTTTCACGTCCTCTTCCAAGCATTATGGTGTTTATCAATGCGCAGGACATTTTCACAATATGCCAAAAATGTCAACTCCAATCTGATTAAGTAAAATTTCATGCTTGATTTGATCAGAAGTCTACAGTTGTCTACTACAATCTATTTCTAGATTTCACAATTTTATGCTGTGCATGGAATTTGAGTACATATGCCTGTTGTACACATCATTATATAACTCCTTTATCAATCCCAATCCAGTTATTTCATATTCCATGTGATTGCGGCTTCTTGTCCAGTGCAGAGATTCTTCATAGAGTTCAAGATGCTCTGGTACACCCATTTCCCTAAGAACATGCCATAGTTTTACATGATCAAAACAACTGAGGGCTCTAGCAATCAATAACACACATTGGCCTCTTTCTGATAGTTCATGTTTTTTTTCAATTATTCATCATCTGTTGTGTCTGACATTTCTCAGCCTTTCTTGAATCCAGCATCTATAGCAGACAATTCTTTTCTTGGTTGGGTTATAATATGTGCTGAATGATCTTTTAATAATCTTGCTGACATGTGATATGAGGGAAACTGAATGATGGTCTTTAAACCAATCACTTTAGTAGGCTACTGAGTCCATTTCCAGATTTGTTGGCATAACTGGGTCAGTGCCTTGATTGATTTTTCAGCTGCTTGTGATATTTCTACAGGGATTCCATCTGCCCCATGGCTTTCATTGAGTTCTTGGTGACGAATGTCATGCAGGTCCATCTGAAAACGGTTTTCGATGTTTCCCTTGAAAGCAATGGGTATATTCTCAAGTCATTTCTTGAAAGTTGAACAGCCCTTGTTGTTGCCTTGAGTATTACCTTACATATATATGTAAACTGTCCATTTTGTATGTCCCTATACATAAATGACCGACAAAATAAATTATCTGGTTCATTTGTGATCCTGTTCAAATCAGTAGTTAATTAGCCTCATTGAATGTAATCCAATTCAGCTGAACAATTAAATACAGAGTGTTTTATCCAAAACTAGGACCAAAGGGCTAGTGTAAGTAAAACAAATGGAGCTTTACTAAACAATGCAAAAGTATGGAAAAAAAACAGGACCACGAGGGTCAGAATGGGAAGACTAACACAGGAAGGGCACAGGCAACAGGAGGCCCAATGTTAATGACCAAATTGGAGAAAGAAGGACTGAGAAACACATAAAAACGGGACTAACAAGGGATTGATACGATTCATGTGTTGACGTTTACCACATTAGGATCTGGTATTATGAACAGGACACAACTGGGAAGAAAACAGGAGGGTTCTGGAGGACCAGCAGCGACCCCTGCTAGTCATACTGGGGGGGTGGACCGGATGGGTCATGACATGTAGTGTAGGCACTGTCCAGAAATAATTAAATCATTTATCACATGCAATTACTGTGCAGCCAAGTGTGACTCTGGTTTGTTCCCTACACAACGATTGGATGTAGCATGAACTTGACATGGCTGGCCCCCATCTCGATAAGGAGAAAAATGAGGCCAAGAAGGCCATCTCTCCCTGGGGAGGAAGTGAGGTAGGGCCTGGAGGGAGTGAGGCAGGGATAGGACATCAGGATGGTATGTTTTGTACCTCTATATGATGTTTTGTTATTTTGGACTCATTTTTCTGTCTCATATTTCCTCCCTACTAAAGATCACTCTTCCATATTACAATTTTATGTAAATAGTATATTATTAAGAGCTAGAAATAAACTTAGTATTAAAAAAACAATAATTATCCTGGGATTGTACACACACCCCTCCAAAAAGTTTGTCCAAATTCAGGGCTTAATCAAGCATAAAAGAACAAGACTCAACATAACAAAAACATTAGTTTTCAATACATCATGTAAAAGATAAGAACAAGTTTTAATGAAAACTGAGTTTGAATCCCAGAGAAGGGTCTAACCTACTTACATTAAAATATAAACATTAAGGCTGCTAAATTTTCCCCCTGGTATCAAAAGAGTTTATCTTACCTTAAATCACTGTTCACTTGAGCAATAACAAAACATATCATACATAACTAAACTGAAAATATTACTTACAGTACAGAAGGATGATACATACTAGGTAAATATTTGCATTTTATTAATTACAATAAAGTATAACTGATACTCCAAAGGATATTTAATTAATGGCACAGCTGGAGACCACAGACAAACACAACATGTGCACTTCTGATGTTTGGAATATAGAATAGAATAGAATATATATTTATTGTTATTGTAGATACAACGAAATTTGAATGCCAGACTTCCAGTGCAACTGCTGCAAACAATTACAGAAGCAGTTTTATTGTAGTACAGTTTTGTTGCATATAGGCCTGCATATGCATGAAGGAAACAAACTAGATGGCACAAGATTATACTATTTTAAATGCCGAATTAATTAGTATAATATAATTTCACGGTTTAATTCAATTCACCTTTCTTATTCAGCATGTTTGCTGAAGAAGCTGGCTAGACCATTGACAGCGTAAACCAATTAACGAGACATGAAATGCGATATAAAAATAGATTATATGGATTAAGCACAATACTGATGTGAATTATACAGTACGCACGCACGCTCGCGCGCACACACACACATACATTCACAGTTCCTGTTTTCTCCCGCGCTAGGCAGTGACTCATAATATAGGATACACGGTATTAGTTTTCTCCCTCGTTGCTTCTACGCTACTTCTTGTAAAACATTCAAAAACCATCATAATTATTAGATAATTTTGCGTGACTTAAACTATTTCGTGGTGTTAAACCGCAAAAAAATAAGCATTATTGTGAATCTTAGGTGTATTAAAGTTTACGTTGAAGTTTCAGCAAATTTATGTTCGACAAAAGTTCATAGTATTAGTTTACAGTAGCCTAATAGCAGAGGTGGAGATTTCAGGTCCAGAAAGTACAAATCCAGACCAGGATTTTGTTTCAACCAACCAGTTGAGTACGCTGTGACTGTGACTCTTTATGTTCAACTGGTTGGTTGAAACAAAATCCTGGTCTGGATATATACTTTCTGGACCTGAAATCTCCACCTCTGCCTAATAGTTCTTCGTACATCTGGTATTCTTTTACGTCAAAAAGAAAATCATACTGAAAATGAAGACGGAGAACTTACCTAACAGCATTTTTAGTTGACAGATCACAGATATTCCCTAAGCGGTGCCATGACCAGCGTCTCGGAGTTGAATTCAAATTGAGTGCTGGAAGATTTTCCCCACGAGTACAAACTCGGGGGACGGTTCCTGAATGAAGACGTGTATCGGTAAAACGTCCGGTGACGATTCTTTAGATACTCCCGGTAGTTCTTAGTGAGCAGAGTATAGAGGAAGGGGTTGATGCAGCTGTTGCTATAAGTAAGACAGGCCACCAAGTAATTAATGCATGTGTGAGTGTGAGAAGCCAGTCTTAGGGGTTTGTGGTATAAAGGTAAAAGCTGCCAGATCCAAAATGGTAAAAAGCATGCCCAGAAGACTAAGACTATTGTAAAGATCATAATAAGAACTTTCTGTTTTGGAGAACGTTTATTCCCCTTACTGACAGAGTTCCTCTGAGACTCTACGTAAGTACGGGCTAATCTGGTGTAAAGGTACCCGATGACTATTCCAGGTGCCATGATACTGGTGCTGAAAAGGATAGTTAGGTAAATCTTGTATGCTTCTGGGCCCCACGTGGGCGCACACATCCGCTTCACTCCACCTGCCGCATGTTTGGTAGTCTGGTTGACCATGATCATCATGGGGAATGTAAGAATTAAAGACAAAATCCACACGCCACTTGCTATAGCTTTCCGGTAGTTCTTGGAGCGCTTAACAGTGTCCAGGGGTTTGGTCACGGCCAGGTAGCGCTCGGTGCACATGACCGTCAGTGTGAAGATGCTCGCATGCATGGTCAGGAGGTCTAGACTCAGCAGAATGCGGCAGCCCACATCTCCGAAGTACCAGTCCTTGAGGAAGTAGGTGCATACCACAAAGGGGATTGTGGAAAGGTAAAGCAGATCTGCCAGTGCAAGGTTAATGATAGAAATGTACATGGGAGTCGCGAAACGGATAGAATGACACATCACCATAAGTGTGTATACGTTTCCCGACACTCCAACAATATACACCAGCGACAGCAAAGTCCCGAAAGTCGAGGTGATGACCAGTTCGTCCATGGAACCGGAGCTGATGTTAGGAGGAGGGCTGATGCTAAAGTTCCCAAACTTGCTGTAATTCATTGTTCTGTTGTATTTATTTAGCACCGCTGTATTTACACGGACACGACGTGCTGGACGCGCAACAGCAAGCTGCGTTAAAGCCGGATACAACTGATAGCACCGTGAGTTCCGCAGCACATGACGTCACCCACAGAACTCTTCATCACTTGCTTCACGTACGAAAATATCACTGTTTCAGGATAAATATTTGCACGTTATTTTTTCCCCCAGAAAGTACTTACTCAATCTTGGTGACGCTTCTGCTCCTTATGCCGTCACGTGTACAAGCAAACAAAAAATTATAGCTGTCAAACGAAGTGATCGGTGTGCGAGTGTGTTGATATATGACTGCATCGGGGAGAGAAGACACAGCGGAACAAAAGAGAGAGAGAGAAAATTTTAAGGGAGACGACTGGGAAAATGTGTGCGTTTTCTTTGAAATTCGTCGAAAGATAAATTCGTTCGCATCCATTATAACTATATAGCCTTCAAAATACATGCATTTTTAACGGACTTACTGAGTAGCATGCTCTGTATCTCTACTTCGAAGACTGCAGCACAACTTAACTTTCAATGTAATTTACTGATAATGTCTATTTCACAGCGAACTGTGGATTTCTCCTTGTGTGGAGCGATGTATTCCCCAGCGAGATTGATAGTCACTGAGAACGTCAGTTTTGCCTGAAATCATACAGCATAAAGGTAAATGCATCTTTCATTATTAAAGAAAAATGACAGCCTTGTCTGTAATAGTACATATATAGGTTTCATAAGCAAACGTCACAGCTCTTCGCAATCTTTTGCGCTCAAGTTTACCTCGGCGTGGGATTTACACATTATTCACATAGGCTACAGTGAATCTTTTTTAAAAACGAATAACAGCTAACGAATTTTAGCCGAACGTCTGCTAAAATGTCATAATTTTTATAAAAATAAATTAACCAGTTTTCACATCTATTTGTATTTGCCTGCGTAAATAGTAGTAATTAACATTAGCACTGTAAGAAATAGCGCTTAACGGCGAACTGATCGCTCTCTGAACGTCATTGTCAATACACCAGTTAATATAGAATATTTATTTCATTATATATATATTTTAATGTTAGTTAGATGTTAGGTAGTGTTTTGGGTTTGCAAGAGCAATATATGAGATAATTTAACAAATCTTGGAGCTCAGACAATATTTCAATAAAAGACCTACACAGCGATAAACTATTTGATTTTATTAAAGAACCCTTATATAAATCGGTCAGCGTAAACGAGTGCCCATTGACTGACGTCATACACACCCCATGTAATTCCTGTATGACAAAGGTACAATATAGCAAGTCCACTTTGCTCTGCTCAGACGTTGAGAATCAAGAGTATAGCTGAAATTCTGCATTCCCTGATAAAATGTCACCTTGCCCCCCCCCCGCCAAAATGAGTTTCCGTATTCAAGGGCCCCTGTCAAATGCTGGGCCCCCTGAATCTGTCAGGGTATTCATGCCCCTCCGACATTCCTGTTAAGAATAGTTTACATGTGCCATTAATATGGAGCGTCCTGCATGCTTCATAGCTTTTCACTTTAATTACTCCAGTAATGTGATAGGCTTTCCTAAAGTTATTTAATTTACAATTAACACCAGGTCACCCCAGGTCTCGCAAATATGTGCGGGAATGCAGGATTACCCCAAGGCTTCATCCAAATTAGTTGTGATATATTTGGTGCATTACTAATGTTGTGTAGAAAAAAAAAAATCATTTTCACTAGGACAATTTGAACTGCTTTCTCTGATTGTCAGTGTTTTTCTACAGTCTTACCTGATCAGTCCAAGCTCATCAGTATAGGTTTTGCACATTTATGTAATTGTATCCTGTTTAAGAAGGCGAGACCAAAACACATCTGACAGTGTCCTTTATGTTCTTTCTGTTACTAACAAAGGCCAAGAGACCAGTCTCCACTATCTAGTATATGGAAACCTATGTTATGTTTTTAGTTATTGTGAGTTTGGAATTGATGAAATTAATATGAAACCAGATACTAAAATATGTGAATGTATAATTATAGGCTTTGTCCCCCCCCCTAATTATTCAGTTTTGGATTGTCCCTCTCCTGTTGTTTCAAGTCACTATAATTTGTATAATGGCAAGGGCAACCATTACAGGTCTCAACAAATTTATGATTATCTCCGTGGGATAGTAAAATGATCCTTTAATTAAATTATGTCGATGCTATTATGCTTAACCAGCTTTTTAGTTTTTTCCCTGAGCAATAATATATTTGCAGACTAGAAAATCCATGCTTGACATGCTTATCCCCAGGTGAAAACGATGCCTTCCTTATAATGAATGTATCTGTGTACATTGAAAATTTATAGTTCAAAGGAATGAATCATAAAATGAACTGCACTTGAAAAGGTTGTACAAAATGCATGGGTGATCTGAGAGTGCAACTTGCCTGGTGTAGAATTAATGGACTCATGTGAGGTCATATCCTGTGATATCTGATGCTTTGGATAGAATACTCTCCAGCTTCCTCTTCATTTGTGTATTTGTCTTTCAGTTTAAGTACTTTGGAGATTCTGTTTAATTTTGTACTTCTTCATCTATCTGAGGAAGTACAGTCTGTACTGAGCTACATGTTCAACAATGAATTAGAGTCTGCTGTTCAGAGAAGTGTTCATGAACCTTTTTACAAGTAACTTTTAAAAATATATAAATATTTGTTTAAAATTTTAACTGGATATTATAAGGTCATTGATCCACAGGAAAACAATGGAAAATTAATTTGCTCTGCCCATTACAATAAGTAAAAACCTATTAAAACAACCAGTTAATGCAATTTAGTAAAACAATTGCTAGTGATGGACAAACACATTCTACTTAAGTGATATACAAAGTATTGATGCAGAAAGGTCATTAACGCATGCTATTTGAAATACATGACTCAATTAAATAAAGTCTGATTGCCTTGCATTTGCCTTGCATTAATGTCTTGAATGTGATTCCATTTTAAGGCACTGTACCAGCAGATGTCACTGTACAGTGATGGAAGAAGTGAGTAGAGCAGAGGCAGAATCCACAGTACCAGTTCCTTGGACAGCTCCTACATTTTAAACAGTATAGATCGGTGTTTCCCAAAAGCGTCATAATGCAGTTAGGAAGTGCTTCCTTTATTAATATTAATTAGCCTTCCCTGCCATCCTACATTTGGGAAATTCCCAAACTAGCGTATCCACTTTTACCTGCAGCAGGAGAGCGCGAAACCCAGAAATCAATTATATAAGCTGATTCTAACATATTGAATTGCCACCTTAATAACTAATTCATCATAATGCTTCCTTACACCCTTAATGGTTATAGAGTTCCGCTAACAATTTGAGTGGTTTCATTTGTTTCATTGATAGTTTTTAACAAAAAAGGATACTTATGCAAAATGAGTATATGCCAGATTTTATTTGGATTGAACAGATCCTGAAAAATGTGCTACAGAATGTTATGTTTTGTTTGTTTTAAAATGGTGTTTCTCAAACCCGTCCTTGAGGACCCCATAGATGGTCCACATTTTTGCTCTCTCTAATTCCCTGGGAGTTGGGAGAGAGTGAAAATGTGGACCGTTTTGGGGTCTCTGAGAACTCATTTAAGAAACACTGCTTCAGAGTGGTAATGGCAGCAGCCTAGACTTGTCTGGGGTTGCATTGTCTTATTTCCATATCTTATAAACACCACAGTAAAATATGAATATTACAGATACTACAAGCCACAACAGTGTAATTCCCAGCAGATGTTCATTATAGGAAAACTTTATGGAAACCACCAATGTGTAACAGAAATTCCACATTATCAAGAATTGCTGCCGGCGTTGATGACGCTAGAAGTCGGTTATAATAGCCAGGTTACAGTCAGCCTCCAGTTTTGCTCATCTCTGCTTCACTCCTTCTCCCATCTAGGCAGATTTTTCTAGTGGTTGTCAATAAGCTGTGTTTAAGTATACAGCTATATTCTGATCTCCTATTTTGCAGCACTCTGGCAGAGAGTAAGACAAACACATGCAATAGAAAATATTTCTACTGCAGTGTCACCACATGACCACAGAGGGGGCCAGTGGAACAATCTTGCTCATTATGCCCTTTTTTCACCCCCCAGATTATTTGAAGATTATATAGCTGAATTCTTAATTTACAGGGAATGAGACTGACTTTATGTCCTTTCACTAGACATATTTTTTCTGGGCTATTGGTTATATTTGATAAGGAGTGAGAATGAGTTTGAGGAATTCCTACTTGTATCTCATTAAATCCAAAAATGTCAAACAGTCGCACTCATCATCATCATTATCACCATCATCACACAATCTCTCTTTCTAACCACTTTGATGGTGTCTCCGGAATGAAGTCCCACTTCTATAAACAGAGTAGGCCTAAGGCACATGTTCTTGCTTGTTGCAGCCACAGAAAGCTTGATGTTCTGCTGTTAGGGTAGGAGGGTGTATAGATTATGCATATGTTTTCTAATGTACTGTCCCCTTTCGTCATTGAAGCAGTGGAAACTGCCACTGTCACCAGAGTCCAAGGGAACCGCAGTGTTTTGTTATCCCACTGAGTGAACACTGCTGGTCCTGGCATGGCGCACAGTGTGGCTCAGTAATATCTGACATGATGTACCAGAGTCAGTCTACTGTAATTTGCCTGGCAACCCACAGCAGCCCGGCAGCTGAGTTGGAGCCAGAGTTCCTGATGTTTGGCAGCCATGCAGATAGCCAGAAACTGAGACCACTTCAAAGGTAAATTGCTTATTTATGGTTGGAAGCAACTAGATAGAGGCTGGTTTATGTAACTCATGACCCATGGCTGAGCTAAAGGAGTCATAATTAAGAAACAGCTTTATTTATTAAATTAATTTAAGCCTTTTAAAATTTCATTTTAATAACAATAATATTTCATGTAAAGTCCAGTAGCTTTTAAACTGCCTTCCAATCTCTTTGTTGTATCACAGCACTGGTGTAGATACTGAGTGATCCATAGATGATTTGTGTCATGCTCCGCGAGCGGTGAGTAGGCAAGGGAGGAGAGAGCAGCCAGGTTGACGATGGAACAGGGGTTTATTAGACGGACAGGTAATCAAAACAGGCATTAGCGGGGTAAAATGACAATACAATGATGGATCTAACTGGTCTGAACTCAGACAAGGACTAAATACACAAGACAAGCTGGCAGTAACAAGAAACGGGTGAGAACAATCAGGTAGGAACACGAGGTGTATGTGGCACACACGAGGATTGGATGGGGCTGGGCGCGACATAACCCCCCCCCCAAAGACGCGCATACTGGGCGCGCCCAAGGGGAGGCAACGGACGAGATGAGGGGCAGGAGCTGAAAAACAAAATCAAAACATCAACGAGGCACAGGGTACAGGACAGAGACACAGAACAGGGACAAGGGCTAAAGCCAGGACAGGAACCGACACAGAACAGGGAATGTGGACAGAAAGATAAGGAAGGAAGACAGAAGGGGAACAGAGGCAGGCGAAACAAAAGGGGACCCACAGGGGGAGGAACAGAGGGACGAGGAGCAGACACAGGAGGGACGAAGAGAAGAGGTGGAACAAAGGCGGGAGGACTGGCACCGAGGACCCGGAGGTGACTGCCGACCCTGAGCCGGAGGACCTGCAGGCGGCCCCGGTGCCCCAGCCAAGGCGCACAAGGGCGAGCTAGAGGGCAGGGTGGGCGGGACCCGGGCCCGACACCTATGTCCCCTCCCTCTCTTGGACACCAACAGGCGGGGTTTCGGCCGAAGGTGACCATGCCGGGGCGAGGGATCAGGAGTCATGAAGGAGGTCCCTGAGGGGTCCCACTCGAGCTCCTCCTCCTCTCCGGAGGAAGGAGCTGTAGTCCCATGGTCCGGGACCTCCTCGGGAACTATAGTCAGAGCAGCGGACGTGGCTGCAGGAGCAGGCGGCGTCGCGGGCGTGGCCACCAGCGTGCAGGGCTGAACGTACGAGCAGGGCAGGAGGGACGAGCGGGGCAGGACAGGAGAGCCGGGCAGGACGGGAGAACCGGGCCAGCAGGAGGCACCTCGGGCTCGGGCCTGCGGCCAGCAAGGGGCGCCTCGGCCACGGGCGTGGCGACGTCAGCGGCAGCAGGAGGGGCAGCCACTAGGACCGGCACCTGAAGGTCCGGCACCTCGGGCAGGTCCGGGACCGTGGGGCGGATTGCCCGAGCGGGTGTCCTTACTGAGGCCGGTGCCCCTTTAAGAGCCTGGGGAACACGGGGAATGGCGTCCCTCACTGCACGCATCCCCTCTTGTCCCAGGCACACATGCCGGTACTGGTACGCCTCCATTGGAGGCGGCAGCTCATCGGCGAGGCTGACCGGGCAGGCGGCAGCAGTGTCCTCCCAGGCAGGGAGCAGGCTCCCAAGAAGAGGGTCGGGGCATCTTCTTGCTTTCCTCGGTGCGGCTTTTTCTTCTGCCAGCTAGAACCTGCAGTAGGTGGTGGGGTTGCCTCCGGGCAGGCGAGGGGCTGTAGCCGCTTCTCTTTTAGCCGGTGGACCAGTTGCTAAATCAGGGAGCGCACCTCTGACATGTTGCGCTCCTCGGTTTCCGGGGTAATCCCCTGGAGGAGATCCCAGCTCCTCTCCACCATGTCTAGGAGATTGGGGTCCTCCTGTATCTCCGGCTGCTCTCTCCAATACGCGACCTTGTGCAGCAAAGATCCTCGTCCTGCAGTGGTGCGTCTTTCATGAGATCTGTCAATCAGTCAAAATCCGCGAGCGGCGAGCAGGCAAGGGAAGAGAGAGCAGCCAGGTTGACGATGGAACAGGGGTTTATTAGACGGACAGGTACTCAAAACAGGCATTGGCGGGGTAAGACGACAATACAATGATGGATCTAACGGGACTGAACTCAGACACGGACTAAATACACGAAACAAGCTGGCAGTAACAAGAAACGAGTGAGAACAATCAGGTACTGTAGGAACACGAGGTAACGAGGTGGGCGTGGCACACACGAGGATCGTACGGAGCTGGGTATGACAATTCGATTGTGATGATTTTTTTTTTTCTGCTGTGATGTAAATATATTATTAAATGTATATACAAATATCAGAACAGCAATGATTCTTGATATATATATATTCTATGTATATATATATATATATATGTGGTAATATTAATTAATTAATTAATTAATTAATTAATTAATTAAATAAAATGTCAGTGCCAGATAATCATACCAAAAAAGAAGTTTGTACATTTTCTATCTTAAAGAGGCAAAAACATTTTAAATATCTTATTATGGTAATGTCTTTGTTACCATAGCCCATGTTCCTTAATCAGTCACATAGATATCGAGTTACACAATTCCACCTTTGTTCAAAAGTGTCCATTTTCAGTTGTAGACTTGCAGTATACAGTATACATTTTTCAGTCTCTGTACCCACTGAGTTATGGATGGTGATTTTGTTTCCTTCCAGTTTACAGTTATCATTTTCTTGGCAATCAGTAAAAGTATCCTTAAGATATATATTTGGTCTATATTATATGCCTATCTAGGTATTGCATCCAGGATGAGTATCAGTGGATCTAAAGGGATATTCATTTTTAGAATGTTTTAAATTTTGTTTTTAATTCTCATCCAAAATCCTTGGATTAATGGGCAGTCCCAAAAGATGTGTGTGTGATCTCCTATTTTCCCATATTTTTTCCAGCATAGTTCCACATGTGGTTCTTCAACATAAGAAGAAATTATAAGAGGAGTTTTAAAATAACTGACAAGTCATCTGTAATTACAACATTTAATTTAAGTTCCAATTTTTCTTTAATATTTCCGGTATTTTCTATGGTTTCATTTATAAGTCTTTTGTAATTGAATTTAAAATTTTATTATATATGTTACACCAGTGGTTCTCAACCTTTTTTTGCAGTGGGCCGCACTATGTCCAAGTTCAAGTCTCACGGGCCGCATATTA
>JAODKE010000101.1:12615929-12643762 GCA_026779605.1 Mormyrus hasselquistii | reverse complement strand
GAGAAGAAATTGCTATATTAATAAATGGATTGATAATATTTTATAAAATGTCATGGTGTAAATCACAACTTGTGCAATGTTTGCTTGAGTGGTTCTTGGCGGTTTGCAAACTGTGATTAATCAT
This sequence comes from Mormyrus hasselquistii, assembly GCA_026779605.1. NCBI lineage: Eukaryota > Metazoa > Chordata > Actinopteri > Osteoglossiformes > Mormyridae > Mormyrus > Mormyrus hasselquistii. Next base: position 12,643,638 of record JAODKE010000101.1, on the reverse strand, counting down.
TTGAAGTAAAACCTAAAATGATTCCTTTCATCTGATGACTGCGCCTGGATGAAGTGCCCTGCATTCTACAACTCAAAAGTAGCACAATATTATTGCAAACACACAGATTTATGGCGGGAATTGAAGGTGCCATGTACTAGGTTGCCCTGGTGATGCCGTGGCTATATGTGATCTTAATCATGCAGTAAAAGGACTGCATTTATATAGTGCTTTTCTACTCCTACGACCACTCAAAGCACTTTACAATTCATGCCTCACATTCACCCATTCACACAGCAGTGGTGGAGGCTGCCATGCAAGGTGCCAACCTGCTTACCGGGAGCAATTTGGCGTTCAGTGTCTTGCTCAAGGACACTTCAGTGGGGTCAAGGGGAACCAGGGCTTGAACCTGCACTACTCCAGTTGCCAAACGATAGCACTACCTCCTGCATCGCCATCGCCCCACTGTGTATGGGGGATACAGTCTTTGCATCCATCATAATGTGTATATGTGGAGAAAACACAGCGGCCTCAGCTGTACTTCTGGAGCTCTTTAGATTGGGAAGAGAGAGAGAGAGTGGAAGATGACGCCTGTCAGAGGCTTTGAATAAGAAGCAGACGATACTCTGGGATCTACCGTCTCTGGCTTGTCCTTACGCTGACATTCACTCTCCATTCCTTATTCATTCTCAATTTCCTTATTCAAAGTTAACTGACTGGTAAAGGAAAACAAGCATTTTCTATGTATCCCATAATTGTAAAGGTATGTGACTCTGAGTAATGGCTCTCCTTTTTCTCTGTGTGCTGTTAACATTCTGTGTGACCAGGATGAGACTGATTTATCAGTGCTGTAACCTCCACAGTGATTCTCCACAGAACAAAGCCATACCTTTCGCCAAAATCGAACCTATGTTTTTGCATGGTGCTGCAGCAGGGTGCTAATTTACTGCCTGTTATATCTAGGTGCTTAAAAAGCTATATAAGCTATATAAAATTAGGTAACCATGCTTATTTACACCATGGGCCATAGAATATTCAGCACATCCCTCTGCCACTAATTCCGAATAGAGGAGAGCTCCGGTGCGCAGTCTGCTTCGATAAGACAGCGTGTACTCCCTACTCCCGGAGGAAAGATGATTCATTAAGCCATTGTGCCCAAGGTGCCCCTTCAGCCAGATGAGTTAAGTATGAAGCAAGAGATTCAGCTCACTGGTGAATTAATGATGTGATTGTTTATCTTCATACTGATTAGTGAATGATGGAGGGGTGCATCCTTTTAAACCGAGGCATTTGGGCTATTAAAAACTAACCCTGTGAGACTGCAGACACATCATAAAATCAGCATGGTGTTCTGACAAGAGTTTCAAAGTTTAAAACCTTTTTATAATCCCTTCTTTATGTAGTTTGCTGTGGTTTTTCCAGTTTCTACTTACACCAATTGTCTTCTAAACATTCGTCACGATTTCATTTCGAAATGCAATTTGGAATATTTCTGGTAACATAATAAGCATTGTCCCCTTTCCTTGTGTCTCTTTGCATAAGGGTGGGGAACCTGATCCATGGAGGGCTGGTATGGGTGCGGGTTTTTGGGGTGGCCTCTCAATCACCTAATAACAGTGGATCCCCCACTGGGGGTGGGACACAGATAAATTTAAATACAATTTAAATACAGATTTAAATACAAAGGTATTTTCATTGGGGGGGGGGGGGGGGGGAATGATTCCAAGTTAAAAAGTAGGGGTACACGCCATCCCCATGCTCTTCCAGGTTCTCTCGCTTTAGGCTTCAGTCTTGGGCATGTTTGGCATTGCAGCAGAACAGGTGACATTCTTTACAAATTTAGCCTTGTTTTTAACTGCTGAACATATACGTACACTGGGTATCTCTATATTAGCAATGGAATAAATTAAATATATTATCTACCATTGGAGTGTTATGAAGTGTTGGTGGCTTTGCTTTTTGAACTTTCACACCTCAACCACCAGGATGCACCAGGTGCTAACCTGCATGTCAGCTACTTAGGCAAAATTATGAAAGTACTGATTTTCATTAACTGAATACTTTCTAGTTAAGAAATACGATGCAAGATCTGGCTAACATCAACAGACTTGTTTCAGGGGAAATTAAGATGAATTTTAGTTGCTTTTGAAATGAAATATTCATCAATTTCTTTACCCAGTTGTCACATTGAAGGTTGTGGTGAGTCTGAAGCCTATCATTGAAGCTACAGGGGCAAGGCAGAGAACAACCCAGGGTGGGGCACCAACCCATTGCAGGACTCATTCATACATGCACACTTATGGGCAATTTGATAACTCCAGTTTACCTTAGCATGTTTCCGGCTTGTGGGGTGAGAGGGATGGGGAACCAGAGAACTGAGGAAACAGAGGAGAATGTGCAAGCACCGTACACTCAGGTAACAGAAGGGTGAGGCAACAGAGTAATCCCAGGCTGCTGCAGGGGATACAACATGCAAAAGACATTTTTCTGCTTGCTTCAGTGGCTAATTTTTCAGTGGAGTAATTTTCAGGTAGAATTGCCCAGATTATTGGCACCCAATCCCTCATCTCAGAAGTTGTTAGGCAAGGACACATGGAAGGCACCACCGGCAACAACAGCAGCTCAAACCATTCCTCAATGAAGCCCTTGGGCAATTTTTCTAAAAAAAATATCCGTGTTTTCCAGGACTAGGATTCTAAATAAAGCAATCCAGCACATGGTTTGGCTGTATTCCCATGAGGAAAAATCAGATGCTGAATAAAGCCCCTGCAATAACATTTATGTTTAAGGACAAGCAGCAGGGATAGCCAGCAAAAATCCAAGAGTAGGTATCCAGCAAAGGATAATTTTATTTGAAGGAGATATAGGTGGCCAGTTCAAGTTTCCCCAGAGAGTGGAGCTCTAAGTCACCTGATGTTTTCTAATTTCCCTCCAAAATTTAAGAGAGAGAGAAAAAAGAATATAAGATTATCCAGCATCAGGTGCAGGATATATAAAAGCAATTATTTTTTTCAACTTGAAGAAGTGAAGTATTTATTAGTGTACATCTAGACTCATAAATGAGTCACATTATTATATTAATATACATAAAACATAATAATCATTTCATGGGCTGGAAATGGTTTCTGTTCAAATAAAAACCATGTTCCAAAGTTTGAGAAAGGTTTGAACAACTGGAATCTTTCTCTTCTCTGTCACTTCCAAAAAGAATCAAATTGTCCAGTTGGATCATGTGTGTTATGCACGGGTGTTGGTGAGCGAGCAGGCAGGAGAGTCGAGCCGTGAATACAGGGATAAACAAGGTTTAATGACAAGGGAACACACTGCTTGACAACATCAACTAGCATTAATGACTGATCTAGGGATACAGACACAGACGTGGACTAAATATGCAAGACAAGCCAGGATTCACAGGAAACAGGTGCAAACAATCGGGAAGTAACACGAGGTAACGAGGTGGGAGTGGCACACAGGAGGATAGAACGAGCAGGTCATGACAATGTGTTGGATTTGATCTTACATTTTTAGTGGAACTTACCAAGCCTTCCTTGTGATGCTGAAAATAGGATGTAGATAATTGGATAAGTTCATCTTGGTATTTAATGTGATGACTAGAGATTGGTTTCTGACATTTAGAAACTCATTTACATGTGTTTAATGATCTTTTGTCCGTGTTTTGCTCTAGTACTAAAACTTGTAAGGAATTATACTAAAATGTATTTAACAAAACCTTTGCTTTGCTAAACGTGTATATTTAACTGTACACGTGACACCAAATATGGGTGGATGTCCTGGGTATGGACGTATATGACGTCCGACGCCGGGGACAGGCCTTCCAGCCCTAGAGCTGATCTCTGTGGTGGTGTAGCTGGTGTGCGAGGTACCCTCGCAGTCAGAACCCTGTAAGGAAGATGGTGGGGGACTTGGGGCCTGGTAGCCAGGTAGGGCTCACCACTACCCAATGCACTATTGGGACTTTGTGGTGGTACAGGGACAGGTAACCAAATGGGGGGGGATGTAGTGTTGGGGATACCTACCAGACAGCACATCAGTATTCAGAACTGGTGCCAGCAGTGTAAATAGCTCTGTATATGTATTATGTTGTTACTGCCATATGTAATCATGCATAGTGTAAATGTTAACTGTTGTAAATGGTGTGTGTGTGTATGAGCAGTCGGGATGGTGGGCAGTGTGAGTTGTAAGAGTGCGCATACACTCAGTAAAACCAGCTTGTCTGTCTTCCCAGATGTTGTCTCCGCGATCGGCATTCATGCACGGCACAATATGAAGATTTAGAAAAATGGATCCTACCTCTAACGTATGCAGAATGTTTAAAATTAACGCAGCACACAAAGATGAAGTTATCAAAATCTATTTGGTGCTTATTATGTGTAGCTTTGTTGCTAACAATGAAGTCGCTCTTCAGGGTGACGTGTTACAGGTATTTGCAGCACAGCCTATCATTGAGAGCAAGTGGAAGGAAAAAAGCTTTATGGATACGTTTTTAGCCTATTAATGTCACTCTGTGTTAAATTATCCAAAAATAGTGTCCTAGGGAAAACTGACAAATGTGGGAGTGGGTGGAATAAATGGAGTTCCTGAACACTGTCACATCATCCCACCAGTGGTATAATTATAACATTTTAAATGCTATTATTTCAGCTACCTTTCAGGCATTTTTTTCCATTCATCAAAAAGTTTGATGCCGATAAACTAGTTTTTACAAATTCACTAATGTCACAATGATTTTTAAATTGTGTACAAATAAAATCTATTATTATTATTATCATTATTATAATTATTAAATTGCTCATTGTTTGTTCTGACCTGCAAAGATCACAGTTCATTTCCAGCTAACTTGGATATCCTCTGGGCATTGTGGGTCCCTGTCATAATCCCAAGATTTGAGCAAAAGTGAATTTGTGCTCTGAATAGTCATTAGCATGTGGTGTCCTCTCCATACTCTAACCCCACGTCACATAGGACATTAATGCAGGTAGTAAATGTGAAATATCAAGTTGGAACTGTTTTACTGTGAATCACACTGGTTAATTGGATATATAATGACATAAATCCATCCAAAAATGACTGTTTGCCTTACTGAATATATTAGTTAAGATGATTGATTAATCTGTTTTTTTTTGTCACTTAGAAAACCTATTTTCAAACATTTGTAACAAGTTTTTTGCGAACTTATTCTAAATTATATTAACTAAAGTATAATTCTATTGATTGATTAATTCATTTATTTATGTTGTTGAATAATAAGCAGTTATGTAAATGAATATACAGCAGTGATGTCCTGAGCCAATATCAAAGATCCAGGCATTTTTTAATTGACTGGTATCCGCTACCTCAGCCCAGTCCCAAGCTCGATCTATTTAATTTTTTGTGTCTGCCCAATCTATTGTACAGATTTTAAGGATCAGTTTGGGGTTGTTGTCATACTTCAGTATCAATTTGGGACTAACTAAATGCCTCTCTAATGGTACTGTATGATGCATTATTATCTTTACTTCTCAGCATTGAGAAATACAGCCTCAAACCTGCAAGGAACCTTCATTTTTGCCTGCAGACACTTATCCTTATACCTCGTTCCAGCCCATCGGCAAACAAACTTTCATTTGCTACAAATGGAATGTTAAAATTTTGACTCGTGAGTCCAGAGCAACTTCTGCCTTTTGTCTACATCTCATTTCCTGTGTTTTTGTGTGTAGGTCAGTTGCTTGACCTTGTTTCCATGTCAGACGTATGGCTTTTTTGGCTGGAAGTCTTTGATGAAGAACACTTCTGACCAGACTTCTCTGGATTACAGATAGATGTACTAGGGTCCTTCTTCCAGGACTGAATTGATGGCACCAATGGACATCTTCTGATTATGAATCTACATGATGTGTCTTTCATCTGCTATATTAAGTGTCCTAGGCTAACCACTGCATTTTCGGTGCTCAACATTGCTTGTTTCTTTGTGCTTCTGCAGAAGAAGCTTTAAAATCCCATGGTTCATTAATGTAGTACAGGTCATAGTGGGGCTTGGAACCCAAGGCCCAGTCCACATTGGAACAAACACACTATGGGCGGATTCATCAGCAATTCACCTAACTAAGTACAGGAAGAAAGGCAAAAGAAATCAACACCGATACAGGAAATGATGGCAAGCTCCACACACACACACACACACACACACACACACACACAGAGCAGGGGTGGGATTTGAACCCCTACCACTGAGTAGTGTAGCATCAGTACTCCCCACCTTCTCCTTCAGCATTAGTAACAAGTATATCTGTAAACAATGCAAGGTGCATTGTAGAAATGTGCCTGTGAACCCAGTGTACTTTCCCTTCTTTGAAGTAGCTTGACAGCTTTTCAGACCTGTTAGGCTGCCCTTTTTGATGAAAAAGAATCTTTGAGTGCTTTACCTTTACAATGTACAGCAGGAGTTTGCTTGTGTTTTTCAGCATTCTATGGGAAGCGACTGTTGAAAAATTAAGATTGTCTCCTGTAGCACCATGATTGCATTTGGCTCCTGTGGAGATCAGGTGCCTCCAGAGGATCCAAATCAAGGCTGGAAAAAACATCCTATTCATTATCACAAAGCACCACAAAATAACACCCAGAGACATAAATACGCAAAGTCAGCTGCCGTATCACAATGCTGTGTTTCATGTAAATCCTCAAGTCTTACTGGACTAAATTCAAATATACAACCATAAATAAAAAAAAACAACAGAAATCCCTTTAGTATGTACATCTAGCTGACAGCTACATACACTATATGTCATGGCATGATATGTCCATACATCTGCATTACAAATTTAAATTTACAAATTTATTATTAAAGGGGTACATTTTAGGGGTGCAGTTTTAAAATGTTTGACCACAAAGGTTTATACTGACTGACCACAAAAACATACAGTAACTAGGCCAAAACCATTTAGTGACATGATTGTTAAGGTGTGATTATAATGTTTTGCTGGCAATACATTTCCTTTTAGACTTTATATAGCTAGATATTCCATCCATCTTCCAACCTCTTATACTGGTTGGAGATGTAAGGAAACAGGGCTACCCATTGAGTCAGCATGCTGCTCATTAGCTGACATTTCATTAGGACATTTCATCTGTCAGTCTTAATATTATACAGTGTGCAGTCTTAACTGCAACATTACCTTTCAATCACTTACCTGTTTTTTTCCTTAAAATGCCTGGGCCAAAAGTACAAGTTAATTGTATTTTTTTCCGTATTTCTGGTATTTTTTCCTTCATTTTTTTTAAATTAATAACTATGTTTAAATTCCATTAATGCAGCAAATCAAATCTAATTTAAATCTCTCATTCTCTTAAAAACTGCCTTATTGGGTTGAACTCAATTTTTTTAAGGTGCAGAGATTTGCATTCCAATGACCACTGAATATTTCAAATTGAATTCACCATATGCACATGGCTCACCCTACACTAGGATTGAGGCTCCTTCACTTGATCCACAATGTCCAGCACTGAACATAAATAATCAAGTGCTTCTTCATGACACTACAAAGGCAGTCTGGAATAACAATGTGGGGATGCCAGCACAAGTCATCTATGGAATGGCCTGCAGGTCATCTTCAACTACAAAAGACAGAAGTGTCAGATTATAAATTCTCATGTCACACCACCTGATGGGCAGAATAAGTTTTTTGCACGGTTTTAGGCTGAAAAAATATTGTCCAGAAATACAAAGCTCTCCAGACTCTCTGAACAGGATGTAAAGAGGTCTTTCATCAAGATACAAACAGCAATTCATGTGGTGCTAATGACATTGATTCTTTTGTTCTAAAGTCTGTTCCTGGTGTCCAACATTGCTTTGACCCTGTCCATTGTCTACCTATGCTTCCAGAGGACCATAATTTTGCCACTGCTAAAAACCTGTGTTTTTGACAGGTCCTTGAAGAGCCCCAGACAGTCTACTTATTTGCTCCCTCCCAGCTAAATGTGGACTGTCTGGCAGGGAGCTTGGAGGGAGCAAAAACATAGACCATCTGGGGATCCCTGAGAAACAGTAGCCTATGACATTAACCTCACTGGTCATTAAGTGGAAAATGGAAGATGGTAATATAGCATATCAAGATCATTGTTCTGGACTCTCTGGACCCCATACGGTTTGCATGCCGGAGGGCTAGGTCAGTGAATGATACTGTATCTCTGGCTCTTAACACCACCCGTAAACATCTTGTAAAGTTTGGGAATAAAACCTCATTCAGTCTGATTTTCAACAAGTGTAATACACCCTCTTCACTCATGACTGGGTTGCCAAGTTCACAAATTACAGCATGATCAAATTTGCTGCTGATTCCCCATCACCAATATTTAGGGAGGGTGCATGCATCAGCAGGCTAGTGTCTATGATCAGAAGGTTGCCTGTTCAAATCACATGGCCGGCAGAGTGATAACTTGTTTCTGTTGGGCTCTTGAGGAAGGCCTTTATCCCACAATATTGCTTCAGGGGCATCAAATAAATATCTGATAAATGCTTTGCTTTCATCTATGTTTATGTGTCTTATAGGAAAGTAAGATGCGATATATGAAAACTGTGAAATTTGTAAGTGTGTAAACTTGTATAATGGCCAGTCATTATCATCACCGTAATGATTCCTTATTTAGGAAGTGAAGTGGTGCCATAAAAATGACCTTGAACATAAACAAAAAGGAGATTGTTGTGAATTTCAGGAAGCACAGCATTTATACTAGGGTGACCGTGTTTTGCTCCCACAGCACAGTATGCCAGAAAAGACCACACCACTACTATATTTCATACAGCAAATCAAGGGGCCAGGCAGATTAAAAGAACGGAAAGAGAGCAAAATGAAAAGATGCTGGTGAACTTGCACAACATTAACTGAAGATCTGTATCTGGACCTGTAGCTGCATGATTTTATATGCTGGCATTTGATTGGCTTATTAGATATTTGCTTCAACAAGCAGTTGAACAGGTGTGCCTAATAAAGTGGCCCGTGACTGTATAATCAAAAAAGGAAAATACTAAATACAATTGACCCTTCCATCTTGCGGGGGTTAGGGACAAAGGCCCCCTTACAAACAGGAAAAACTGTTTACAAATATATGCACAAGTACAAGTAGATTTACAATTTATTGCCCCGCTTGGCAAGCAGTGCTGAAAGAAGTGAAAAGATATGAGAAACGCAAGCTAGAAAGAGCACATGAGAGGCTACCATAAACACACTTGGTGTCTTCCAAACCAGTAACATATATGTTATGCATTAATGAGTTAATGAACTTTTTTTGTGTTGTCTGCTGGCTTTTGTGCATCGTCTGTGGCTTATGCAAGAACTCAAAAAAAATCTCATTTAACTTCTTGTGCTGAGCCCACAATATATATCAAAACCATGATGGGGACAGTTGTGAAGTAGAAGGGTCGACTATTGATTTTAGATAGACAGCTTGAATTTATACCAGGAGTAACAAGAGAGTGGGATCCCACTGCATTTAGTCATACTAGGAATACATAAATATGGTACGCTTACATAAGATTAAGAATTTGACCTTTAAAAAATGATACGCCACTGTTTATTTGATTGCCACGGCATTACTTTTCTTATGAATGGTATTACTGAGTATTTTGGTGGTGTTTTTTAATCTTTCAGCATGACAATATTTTTTGTTTGTGAAGGACAATATTTTGTCCCACAGAGCCTGATGACATGTTTTGGTAGCTTTTCACCGTGGCAGATGGTTTCAGTTGAACTCGTATCCGTCAGCAATCTAGAATTTAGGCAGCAGTCCAATAATGTTTTAATTATTGTTGAAGCTACTTACATAGGAATTAGTGTTACTATAATGACTTGCATAATAGGACTACATGTTCTATCCCTGGACTGTGGCTACACTAATTTGGGCCTCAGACATATAATTAATTGTAGATGTAATCATTTTGAATGAGTGCCTTACATTATGATTACACTCTTAAGGCAAATTGATTTGTTTTACTACTGTAGCATCAGAACTGCTTTCCTGGCACAGTAGTGCCACCATCTTCTCACCAGGCAAGCTAAATAGCAATAAGTGTGCAATAAATAGCAAAATACACTGTTCAACTATAACATTAAAACCACTGACAGGTGATGTCAATAATGTTGTTTATCTCATTACAATGGCATCTATCAAGGGTGTCATTTATATATTAGGCAAGTTAACAGTCAGTTCTTGAAGTTGATGTGTTGGAAGCAGGAAAAATGGGTCACTGTAAAGATCTGAGCAACTCTGACAAGGGGCAAATTGTGATGGCTAGACGACTGGATCACAGCATCCAAAAAAGGTAAGGTCTGGGGCTGTTCCTGGAATGCAGTGCTTAATACCTACCAAAAGTGGCCCAGGGAAGACCAACCAGAAAACCATGGGTGCTTATTAAAGTGCTTGGGGAGTGAAGGCTAGCCCATCTGGTTTGATCCTGCAGGAAAGCTACTGTAGAATAAATTGCTGAAAACGTTAATGCTGGCTATGATAGAAAGGTGTCAGAACACACATTGTACAGTACCACAGCTTGCTGCGTATGGGGATGTGTCGCGTCAGAGTGCCCATGCTGACCCCTGTCCACTGTGAAAAGCGCCTACAATGGGCATGTGGGCATTAGAACTGGACCATGGAGCAATGGAAGAAGGTCGCCAGGTTTGATGAGTCATGTTTTCTGCTACATTATGTGCATGGCCAGGGGCATGTGTGTTGTTTACCTGAAGAAAACATGGCACCAAGATGCACTATGGATAAATGACAGTCCAGTGGAGGCAGTATGATGTTCTGGGCAATGTCCTACTGGGAAACCTTAGGTCCTGGCATTCATGTGGATGTTACTTTGATGTGTACCACTTAGCTAAATGCTGTTCCAGACCAAGTACATCCCTTCATGGCAACTGTAATACCCAATGACAGTGACATCTTTCAGCAGGATAATGAACCCTGCCACACCACAAAAATTGCTCTGGAATGGTTTGAGGTACTGAACAGTGTCACATTACTGCCAATGACCTGATTCTGGAGGATTTATTTTGCAACAGGGATGCAGACTGATACACAAGGGGAAATGACAGACATCTACAATGAGAAGGAGGTCCATGCTCTAATTTATGCAATGGAACAAGCTGTTTCTAGAATGGGTGTGGTAGAGGTGCAGATCATGGATCAGAACTTAGCCTTTCACATGCCACTCTAAATAGAGAAACACATCTTAGACATTTTACAAGCTAAATTTCAGCCTAGATGCAAGACTAGACAAACAAATGGAACAAAAGAGAGATGGCATTAAATAACCAAAAATGAAGCAGCAGTTCTTATTGCATCTGATTTTTCTGCTCAAACTTTTTAGAAGTGGATGTGACTGTGACAGTGGATGTGACTGTTTTACTGCAGCGATGGCCTGCTCCACTTTGCTCACAAAAGCTTTTTGTTTTTTGTTCTTCCCAAGAAACAGTATGCTGATTCTCAGAAGTTTCTGTGTTAGACTACTTCAATATTTGACAAGATTCAGTTTTTTTCTTCATCATCTGCATCCTGTCCTCAGATGGCATCAGCATCTTGTGAATGTGCTGCATCACTAGAGTAACAGAAAAAATAGTGACAAAAGATTCTGCTGACAGAATGTCTGTAAAATTGGTGACATTGGTGTTAGCAAAAAAGCACTGATACGGTCAACTCCAATAATATTAGCACCCCTCATGAAAGTGAGCAAAAACATTAATGTAATATAGATCCTACATACAATGATTAAATTAATAATAAGTGTTATATTTGGAACAGTTTATTATGTCAGAAACATATTGGCACCTTTGAAGAATAATAAATAAATAAAACCAAAAGAATTTGTGTTTTTATAGAAAAAAAATGTTTCTTGGTATTACTTTTAGTGTCTAGTAACTATTGTTGTCTATGACCATTTTTTCTTTCACTGGGGTATAAATATGAGGCAACACAGATAAAATGCTTTTGCAGTCCATTGACATGGGTAAAGTCAAAGAGCACTCAAATCAAATGGACAACAAAAACTGGTGAACTGTATAAATTGGGGAATGGCTGCAGAAAATTGTAATCAGTTAAAATGACCAATAAGCACAATCAGAGCCATAGTAAAGAAAAAAGCTTGGAACTGTTGAAGATTTTTCAGGTTTAATTCAATCTTGGGGTTTCACAGTTTAAAAATCAATAGTGATACACCACCTTCATGACCAGCTTTTTGGATGAATTCCATGAAAGAAGCCCTTCCTGAGACCAAGATACAAATCCCAGTATCTGAACTTTGCTTAAAACATTAGCGTTACACCTGGAACTGTACATTAGATCAGATGAGACCAAAATTCAGCTTTTTGGCCATGCACATCTTCTTCACATTTGGCGAACAAACAGAATTCCATGCAAAGAAAAGCACCTCATACCCACAGTAAATTATGGTTGCGACTCTTTGATTGGGCTGTTTTGCTTCAAGTGGTCCAGGGCCTCTTGTTAAGATCACTGGCGTAATGGATTTTATTTAATAGCAGATTGTTTTAGGCCTAAATCTGTTTGCCTCTACCATAAAGCTGAAACTGGGCCGTGGCTAGACAACAACGCAAAGTGCACATCAAAATTGAAAAGAAAAGGTTACAGAATCAAGGTTTTGTAATGGCCCTCTCAGTCCCTGAACCCTCAGACCCTGAATCCAATTGTAAATCTGTGGTCACAATTTTTGAGGACAATTTACTAGAGAAAACACAAGAATGTCAATGAGTTGAAAATGTTCTGCATGGAAGAGTCGTCCAAGATCCTTCCACATGTGTTCTCTAACCTTGTTAAACACTGGAGAAAGAAGCAAAGTGCTGTCATTCTCACTAGGAAAGATGAGGTGCCAATGAAATTTGAGGTGCCAATGTTTTTAGAATCTGCATTTTTAATAGACGTGTGTTACTAAGGGAAAACTTTATTTTGTTCTAAAAATCTGTTTGAAAATGAAAGCATGAGGCTTGCCCATTTGTTTAACCCAAACAAATCACCGATTGCATGTGTAGTTCTTTTTAATCTATTAATTTTCATTTTCATGAAGGCTGCTAATAATTCTGGAGTTGACTGTATATGCTGCCATGTAAACTGTGGATATGGATGCTGGCTTTTTTCATCTATAAACAATTTATCGCTAGAGTCTGCAAAAGTGTCCATCCTAGAACTACGTAATAAACGCTGAGGGTTAAATGACTGAAATAATAGAATTTTCTTCTCATCAATTTTCCATTCCTTTACAACCCCACTGAAAATCTTGACAAAATAATCCACTGTGTGATGTTCTGTTATTAACAATGTTGACAGACGTTTGAACTGATGGTCCAGTCCTTATCAATGTAGCGCACAATAATATACATATAATGTGTGTCATGCCCAGTGAGCACATGCCGGAGGTAAGTGCGACAGTTTGTGCTCCTGATGTCTCATCACTTTGCCTTTGATCTTGCTGTGGGATCAACATTTGGGGAAAGTATTTCTGACTTGGTTGGTCATACTGGTGGTCAAATACTAGTAGCATGACACAAAAATCTTGTCCACAAGGTCGAGTGGTAGCATTTCTCTGACCAAGAATTGAGTAAGTGAGTGTGTGCATTTAGGATGTACTCTCAATAGCTGGTCCAAACTGTGTCCGAGCATGTTTGACCCTCAAAGTCCAGTTAGTTTGACTAATGTAATCACTCCATACCATGCCCAGGCATGGTATGCTTAACCGTGCCCAGGTCCACCTGGAGAGGTAAACCAGAACATGATTAGTTGGACTTGGGCACGGTACAGATGTAGTGTGATTGCGAACTATGCCAGGGTACAGAACACAGACATGACTTCAGTGATGCGAGTGACACACGCATCTGCATATGTACACTTTATATGAACTAAACCTAGAAAGAATACATGTTATTCGTATCTGTGTGCTCGTTGTCAGTTAGAACTGAGTGAGCGCAGTGTGTGGTCCTGGAGGTGCTGTGATTATTCACTTGTTATTGATAATTAAGTTTTCAAACAATGGATGCTAGAAAGAGATCAGGTGGGGCTGAGAAAGTCAAATTGCTTTAGCAGGTCAATATGCTATTTATTATTTATTTTCTTCTTGAAATGTCAGTAATAAATTTATCAGGGTAATAACACTTGCACCGTGACATCATTTATCAAAGATCCCCGACAGCGAAGACAAAATCATTTGGTCTTGGGCATAAAACTCCTAGGATGTAAATTAGTCCCACTCTGTACCTGGTGTTCAATAAAGCAGAACGATGCCATCGCATAACCTGGCAGGAGCCAGTGGCTCTGATGTGTGCTGCACAGCGCTTTAAGTATTACCTCTGTGGTCTGCCCTTCACTATCTGAACTGCCTATTCAACCTGTCAGTGGCTAATGTCGTTTAAAGAGCCCGAGGGTCAAGTTGCATGCTGGATGGAAGAACTGCAATCCTATAGCTTCAGAGATATGCGTACGGCTAGGCTACAATGCGCAGGCGCAAATGTTCTCTTGAGGTGGCTATGTCTGGTTGATGGGTGCAATTACAATTACAATTTACAATTTAGTTCATTGTTTGTCTATTGTTTGTCATTTGTTGTGTCTAATGTTACCACTGTTATGTGTGTGTGTTGCTCCTCTATGCTTTTTAAATTGCCTCTCGGGGACAAATAAAGTTTTTTTGAATTGAATTGAATTGAATTACTGGGGGAAGAGGGAGGCTTGGGAGAGAGAGATGTGTGATGGAGAGGTGGAGATGTACTCCTGCAGGACTGATGCCTGGGAGCCAGGAGCAGCAGGTGGTGAGAATAGCAGAGTGGGAGCAACAGCAGGAGAAGGATACAGACTGGCAACCAATGCTCCAGTGGGTCCAAGACCAGCAGCAGCCACTCCAGGAGGATCTTTTGCCCGCTACAAAAAGCTTATGGGCTAAGCTTGGGGCTTTGCGTCTGCAGAATGGGGTGCAGCTTGCCTGGAAAGAGCTTGCCAAAGGTGAAGATAGATAAACGTGTGGGGGGACCCCCTGGGCTGCTCGCAACTAAGGCCACTTTTGCATTAGGATAAGATTATGGATATGAAAGACTGACAACTGGCATACTGTACATGGCCATCATGTTTGCATCAATGAAGACGCATTAAAGTTAATTTTTGGAGGAAGAATGTGTGCTTCAATGGTAGGCATTAAAGCAATTCCAGAAACTGTACGGAGATGCCAGAGAAGCAAATTGCATTCCCATGGTGACCAACAGAAGACCGTGCTGCCTGGAATAAATCCACTGGATAGGTACAGTCACAGACAGATCAAAATGTGATGTGTGTAAGAGCACTTTGCATTGGGCTACAGACTGTCCAGACAAAAGCTTGCAAATGAAAATAGCAGATGAAAAGTAAGAGTGCAATATTACTCTGTACGCTAACAAATTTATGATTGAAATAGACATATTAATGACTGAATGTTTTGGATCTGTAACTAAAAACTTGAACAGGAAAATCTAAAATACGTCTTAAAATCAAATAAGAAATGAAGCATTTTAAAAATATTATCAGTAATATAATTAGTCGTGACTTATTTATTCTCAAATTTATTTGCTCAGGAGCTTCAAGTATGTGGACCCAGTACACCAGGGGGCAGTGTAGGCTATGTATAGGACTATAGGCTATCTTCAGGATTTACAGGTTCAGTCCAAAAATGAAACTATAACTATATAACTATACTATAGCATTCCTATAACTATCCCATCAGAAAGAGTGTTCTGGACTGTGGGCCTCATACACAACAGGCTGCACATTCATCTTCATCCAGAACATGTAGATATGTTAACACTTCTAACTGGCATGCCTACACTGGGGTGAAATTCACCCCATGTCAGGTGACTTTTGTCATAGTGACATAATTATTGTACGAGCGTGTAAGAGCTAAACAGAAATGAAACGTACATAAAAACAAAGTCATCAAAGCTAATTTTCATGTTTTAAGTTATCCTTTTGCAAAAACGAGTGTTGTCTCATTTTTTAAATGAAAATAAATCAATGAAGCTTATAAGCCAGAAAAGTGTATTTAGAATTGTATTGTTAAAAATTAAGAAGTCATGTGTCATAACTGTCCATGGAACATACTATTTTGCTTCAAGTTCTGCTTCCTCTTTAATTCAATTTTATTTCGGTTTCAATTAAATTTATTCAAGCTACTTTTTAATGTTGTATGCTATTTGTTTGCAACAAGTAATCACTCATTTCATATGGAAGAAAATAAATATTTTGATGTGTGCAATTGAGGTTGGGTGGGGATGGGATTAATCAAATATTTTAATAATGATAGGGGAAATCTGATCTGAGTCAACTCTTTCTAACATCAGCAAACGATATTGGAACATGAGCGAGGAGGAAAGGAGCAACCTGGCAGAGCTGAGAGATCCTTTAAGGAAACAATTAATTCTCTGCAAGAACACACGGGAACAGGCTATGAGAAGAGCAGAACGTACATCAAATCCTAAGTTCACCACAAGGTTACTAGGGGACAAATGGTGCAACAAGCTGTAATGTCCAAAGCAGGAAGTAGAAGATCATCTCAGGAGGACATGCTATAACCCATTGAGGAACCAGGACATGGCAGACCCAAGATTTTCAAGAAGTAAGATCATTATGAAGATCCTTAAGAAGACCAGAGCAAGGTCTCTTCTGGGACCAGATGGGATCCCCTTGTGTAAGAGCTGGCCTAGGCTGACAAGAAGACTCTGAAGACTGATGCAGGTCATTTGCAGGAAAGGCAGAATGCCAGAGAGGTAGAAAATGGCAAAAATAGCAGCTGATAAGTACCACCCTGAGAAAGAACCATCTTCCTGGCGAGATACAAGACCTCCTGAAAGACTACTTTGATAGATTCAAAATGAGGTTCATGGTTGGCAGTTACATGACAGAATGGCAAAGGCTGGTGGGGATAGTGACAGGGTGCACATCTCAGTCATCATGTTTGATTAATCTGCTCACAAAGTCAGCAGAACGGCCAGGTCAAGGTCTGATCATGAGGTCTAATGCATGACATTCGAGCATTCATGGATGATATAACCATAGCAACAAGGTCAGTTAAGAAGAGCAAGTGGATGCTGGAGGATTGGAATGCTGGTTACATGGGCCTGGGTGATATTCAAGCCAAGGTGTTGAAGACAGGGAGGGCGCATAACACCACTAGGTTCAAAATCGTAGTAGAGAAGATACCAGCACTGCCAGATACACCAGTGAAGAAGTGGCCTGATGACAGTCTCAGGATTCTGCAGGAATCAAGGGGGTGATGGGAAATGCAGAGGACTGAATGTAAAGAGTGAACAAGAGCGGTCTACAGGGGAAATGCAAAACTGGACCAGTACAACAACAACTTTGAGATAAAAGCAGAGTTCACATTTTTGCAACTTGCCACGGAATGAGTATATGGAATGGAATAAGAAAAGAAAAGTTGGTTTTCAACCTGGAACAACTGGACTGGTTAGCATTGTTTGAAAACTTGCAGGCTGGAAGGCTAAGTTGATTTCTTTTTTTCACCTAATCTGATTAACTGGTAAATTAATTGTGCCATTATGTTGCGTTGGCAGGGGAGATGTGGATCAGCATTTGGACTCTAAGGTTTGGTGTGTGTCTCAGCAGGCTAAGCCTTCGTATTTGTGATCGAAAGGTTGCCAGTTTGAGCCTCGGCCTCGGCAAAACATTCACTCATTCATTGTCTCTTGAGCAAGGCCTTCAACCTCCAGCTTTCTGCAGAGGGGAGCAAGATGGGGTGGGTGAAAAGAGAATCTCCCCTTGGAGATGTACCACTATTCTGTTCCATAATGGACATACAAAGGACCTTGTTAATACACATGAGTTGTGTCCTAAAGGTTTTTCCTTTCAATGCTCAGTGAGTGTACACACACAGACAGACACACAGTCGTGTAATCATATCTTTTTGGGGACCACTCATTCATTTCTATGGGAAAAATGCCAATGCTAACTATAACAACCTTAACCCCTACCCAGCCCTAACCATAACCACAAGCAAGCAAATAAAATACAACAGATTTAGCATTTTCTGTTTTTTATTTGAAGTCACAGATTTTTATAAAATAGAGTTTTCCCATATGAGGACCAGGAAACTGGTCCCCATAAGGTAAAAAAAATAGGTATTCATCATGTTGTGGGGACATTTGGTCCCCATAAGGTAAGGTATACCTGGACCAAAAACACACACGTTTGTTTTGGGTACCGTCCATTTATTTCTATGGGAAAAATGCCAATGCTAACTATAACAACCTTAACCCCTACCCAGCCCTAACCATAACCACAAGCAACCAAACAAAATACAACAGGTTTTGCATTTTCTGTTTTTTATTTGAAGTCACAGATTTTTATAAAATAGAGTTTTCCCATATGAGGACCAGGAAACTGGTCCCCATAAGGTAAAAAAATAGGTATTCATCATGTTGTAAGGTAAGGTATACCTGAACCAAAAACACACACGTTTGTTTTGGGGACCGTCCATTTATTTCTATGGGAAAAACACTAATCCCATCAATGACAACATTAATCCCTACCCAGCCCTAACTTTGACCTTAAGTAACCAAACAAAATACAAGACTTTCTTTAATTCATTCGTAAATATGAAATGAAAAAGTAATAAAATAAAAAGGCTCCCTTAGCATTCATATTAGTGAACACTGTCTAAAGCACCGTTTGAAGCTAAAATATATCTTAAAAAATGGGAAATAACACATAGAATCATTAAAGCACTATACAAGCATGTAAAATGCTGACCTGTACCAACCAATGTGTGCATAGCATGTCTGGTGAAGCATATCAGTACCCTAGCCATGTAAAAACTTGAATTTGGATTAATGATGTGAAGCTGGGCTTAAATAAACAGCCAAGGAAACTATTACAGGACATTAGCAGGGAGCCATTTGAGAAATAAGCACTTTATCAGTCCTTGGCTGAAAAAAAGAAAAAAGTTGTTTAGACAAGCCAGACAACAAGTGGTTCTTCTCTGTCCTCTGGCAAGATGAATATTACTGTATGTTGTTCAGTATCTTGTTATTATATGCAAGGTCACCTAAAATCATCTTGTTAAGGCCTACAAAAACTATTTTGTGTTGAATCTGATAGCCAAGTTTGCTCACTATCAAAATGAATCTACTATTAAATTCAAGATATGAGACTTGATTTTGTCACATTTCTTGCATTATTAAAAGGAAATGGTAATCTTCTGAAAAACTCTTAGTGGTCCTCGACATACCATATACGCCATACTACAGTATAACCATCTTAATTAAGGAGCCTAAAGCTTAAGAAAGAAAATACAAATCATTTTAAGTGGAATCTAATGGGATTAATTACAGCATGAAGTATTAATGAACCACTGAACTATGGTTCACTGAACTGAGTAAGAATGACTGATAAGTAGGTTAGAGTGAGCCAGAGTGAGCCAATTGGTATGGTAATTGAATAGCGCAATTATCTATCTGTAAACTGTTGCTAGCCTTTTGTACAAATGTATATATAGCATATTATCATGTCTGATTACCTAGGTTTCTCTGTACATAGAGTTATACAGTGATGGGTGGTAGTCTACAAAACAAGAACGAAAACTTGTTGAACTGTTTCATTAGTGGCGTTTCATGAGGTGTGTCCAGGAATCAGGATTCTTAGCTAAAATTTAAAAGGCAGTTTCTCAGTTTTGTGTGAGTGGTGACTGTAATAAAAATTTACAGTAAGTATCGCTTAGATTTTACTGCAGAATGTAGTGGCTCATTAACAAGGTCAGATAGTATTTTGTGAAATTGAAATATATCTCTCTCCTGACACAGTTACAGCACACTGAAATGCTGTAAACACATATTTGCCAATAGAGTACTTTCCAATAACACTTTATTACCCCAGAGGTGTCTACAGTGCCAACTATTGTTATTCTTCTTATCATTATTATTAATGATACATTAGATTCCTATGGCAGTTTTCAAATCCTCAAACCACTAACAATGTTCAGTAAAAGAGAGTATGACCTGGGAGTAACAGACACACAAGATAGGTTACAGTAATGCAGAATACATGGAGTAGTAGATGGATGAAGAAAGATGGAAGGGAGGAGGGGCACAGAGGGATCAAGGTAAAGACAGCAGAATGGAGGGAACTAGAAAGATTTAAAGACTGGGAGTGAGGGGTTGTTATTAAAATTGGATGGAAGGGAATTCGGAAACTGAGAGGCCACCCAGCAACCCAGCGACTAGAAAGAGAAGCAGCGAAAAGCCCAGAAGAAGAAGATCTATGTGCATGTGGAGATTCATAGGGCAGGAGAAGGTTAGACTGATAGCAGGGAGCAAGATTGTTAAGGGCCTTACAGGTTGGGAGAAGAAAGTGGATGTGAGGTTTCACAGGGAGCCATTGCAGGTCACAGAGAAGTGGAGAAATGTTTGAATATATATTGTTAAAGAAGCAAGCTGCAGAGTTCTGGACAAATTCAAGCATCTGCTAGGGTCTGGAACTGATGCTAGTCAGGAGGGAGTTATGGTAATTGAGGAAGGCAGAAGTGGAAGGTATGGATGAGGGAATCAGCAGAAGATTGGGAGAACCACGGTCTGATGCAGACCATGTTACATAAGTGAGAATTAGAGGTTTTCCTGGTAGATGAAATGTGACTGTCGAAGGAGAGGGAAGGGTCCAGAATTACGATAAAGTTGTGAATCGTCAAAGATGGAAGAACTGCTGTGCCATCAATAAGGAGTGTAAACAAATCAGCTTTACAGAGGAAAGAGTTTTGGACGATTATGACAAACTCAATTTTGTCACTGTTCACCTTGAGGAGATTGTGTGTCATCCAGGTCTTTACTACAGATAAACATACTTCAGTTTAGGACAAATGTGGTGAGTGGATTTATTTAGTGCTGAGTCATCAGCATGACAGTGGACATTGTGGTTAAACTGTTGACTAATACAGCTGAGGAGTAGGCTGTATAAAACAAAAAGACCCAACCATGAGGAACCCCATAAGTGACTGCCATTGAAGAAGACAAGTACCATGAGATGGAAATTAACTGTTTGCTGTCTGTCAGGTAGAATGAGAACCAGCCTGTGATGGTACTGTCAATGGTCAGGTCACAGATACTGATACTGTGGGACACTATTGAATGCTATACTCAGACACAGCAGGACTTTGGTTAAGGTGGTTTGAGTGCTGTGGGGAGGGTGAAAGCCAGATGTATGATTATGGTTGATATTTTATTGATCCCTGTGGGGAAATTCTCTTTACACCTCCCCGAAAGTGTTCTCTGTAGGTAAGAACAAGCTGGCTGTGAAGGGCAGCTATGCACAGCAGCACCCAGGGAGAAGTGGGTTGAGGATCTTGCTGAAGGGCCTGCAGATGTGCTGGGCCTGGGGCTTGACCTGCTAACCTTCTGATCACAGGCACAGATGATTAGGGGTAGGTGTATGCAACATTTTGTTCAACCTGGGAATAGATCACACCTATTGTAAAGAAGGGAACTGCAAGTAAGCCAGCTAAGTGACTGTGTGAATGCCAACTTTTTATAAATAGATAGATAGATGGATGGATGGATGTATGTAAGAGCTACGATATATCACCAGGGCAATGAAAGGGTAGGAGCAGGGTAAATAGCGTGCAGGTTCCTGTAGGGAGTGGCACAGGGTAATAGTGACAAACAGGTCTTCAGATAGGTGCAGAGTGGTCGCAGAAGAGAGATACACCGGGGGAAGCGGCAGTCAAGCAACAGGACTCCAGTTGTTGTCTTCAGGCAGTAATATACACACAAGCGTGGTTGGGCTTATTGTGAACCGCCAAAGAATGACAAATATTCACAGTATAAATTTTATCACACAAACTCAATGTTTGTTTACCTATATTGTGAAATTCTTAACTATTCCCATGATAGCACCTACTCTTCTGGGAAAACTGTCCATTAGATGCTGGAAAATAATGGGTGAGATTTTCTGTAAAGGCATTGGTAAGCTTGGGCAGAATCATGGGTATTCTGTGTTCCAAGTCACCCTATAATTTAGTGCTTCCAAATCCGAACCAAGGTGACCCACAATCGGTCCACATTTTTCCTCCCTCCCAACTCCACACCAGAAGCTGGGATACAATCTCTGGCTTTGTATGCTTATGTTGATTTTCTATTACTAGGAGCTGGGATGGAGCAAAACCGTGGACTGTCTGTTGGTCCTCGAGGACTGGATTGGGAAACACTGCTGCAGATGTTCTGTTGGGTTGAGGTCAGGGCTCTGCACAGGCCAGTCAATTCTTTCACTTCCATCTCAGGAAACAACACATGTATAAACCTCACTCTGTATGAAGTAGCTATAATCATACTGACACAGGATAGGGCCTTCCCTTCCCCTGTTGCCACAAAGTAGGAATCCCAGAATTAGCGAAAAAATGTCAATGTATGCTGTAGAATTAAGCTTTGTTTTCAGTGCAACCAGGGGCTCTATCCTATACCATGAAAAACAGTTCCAGACTATTATTAGTAAGCCAATTTAGAGTTGGCATCACTTTTGCAGACATGGAGTGTTTTCAGTTTTCTGTCAGCCTCCCAGATAGTGAATGGTGATTCATCACTCCAGAGAACACGCTTCCATCACTCTAGGGTCCCATGCTGGCGCTGAGCATGGTAATCTCAGGCTAGTGTTCAGCTACTCACCCATGGAAAATCCATTTTGTTAAGCTCCCAACAAATGCTTGTATTGGCAGGGAGCGTTCCAACTTCAGCACTTGGCAGACACTTTCTGTGACTTTGTTTGGTCTACCACGTTGCTACTGAACTATTGTCATTCCTAGATGTTTCCACTTCACAATCACTTCACTTTCAGTTCACTGGTAAAGTGCTGTTGAGGCATCTGTAAAGCTGGTGAGGTTAATTTGCTGGGAAAAAGGTGATGCCATCACACTGAAAATCAGTCTTTTGTATCACCCATTCTAGGCCCATATGCATTTTTTGTTGCATGGTTGTGTGCTTAATTCTGCATTAGTGTCAGTAATAGCTTAATTGGACCATTACACTAACTAATAGTACATTTATATATGGAACTCATTTGTGCTTGTATTGGCCTAATATCTTAAACTATACCAATGACAATCCCCACAAGTGCTAAAACACAACTTAGTGAAATGTGAAATGTAATGCAGAGAAACTGAACAAATATTATACCTTTAAATGATTTTGTCTGTCCTTTTTAAACATCGACTAGCCACCTTGGTGATACTTTTTTTGCTGGGGCGCTTTTACATAACTGAGAGGCATAAATGTAGGACAGAGTTTTTCATAAATATATCATTTATGATATACACATTTTTTTTTGCAGTATTTGAGGTAATTACTGGAGCGTTTGAATTCCACTCCTTCATTTACCTTATGATTATAAGAGGAACATCAGGAGATCCAAGGGTGAACAGCTGCCCATTGAAACATCTTCCCCCACCAGGTAATGCCAATATTATACAAGTCTGATACTGTATATGCCATTTCAAATTACATTTTAATTCATGGACTCATTGATAATCTAAAACTAACAAGTACCATATCATACCAACTTTTATTTGTAGAGCACCTTACAAACCCACACTGGACCAAAGTGCTGTACAGAATCAAATAAAAGCAAGCTTAATAGCACATACAACAGAAAATAAACAAAAAAACAAGATAGGAGCAACAACTATAGAATATTAACAAATAACACAAAATAGAGTAAATAACATACATAAAGTAAGACAAATGAGTCAACTGCCAGCATCTTGAAAGTCATCAAAGGCTATGGAAAAAAAATGGGTTTTAAGAAGAGATTTAAAAACAGCAAGGGAAGAAGCCTGTTTAATGTGCAAAGGCAATTTATTCCACATTGTTGGAGCTGCAACAGCGAAAGCCCGATCCCCTCTAAGCTTATGCTTAGTTTTCGGCACACACAGAAGCAGCTGATCAGCTGACCTAAGCGAGCGGGAGGGCGAATAAGGGTGAAGTAGCTCAGACAGGTAGGTCAGGGCCAGACCATTTAATGCTTTAAAAGCAAACAGGAGAATTTTAAAATGAATCCTCAAATATACAGGGAGCCAGTGAAGTGAGGCTAAAACTGGGGAAATGTGCTCATACTTCCGAGTGCCCGTTAACAGTCGTGCGGCAGCATTTTGTACGCTGAAGTTGAGCAATGGAGGAACCATTAACCCCCACAGAGTGCATTGCAATAATCAATTCGAGTAGTAACAAAGGCATGAATTACTGTCTCAAAATGCTCCCTAGGGAGAACAGATTTTATTTTAGCCAGATTTCTCAAATGAAAGTAGCTTGATTTCACAACATCCCTAATCTGACTATCAAATCTAAGATCCACATCCACTTTGACACCTAAATTTGAGACGACTGGTTTTACATACTGAGACAAAGAACCCAGATCCACAAAAGGGATCTCAGAGGATCCTCCAAAGACCATCACCTCTGTCTTTTTTTCATTGGGTTGTAAAAAATTGAGGGTCAACCAGGACTTTATTTCCTCAAAACACCTAAGTAAAGGTCTCACCGAGTGGGCATCTTTCTTTTTAAGAGGAACATATATCTGACTATCATCCGTGTAACAGTGGAATGAAATGCCATGCTTCCTAAGAATGGAGCCAAGTGGGAGCAGATAGATAGAAAAGAGAAGGGGGCCTAAAACTGAGTCCTGTGGCACCCCATGTAGTAGAGGAGCAAAGAAGGACACACAATCATCAAGGGACACACAGAAAATGAACAAAGTCACAGGCTCAAACTCATCGAAAACAGCACAGCAAGGGACCGAGACAGAGGGGTCATGAATCAACGCTGGGGATGATATTAGGGCCCTAGCAGAAAAGACCTTATCAATAAAAAAAGTTAAGAAAATCTTCACAAACGACAGGGGAAGACTCAATACAGTTCGTCTGCGGAGCATTGAGTAACGAATCAATAGTCTTAAACAACACACGGGGTTTATGGCAGCATGATAAAACTATATCAGAGAAATAATTGCTCTTGGCATCCTTCACAGTTTTCTGATAACGACTCCAACAGTCGCGTAACATTTGAAATGACACCTGTAGTTTATCCTTTTTCCATTTACGCTCAACTCTACGGCACTCGCGTCTAACAGCACGCGTCTCATGGTTTAGCCAGGGCTCAGACCTAGTTTTTCGGTGCCTAGTTTTTAAGCAAAGTACAAACCATGTTAATTTTGCTTTCAGGCATCTTAATAAAAGAAAAAAAATAAATAGCCTCAATTTGACTATGAACACAACACAAGCGTGTGAACCGCTTGAAATGGTCAATGTGTGATAATTGAGAGCCCTGCTTAATTGTAATATATTATCCAGCGAATATACAGTCATAGCCAAAAATATTTGAACTCCTGCACTCTGTCACTACACCCATGAAAATTGTTGCAATTACAGATGCTTTGGTATCAATATGTTCATTTCTATTGTTTGTATGTGTACAAGAAAAAAAAGCAGAGGAAAAAAAGGTCACATCAGATATCATTCTACAAAGAATTCTAAAAAAGTACCGGACAAAATTATCGGCACCCTCAACTTAATATTTGGTTGCACATCCTTTGGAAAACAATAAGTGAAATCAATTGCTTCCTGTAACTATGACTGAGTTTCTCTTCTTTTTCCAGCTGCTCCAGGTCTCTCAGATTTGAAGGGCACCTTCTCCCAAGCAGAGTGGTGGCTCTGAGGCTAGGGATCTGTGCATGCCAGAAGCAATCCTACTTCGTTGGGCCCTTGAGCAAGGCCCTTAACCTGCAGTTGCTTTGTTCTGGGTATGATATTAAACTGCATCTAGCCCTGCAAGCAGGTTCTCCAGCCTACAGGGAAATTTGGGGCTTGGTGGCAGGATTGGCACTCCTGCCACTGGAAAAGAATTCACACAGTTCCATTGGAGCTGTGTGGTGCTGAGGTATCACCTGCCACACGGCTACACTTCTCATCCATGAGGTAGCTTATTTTTCTGGTGGGTTTAAGCACCGCACTTGTCTGTGCATGCTCCTTACCTCTCTCTCTTCTCCCAACTGCTGTTATGAGATCACTCCACAGGTGTTTTATGGGATTGAGGTCTGCACTGATTGCTGGCCACTTTAAACTTCTCCAGTGCTTTGTCTCAGACCATTTCTGGGTGCTTTTTGAAATATAAAGTAAATGAGGAGAGAAGTCAGTAGATTTGTGATTATCTGTGAGGCTGCAATCCCTTCAAATATGATAATTCTGTGTTTGTAAAGATGGATGTCTGCCCAAGGTTCTCTTAAATACCTGCAGGCAAAAAAGCTTTTATTAGTAGCTGTGATAAAAAGTTGATCGCCAAATGGCACTTCTAATACCTAAATGAGGGGGGCAGTGGGTGGTTTGAATCATGTGGGTGCCATTGTTGGCAGAAGCTAAAGGGTGGTGGGGAATTTCTATCTGACATTTATCGATTGTAGGAAAAACTGATGTGGCAAAACTGCCCACGTCTGAAAAGTTCATACTATTCCAGGCTTATGTTTTTTAAATTACTCATTGATTGGAAATTCAGATATGTCACACTTGCAATACTCTTTAATGTTTTCGACATTTATAATGCGTGATGCATAAAGTGCATTGTAAACTTCCCTGCATTATTTAAGTTATGTTTATCCCTACACAAACTAGCAGTAAAGTAGCTCTTATGCTTGAGAATTTATCTGATTCCAGGAATGAGGTATACATTCAAGATGAATAAGGTTGAGATGAATCATGCATGGAAACAGTTGTTAATTTACTTTTCAATAGTTAAGAACAGCTGTTAACCATATTTTATCACTGGATACACACCCTAAAAATTCAAAACTTCACTAAAAAATGAATGGAAGCATTTAAATGTGTGTTTTATGCATCTGTAACTAGAAATCAAACAAGCTGCTTTTTCTTATATTTCCACGCACCCATTGTCCGTAGCACTTACCCAGCAAGAGGGAAGCAGTCAGCTTGGGCCATATCCCAGAAAACACAGGGCAAGACACCCTGCTTGTAATGCTATTAATTATTTTTCAGAATTCATCCATCTATTCATATGCATTCACATATTTTACATAATATATTGCTTGCCACACAAAACAGAGCTGGATTTAAGAAGGAAAAAGAAGAATAGAACAAAAATTGCCAAAGGAAATATGCAGAAAGTCACCACTGTCCTGCTTCCTGTTGTTTTTATTCATTAAGCTTACTCCTTCCGTGAGGGCTTTCATGACGGTCATGCCAGGGGTGCTCTCTAAGTGTTTATACTTTAGTAGGAAGCTGGGTTAGCATACAGTCTTATTTCTTTTTTTTCTTTTTTTTGGAGGGGGGGGCTGTTTGCTCATGCTGATTTTCTATTAAAGATGAGTACAGGGTCTACATCTTCCTCTTCCTTCCCTTTTAAATGCCCCTTGACAACTACTTTATCCCACAGGTTTACTGAATGAGATTTGATTTCAAAGCTGCTGAGGAGGGATATACAGTAGGCTGACCTCAAGATTCCGGCTTGTCTCAACCCGCATTATCGATCTTGTCAAACATGCTGGCAATGTAACTTGGGGAGTTTGTTCAGAAAAATAGTGGTATGAATTGTGCTATTCGCAATGTATGCATTAGCTTAAATAATGAATTTCTCCTTTTGAATGTCTGAAACATTCATAAACTGGGAAAACTGAAAGATGTGAAAGAGTTAAGAGACACACTAAATCCAGACTGCAAAATCTC
>JAODKE010000101.1:12553989-12565746 GCA_026779605.1 Mormyrus hasselquistii | reverse complement strand
GTCCAGAAAGTAAAAATCCAGACCAGGATTTTGTTTCAACCAACCAGTGACTGAGACTCTTTATGTGACTCCTTATGGACCAGGATTTTGTTTCAACCAACCAGTGACTGAGACTCTTTATGTGACTCCTTATGCCCATTTCCTGTCCGAGACTATAACATGATGCAGAATGACATGTTTGTCAGCTTTTAACAGATTTGAATCAAGCTTGTCTGTATACTATCTATTGAAGTGTATCATTCCAGCCTGCAGACCGCCTGATGACATAAATAGCCTTTTTGATGGTTAAAAAATAACATGGCATATGCCTTGCTTAATTTCAATTTTAGTAGCTTCTTGTATCTCACTTGTTTCTAGCAAAGGGTTGACTTAATATTGATGTTAAAATATTATGGTAACAATATAATGGGCAATATGCTGCATGTTCCTCACAGATGGAGTCTTGCTATTTTAGAAAATATAAATACAAGTTGTAATCTTAGAAATACCTTGTTCCTTGATTTTACAACAAAATATTTACATTTATTGAGTCATATTTTGGTGAGAGGTATAGTTATTCAGCACACAATTTTATTGCCTTTTCTTAGTGATAAACATTTTAGAACTAATGGCATTTGCTTCAGTGAAAAGGGTGCAAAAATATATTAATTTGCTTTGATTCCTTTACCACAGCCTCTTCTATCATGAGTGAGATGTAGAAAGATGCTGAAATCAGATCCGCAACATAATCATAATTATAACACCTTGCAAATTGCAATAAATTCATGGAAAATGTTTTTTTGCACTGATGTTATACTGATAATTTAGTTCTCCCCAGGTGTGTTACACTGCCTGACAAGGGTACTGCATCGAGAAGGAGATCTCAGCTTGGAAAAACTGAACGTTTCAGATTGTTTGAAATGCCAAAATTAAGAAAAAAAGGAAAAAATAAAGAATTGCAATCCCTGATAAGGGAATGGAATAACAGTACAGTAAAGGATTAAATATTTCATGAGGTCTTAATTTGCAGTATGCCGTGTGAAACTTTAAAATCACAGCCTTTTTCAATAAAGTTGTACAACATCGTAGTAGAAAACTGAAATTGGATTTATATACAGTATGTGTGCCACGCCCACCTCATTACCTTGTGTTCCTGCCCGATTGTTTTCACCTGTGTCCTGTTAATCCCCGGTTAGCTGTGTATATCAGTCCCCGTCTTCCTGAGTCCTGCGTCGGTCATTGTCGTATTGTCTTGGTGATTTGTGCCTGTCTGCCGTGTCTTCTACAAATAAACCTTGTCTGCCCCGTCACCCCGTTGACTCTCGCCTCCGTGCCTGCTTGCCCGCTGCCAGCCGTGACAGTATGGTTTACATGTAGCATTTTCTAACAAGGCCTTGAAAGAATAATATGGATATATATGAGCATAGTTTCACAATAGTTCTAAATAAATGGGAAAACTGTAAAAAAAAACAATTCTTCAGACAAAACAAAGTTATAAAACCTCTGCTGAAGGTCAAAGTATAACTCATCAATTATAAACTGTTCAGAAAGCTGGAATGTGCTGTAATATTTCTCATTCCCACAGTAGCCTAAATTTAGGCCCTTGGTCACAACCACTGAGAATATACTAAGTATTATATTCCAGTACTACCACATAAATGAGCTGTTACACAATGTTCAATGTAAATTTGTAACACGAACAAGCTGAGCACTGAATTAAGATAAAAAATTATGTTTTATAAAGTTATTTAGCAATCATAAAAAATATCAGATCCAGACAAGGGGGAAAATGAGATTTTTTGAGGCCTCCTCCGTAGTACGTTGGAGGAAAGTGTGAATCGGCCGGATTTCCAAAAAGCGTACCTTCTTATAGAAACTGTGAAGTTATACAGAGTGCTTGCATTTCAAAATAACCCCACAGTGAAATACAGTATAGCTGAAAAAGTGAATAAAAATATCCTTTTTATATTTTCACAAAGTTACAGGTTTCTACTGTTTTTTGCATTCTTGCAGTATATGAAACTAAAATAAAACTTAATATTAAATTCATTGTATCAATGTCCTTTGATTGGGGTGGGAAATGTTTATAGATTTAAAGTTAAAACTAACAAGAGAGGTGATAATATTTAAACAAATATAACTTATGAGAATTTATGGGTGCATCAGCATCTGGTAACATTAAGATACAGGGAAAAATTACAAGTCTTTACAAAATGAGTTATTAGCAGGTATTTACCCCATACAGCTAACTGTAGTTTAGATGATCCTGAAAAGTGGAAGGTCAGAATGCAGCACTAAAGCAACATGTTTTTCTTACTTTTTATTTCTCCTGTGAGTGGAACCATAAAAATCATGTATGGTATGTTCTGTTTTCTGTTTTTTTTTGGTTGTTTTTTTTTTTTTAATAATTACTGCTTGATAACATTTTATGATAGGTCAGTTAAACCCAGTGAAAAGTCACATTTTTTTATTTTAAGACAGCACTCATTTGTTCTATGTTCTATTTTCGCTCATAAGCGAAAGGCAGCTATGCCTAAAACTTTTTGGCATCCAAGGGTATCAGGAAACCAAAGAAAAAAAACTCAAAAGTCTGGGGACTTTTCCAAGAAAATATGACTGATGAATGCTGTCATTGCTGGTTCTCATCACACATTAATGTCACAGGTATCAAGTGTGCAGCAGACCAAGTGTCTTGGCTGCAGAGGGAAAAGAGCAACTGAGACCAGCCGCTGCCTGATGCAAGGCGATAATAGCGCTCTCCACTTACAGTATAAGCTCTGCGAGTGCTGAGGGCTTCCACTGAGACCAGGGAAACAGGCTGAAACTTTAGCCCCAAGCCACCTGTTTAAGTGCCCTCAGTGTTGTGTTGAGTTCCTATCACCCAGAGTGCTAAGGGCCTTTAGTGGGGGCCCGCTGTTGGACTCCTGCCTGGCGGCCCTGTGTGTGACACTCAAAGTCATTTCTCAACAGACGGCCCCAGACAATGAGTCTGCAACTTCAGAAGTGTTTTATGCGTTACGTGACAACTTATAGAAAAAGGAGCTGAAATGTGCTACAGGTATAAACACACTCAAGGTCATTTAAACATTTCTTTTAGTGCTGACATAAGCCTATTTTTTGTCCATTAATCATAATGAGTTACCGTTTTACATTATTTATGTGCTTAACTGCTCCTTTTATGCAAAGCACTTATGCATATTTTACGAGGTTCATCATTTTCAAGGATACAGCTGTGAGTATGGCATACGTATGTATATAACATGACTCTGCGGGTTTGCACTCGTGGTGCCTGTGAGTGGAAGGTCATTGGTTTTGATTTCACCAATGGGCCCTTAAAAGGAAAGCTCTCAGCCCAGGGACACTGGGTAATGCAGCTCTCTGATACTTATTTGTATGTCACTATGGACAATGGTGTCTGCTAATTAAATCAAATTTAAAATGTAATACTGAACAGAATATCTGGATAGATAGATAGATAGATAGATAGATAGATAGATAGATAGATAGATAGATAGATAGATAGATAGATAGATAGATAGTATTTGGAATAGCTATTAGTCTCAAAGGTAGTGGAAGTATAGAACATCAATGCACGATCTGCAGCCCACAGTGTAAACATTGATATCATTTTTGGGTGGCACTATGGAGAATTGTGAAAGCCATGACAGCCAAACCACACAAATATTTACTCTGAATCTACACACAGAGCACAGAGGCTGAGAGATTTAAACAGGCAGTACTGGAGGTCTCATGCAGGCAAACGTGATACCCACTGAACAACTGAACATGTGCAAAAGATTTTTAATGTCTCTGCCTTCTTAATATATATAGAAAACAATTTCCCCTCCAAAAAGAAATAATGTGAATATGCAATCAGTCAGAAGTACATTTTTGTACATCATAAAAGTGGTGACATATAATTTTGATCTGAGGGAAAATGTCCAGGTAACAAGGAAAACTTTGTAAAGTAAAAAATAAAATGGAACAAAATTGGGTCAGAATGATTTAAATGTTAATTATAGATAGTACTGTGTATTTGAATATAAAATGTCAAAATCAGTGAACAACAAATAATGTGCTGGTTTAACAGCTGAGAAGCAATAGAGTTTTCATAGCACAACATCTCTATATCTTAGAAATACAGGTACAAGAAATACAAGTTCTGGAATGTATCTTGGCAGAAAACTCAAATAAACAGAGCTCCTGGTGTGCTGTCAGAAGCAGTGTTTTATAGTGCTTCAATACACACAGTCAGCGGCAGTAATGGCTCACGGGTTTGCCTGCGAGACTCCTGTCAAAAAAGGTGACATGAGCTCCTCATGGCAGAGTATACCCCATGCCCCTCTGGCAGAATTAGGGCGTTCGGGTTCTGCCAGATGATGTGAAAGCTGTCACTGGCACTGCCTCAAATAGCACATGCAGCATCCTGTTTGTTGTCTATTCTAGCTTCACATGGACCAAAGCCTTCGTCTTTATTTAGGATGTTCATATGGTGGGTTGTATCCTTGAGAACAAGTTGACGATGCGCTGTGATAATTTTTTAAAGATTTTACATGCTAAACAAAACCAGCAAACCCTCCTGGCTATGTCTATTTTCCCCCAAGATTTAAGGCTGTCCAGCTTGCATCAAGAAGTATTATTAATTTGACTGAAAAAGGTCGTCGTAATTGGGGACGAAAATGACTTACAGACGGTTCCCTAAAAGTTACACAATATAACAAGGCCTGCAACAAAGTTACTGCAACAAACGACAGATGTGGCAGCAAAAAATGTAAGGTCAACTGATATTTACACAAACTGGAAACACACTTCTTGTGTTTTGTTATTGGGTTCCCATGGTCACAAGTGTATCTTTTTGAACCTGCCTATTAATGTTCTGAACTTAGCTGGTAGCTGTATTGTATTGGGCTCCCAGAAAGGGTGGGAACTGAGAGTACATAGTTATGTGCATGGGCGGGATGGACAGTATCCCCTGACAATATTCATGGAAGGCATATGCACATTCTCCCAAGATGTTAACTGTAATTAAAATGTAGTGCTTATTTAACCTTGCTGTTTGTCATCATCTTAATGTTCTCATGATTGTCCTTTCCCACCCGTTTTCCGGTATGGCAGCACTGTATGATATTGTACTAACAACCTTGCTCAATTACTTGAAATATCTAGAGGAAAAATTGCAGGAAACAATTTAAGGCAGATCTTTAAATGTGTTGTAATAGGGTAATATAATTGATTTGCAGTTATCCCTGGTATTCTCAGTGACAGACCTGTTTAATTTAGATTTAGTGTGGATATGTGAGTGTTTGTGGTGTACAGGAGGGGGGTGGAGGAAATATGTTTCCCTTAAACCATTACTTAATAGAGATACTTATCTTACAGCTAGGCTATTATTAGGGAATGGGCCATGATCTGGTGTCTGGAGGTCTAGATCCAGCTATGGTGCCCACAGGAAGGTAACATTGTCAAATTGCACCCTACAGACCTGCATTCTTGCTTGGCATAAGACAAAGCAGCTTGATCAGGGCTATGCACATGCTTGTCGGGGGGACTGCTAGAGTAGCGTGCCATCTGGAGCCTTGGCTAGATCTGATGGGGGATCTGGACATCAGTTGATCTGAGATGATTCTTGCACTCTGATATGGGCTAGTTGATCAGTCACTACAGTGATGGCTTCAGTGGCACCTTAAATACATACGCAGCTTCATTCCTGACCTTCAGGTGGGAGGCAATTTATTTTATTTTGAGTTATTTTCTGTACGTGTCCCAGAATGATACTGCTATGTTTGGTTTTGTTCGTTTCTTTAAACTGTTTCCTTTTTAAAATGATTTTAAAGTACAAATTTTTATTATTGTTTGTATCGTTGGTAGTCATTCAAGCTGCTCATATGCTGAGCCATGACCAGAGCGCTGTGCAGGGTCTTCACCCCTATCATTTTCTCTAAGGATCAGAGTTTACAGTTCATGAGATTCTGTTACAGCCAGAAATTCTTTGCCTTTATGTTCAAAGACATAGGAAAACAAACTTAGTGTGACACCCACCCCATTTTCCTTTAGTTAGCCCACAGGGAATCGAGGACGTCCTCACTAGAGATCATGGCTTCAGTGCTTCATGGCCAAAAAAGAGCAGCTCCAGAATGGTCTACACCCATATGGCTCAACCAGACGTATTATGGGAAGGCAGAAGAGAGACTTGGAAATTACTCTAATAAGGAAAATTTCATAGGATTCCCTCAGAGTATACTAAACCCCTCAGTAATACTCAGTGTGGCTTAATACTCTGCTTTGGGATATGATGTCATAAAGGTCATAGACAGAAGCCGTGGTTCTCAGTGCCTTAGCTGTTTTGCCTATAGGGTACAAAATAATGAATCACACATAAAAATGGAAAAAGGAACAATGTTATTTTTGATCATTTTCTCAAAATGCTGGTGTCAGATGAACCGTTGCAAGAAGTATTTTTCTTGACCATTACGCTCTTGGGCAACTTCAGAAAATTTACTTGAATTGATCCAACTTAAGTGGCAGCTTTCTGGACAACCAGAAATTATTTAATATTGCTAAATGTGTGGCTCTGCTGTACACATACATGCCATGTGACCCTTCCTGTTTTTGAGAATATGTCATTTTGAAATTTACCACTAATTCTTAGTGAAATTGGAATATGGCATAAATACTAAAGCCAATATGGAAAGGTAAATAAATAAAATAGGGTCATTGTGCAGTTTTTTCTTCAGAATCACTGGGTTGTTTGTTAATAACACATTTTCCAGAGGTTGTTCCTGTGAAATACTTACTCAGGAAATCATTATTATTCTGTGACTGTTTTCCTTCATTTACTTTTGGTGTGATGATGTGGAATGAATTTCACACAGATGTTTTCCAAGATGACATGCTGCGATGTATTCTGAATTTATACCAATGCTGCTCAGTTTCGTTGGTTTGTCGTGTTTTCTAAAATTATCCCACACCCAAATCTAAACCAGAGGAGTCGCATAATTAGACCAGGCCGTCACTTCGAATGCCACAAAAAGCTTTATTGCAAGACTTTCCCATACAAAAATACATTACAGTGGAAATCAATATATTTTCTTTCTTTGGCTAAGATAAATGTAACTGTTTTGCATCTGTGCTTAGCCTTTCTAATGTGGTATGTGTCTCTGCCAAGATTCACCCCTGTGAGTCCCACACATGAGGACACTAAATCTCACAGCCTCATAGGTTTTGAAGTCCAGTAAAAACAGAGAAATTAATGTTGACCTGCTTTTGCAGAGATTGATATAGGTGTTGTTTAGGAAAGAGCCATCAACTTCCCTATTACTCTCCAACCTAAACGCATATACTGGGATATGATGGAAACAGATGTAAATCATTTATAAAGCATCATTCCAAGGTGAAGTTTTTTTGTGAGAAACTTTGCAAAAGGGCCCAAAGTTAGCATCGCTTCTGAGTATTTAGGAACTTAATTGAATGGATTTAAAGTGGACATCATCACTTTCACGTTTCCTCTGCCACCAAGGAGCAAACATGACCCGAACCATACCATGAAAAAACAGTTTTCCTTTGTAAATTTTGTGAGCCGCACCTGGCCCATATCCACGCTTACATGGCCCTGCGCAACGGCAGAGATGAGTGTGACTAAACCGAGCTGGTTGCATCGTCACTACCATTCAATGGGTCGAAATGCGTTTAAATGCATCACATGGCATCTGAGGAAAGAAAAGGCATATTCTATATATTATTCATTATTAGTAGTACTGCACATCATGATGTATTGATGCATTCCCAACTCGGAACTTAAATATTTCTAACCTCCTACTTTAAAAAGTACTAACTTAACAGAAAATTTACGCAAGCTAATGCCAGTACCGCTCTCATTTGATGTTAACGTAGTACGGTTGTTGTTACAAACGTGTTAGCAGAAATTAGCAGATAGTACTGTAAATCATGATGTATACCATGTAAATAGTAAATAAACATCTTTGGTTTTACTTTACTGTCACTCTCCAAACCCAGAAACACTTCTGCAATGGAAAACCAAAGCTAGAACCGAGCTGTACTGATGTGGAAAACAAGTTACATTCGCCTGAAGGGTTGCAAGTAAAACGTCTATTGCACCAACATGAAAGCTCAGTATTTTGGTGAAGAGCAGTGGCCTGATCCTTTTATTCCAAGCCAGGGGATTTATTTAACATACGATTAAAGCTGACGGTGATGCCCTGAGGAAAGCCATGCATAATATATTGATACTAAAAATGTATAGCTTTGTATTTATTTTAAATTAATAATAAAAACATGCTTGTAAAGATATGCTAGCCAAGATTGGCCATGCTTGCAATTTTTTTACTGACATTAACTCGAAGATCATTTATTTTGAGATAACAAAGCTTGTTTTCTTGAGATAATGAGAATTTAGCTGCATGGCAGTGTAAGCTGCGTGCTTTTAATGGACTTGCAGCTTATACACAGTTTTCATTGATATCTAAGGGTTGCTTTGTATATCTGCCATTGTGTAGAAGCACATTTTGCTTAGTGGAATAACTCCCAAGGATTCAGACAACGTGGGTAGATTTGAATGTACTGTATGAAGTTTTGTTTCTATCAAATTTCATTATTTTTATTACCATGTCATCTACTCATGTTGTGTACAGTGATATGTCATTGCATTTCTCAGGACCATGGTGCAACTTAGAGACAGGCCATGGCATGCACGTCAAGGTAAAACACCACATGGGTACAACACTTAACTCTAACGTTAAACACATGGATGCACATATTAAGTAACACAGTATAGCATAACAACAGGTCAACAGTAACAGGCGTATGGCCTGATTGCCCCGTGGGTGTCACAGAATGTTTTTCCTTTAATAAAAAAAATGATCTCATTATCTCAAGAAAACAAGCTTTGAGTTAACAAGATAATTATCTTGTTATTTCAAGATAACGGCATTAAAAAAACAATTGCACGCACAGCCGTTCTCAGCTTCTGTACAAAGAAAAGGAAACTGAAGAGTCTCTGGAGAAACTCCATGCAGACTCCACCCAACACAATCTGGGACAAAACCAATCCTTTGGAGATGTGTAAAAAGTTAATACGAAAGTTCAAACACAGAGACCAAATGAATGCAAGTGAGGCAAATCACATTGGTCCAGGTTTTATACAAGGAGTAAGTCTAACCCTCTTCTTTGCCATTACAGCTATTTGGTTCACCCGCCTCTACCCCTCCACCACCTTTGGCTCCCCATCCTGGTCCGTGGTTGGCTCCTTCACCTCCTGCCTGGTCGCCCAGCCAGATCTGTCAGCTTCAGAGTGGATGGAACCGACGACCAAGAGATGGGCTTCATTAATTCACTGTTTACATACTCATTTAAATTTTTTCATCAAATAAACACTTGTGTCGAAACCATCTATTGAGGTTTCCTTGGTCGAACCTCTGTGTTTAATACCAAGCCAACTCACCACCCAGCAAACCACATGTGATTCCAACATATCTTCTGATATAATTAATTTATTGCACTACAACTACAATCTTGTGACACAAATTTCCCAAATTTAACTGCTTGCCAGATTTTGGCAAATAATGCTCAGGATGCCAACAAACCTGCTATTTTAGCTTTTGAAAAAGTCACATATTGTGGCATCTTCAAATATTGGCTTGTTGGATTCTGTCACCTGTTGAATACCTTGGGGGCAGGGGACCCAGATGCAGTGGTAACAGTGAACCAATACAATAGACTGTCATAGAATCTGTCCTGGGGGTGGAAGGGGAAGGCAGGTACACATGCAGATGTGGGATTTTGTTACCCAAAGTCACACCCAAAGATGGGCGGAACACACACTCACCGGGCAGGGGATCAAATGAACCACACACTCACCAGGCAGAGGATCTGGAGAACCACACACTCACTGGGCAGTGGATCAGTGGAACCACACACTCAGGAGAAAGTAGGGCAGAAAAGCTGGGGTGTAGACTTAAGAGTGCAACCTCACAAATGTCATCTCCATGTGTCCCAAGGAACATCAGCACTGGCTTAGCCATTTGTTATTGGCAAAGCAGCATTTAAATTTATAATTACATGAATATAAAAATTGACTATAGAGGAACAGATTACATAATTTTACATTACTCACAAAAAGTAAAAAGTAAAACCTCGGATTGCGAGTATAATTCATTCTGGAAACATGCTCGAAATCCAAAGCACTCTTATCAAAGCAAATTATCTCATTAGAAATCATTCGTTCCACAACGCAAAAATATTAATAAAAAAAACAGGGCTGTCAAAATTAACGGGTTAACGCGGATTAATCCATCATCATGATTAATCTGATTAAAATTTTTAACTCAATTAACCCATCTGCAGCGCAGAATGACTCAAAATCCTTGAAATGTCTCTGTCAATCCATTTCGGGCAATTTTGGTGCGTTCCATGTGCCCTGGGAACTCGTATTCCGAGTTGGATTCCGGAGTTTTGAAGCCGAAAGTCGAGGATCTCGGAGCAGCACAGAGGATCCCGAGTTCAGAATCTTAGATGGATGCGCCTTTTATCAACAGAAGGGAAAGTTGTAGTTTTATACTGTTTAAGCACTACTTCTCATTTGTGGCTCATTAAATCTGTCGCACACACTATATCGACCAGTTTATCTGTGGACGTGTTGCTAGTTTTATACATAAAACAGCGCACGCAACGTGTTATCAACTGATATTGCTAACAATGGCAATTAACCGGGCTGGAATTGGATTTCATGATTAGTCTGATTTTTTTTGTCGGATTTACGGTAGTTCGGGCTAATTGTAAGTAAACAAAGATAAAGACCATTTAAACTGAGGTATCTTAAATGTGACAAGTTGTCCGGCTAAATCTTTGATATGGGTCCATGGTGTTGCACTTCTGTGGTAGATGGAATGCATCCAACTCGTATTCAAGATGTTCAATAAATATGTTAAGTGCATATATATTCCCTTTTTTCTTGAGTCTGTTTGCTCATGCAAAATGAATTGTGATTAATATAGATTAAAAATAAATGATATTTAATCGTGATTAATCTAAATTAATCCACAGCAACCCTGTGATTAATCTGATTAAAAAATTTTATCGTTTGACAGCACTATAAAAAAAACATTAATATAACATAAAACATAAATAACATAAAAAGTAAAAACAAACAAATTAACAGTGGGCTAAGCCTGTGTACCATAATCACAAGGTCGCAGGTTCAAACCCAGCCTCAGCATGTCTGCGGGTCCTTGAGCAACCCCCAGCTCCCTGGGAGCCCCAACAGGTGGCAGCCCTTCGCGGACAACTTGTTCTACAAAGAGCAAGTTGAGGGAGGTGTAAAGAAGAATTTCCCCAACAAAGGAACTTCCCCACGGGGATCAATAAAAAGTTGTGATTATTATTATTATTTACCTTTGAAAAGAATCATGGATGGTTTAAGGGAGAAGAGAGAGAGGAGAAGAGGAGGGTTATTTTGTAGGACGACTCACTATAACAAAATCACTGGTATCTGTTGGCTCACTGGAATCTTTTTCTTTTTTGTGTGACTTTAACAAGGAACCCATCCAATGACAGCCACTTTTCCCTCATTGTCATTAAACAGATCCATTTCTCATACTGCTAAGCCCTTATTCGGGTGGTCCTTTTGAAAAAGAGCTATCCAGATGAAGGATATACACTTACCTGAAGGATTATTAGGAACACCTGCTCAATTTCTCATTAATGCAATTATCTAATCAACCAATCACATGGCAGTTGCTTCAATGCATTTAGGGGTGTGGTCCT
>JAODKE010000101.1:12527745-12539482 GCA_026779605.1 Mormyrus hasselquistii | reverse complement strand
CAGAGCACGACAAAGTGAAAGCGTAAAAAAGCAACTCGAAATGCTTAAGACTAATTTTAAAGCAGAAGCTTGTAATACTCAGGTAGATGGTGTACGTGCACAACAGCATAGCAGCTTTGACAAAAAGGAAAACAAGCAGCACAGCAAACAGACTTTTCAAAGGACTCCAGAGAAACATGCACAATGTATTAGATGTGGAGGCACACGACGGCATCTTCCTCAGCAGTGTCCAGTTAGGGAGGCCGTGTGTAACCAGTGTAAAAAGAAAGGGCATTATGCCAGAGTCTGCAAAACCAAACCGAGTACGGCAGTGACTGTAGCAGCAGTGACTGAAGACAGCGATGAGAACATCGCATTTTTAGGCTCTGTGCTGGGGAAACCAGGAGTTAGTCCATGGATGGCAGAAGTAAAGGTGGACAACCACAAAGCAGTGTTCAAAATTGACTTCGGAGCTGATGTCACTGCAGTCCCTGTACAGTTCTACACCCAGGGCCAGTTCTGCAAGTTTTCAAGAGCGGAAAAGGTTCTTTACAGACCAGAAGGGTTCCCTTTAAAAGTAAAAAGAAAATTTACAGCTGCTCTCAGTAAAGACAATAATGCCACACGAGAAGACATTTATGTGGTGGATGGGTTACATACGCCACTCCTTGGGGGAGTAGCTGCCGTAATACTCCAGTTGGTAGCCATGCAGATTAAATAATGTCAGCCTGGACACTAAAGAGACGGTAAAAGGAGAGTTTCCGAAGCTTTTCTCAGGGTTAGGGAAAATGGAGGGGGAGTACAATATTGTGCTAAAGCCCTGGGCGAAGCCTTTCTCCCTCTCCACGCCACGCCGCATATCACTCCCATTTATGCCAAAGGTAAAAGAAGAGCTGGATCATATGGAGCAGCAAGGGGTGAAGGTGGAAGAGCCTACAGCATGGTGTGCACCTATGGTGGTGGTACCCAAGTGCTCAGGGAAAGTTAGAATTTGCACAGATCTCACAGAGCTAAACAAGTCTGTGATGAGGGAGAAGCATACCCTGCCTTCGGTCGAACATACATTAAGACAGCTTGCTGGAGCCAAAGTTTTCTCAAAGCTTGATGCCAATGCTGGATTCTGGCAGATCCCAAAGAATCCTCGCTCCTCACAACCTTCATAACCCCATTCCGGCAGTACTGTTACTATTGCCTTTGCTTCAGGATCTCCTTTGCTCCAGAACACTTCCAGAAGCGCATGTCACGCATCCTGAAGGGACTGGAAGGGGTTCTGTGTCAGATGGACGACATTCTCATTTGGGGCACCACACAGAGAGAACACGATGAGAGGCTAAGAAAGGTGTTGACACGATTGCAGGAGGCAGGAGTGACACTAAACGACAAGTGCGAGTTCTCAAGGAGCAGGATAAAGTTCCTGGGACAAGTTATTGAGCCCTCAGGAGTCAGCGCTGACCCCGACAAGATGACCACCGTGAAGTCTATGACAGAACCTAGTAACGTTATGGAGGTTAGGCGTTTTCTTGGGGTGGTAAACCACCTGGGGAAATTCTTACCTCACCTGGCGGAGAAAACACTTCCTCTTAGAGAATTGTTGAGGAAATCCAACATGTGGACCTGGGGCCCACAGCAGCAGCGGGCCTTCGATGTTATCAAAGAAGAGCTGACGACACCGCCGGGTCTGGCCTTATATGACCCAAACGCAGAGACACTGGTCTCAGCAGATTCATCCTCTTAAGGCATGGGGGCCGTTCTCCTCCAGTGACATAGGGGAACAGACTAGAAGCCGGTGGCGTTTGCTTCAAGAGCCCTGAGTGACACCGAACAGCGGTACGCTCAAATTGAAAAAGAAGCTTTAGCCACTTCATGGGCCTGTGAGAGATTTTCCGAGTTCCTAATTGGGAAAGATTTCCTCATAGAGACTGATCACAAACCATTAGTTCCCCTGTTAGGCCCCAAGAGTCTGGATGAACCTCCTTGCCTGCAGCGTCTGCGTATGCAGCTTACGAGGTTCTTTTACACTATCTCGCATATTGCAACTGCTGATGTGCTCTCCAGAGCACTGGTCAGGGACACAGCAGGGGGCATTTTGGAGCAAGAGGTGAATCTGTATGTGAATTCTGTCATGGCAGGCTTGCTCACTACTGAAAAGAGGCTGGGAGAAATTCGGACACATCAGAACAATGATGACATACTCCACACAATTAAAACATACTGTAGGGAGGGCTGGCCTGATAAATTCTCTATAAACGGAGCACTTCTACCCTATTTGCCCTTCTCAGGGGAGCTGACCGTTCATAATGGTTTGCTACTGTATGGCTGTAGAATAGTAATTCCAGCGTCATGTAGAGCAGACATCCTGAAGAAACTGCACGAGGGCCACTTGGGAATCACTAAATGTAGGGAAAGGGCCAAGCAATCTGTTTGGTTGCCAGGTCTTAGCAAAGACCTGACAAGACTGATTGAGAGCTGCGACACATGTTGTCACGAGAGAACTAATTTTAACAAAACTTTGCAACCTACAGACTTTCCTGCGAGGCCGTGGTCCACTGTCGGAGCAGACCTGTTCCAGACGGGAAGTAACAAACCTGGTTGTCGTGGACTATTTTTCGAGATTTTTTGAAGTGGCCAAATTCACTCACACAACATCTGAGGCTGTGGTTGAGTGCTTCAAGTCCATTTTCGCGCGTCATGGAATACCGGACGTGGTGCGCTCAGACAATGGACCGCAATTCACGTCGGAGCACTTCAGAAGATTTGCACTGGAGTGGGGTTTCAGTCACGTTACATCCAGTCCCCACTTCCCGCAGAGCAACAGGGAGGCAGAGCGGGCTGTAAGGACAATCAAAGGCCTTTTGAAGAAGTCTTGTGATCCCTATCTCGCCCTTATGGCCTATCGTGCTGCTCCTCTTGCGAATGGACACAGTCCGGCAGAGCTCCTCATGGGCAGGAAAATTAGAACACCTGTCCCTGTTCTGGCCAGATATGGACAATCTAAGAAGAACGGAACAGAAATACAAACAGCAGCAAAAACTAAACTATGACTGTCCCCACAGAGCACACGACATGCCTCCTGTGTGTGAAGGTGACCATGTATGGGTCAAGGACATCCAGGAAAGGGGCACTGTGGGCACATGCGGGCACACTGAGGTCTTACATCGTTGACACGCCCAGGGGCACCCTTCAGCGGAATCGATACCATCTCACGCCCACTCCTGAAGCACCAGTGACTTCCCCTGCCCTGCAGGACGACACACCTGGGGACTGCTCACACGGAGCGGCGAGCATACCTGCTTTGCTTGTGCACGAGGTAACCCGGATCAGGGGCCATTGCTGCCCGCGTACCCGAAGGACTATGTTTGCTCATAGACTTGATCGTTTACCGGGGGGGAGCAGGACATGAAAAGAAAGGCTGTTCATTTTGCCAGCTGAAAGCGTTTGTTAAGGTTATTGTGTAGGCATGAAGCTATATTGTTGAACACGTTACGATATTAGTTAGTGAATGTTTACAGTGATTGTGGCAGACTGTTGGTGACAGTTGGTAAGATTTTATAATATCAAGATTGTATCGTTACTGGCAATGTGGTTAGGGCATAAATGTTACAAGGTTATCTTAATGGGGTTAATAGTCGCCAAATCGGTTTACTAGAGCTTCTAGTTATGCTAGAAAATGTAAGCTTTAGGGAATCCTGACAGGTGAAGTTAATGACTTTGTTGTTGTTTCAAGAGGTCAGTATGAGGTTACTAGGTGATCTGGCATTTCCATAGACAGCACCTTTAGTCGGAAAGGGGGATGTAGTATTAGGGGAAATGCCAAATAGGAACCTCTGTGTTGTACCCTTGTTACCAGGGGGAAATAATAAAAGAAGGGGCATAGTACCAACCATACAGGCTGTCCTCCTGTCTGGCTCTCTCTCCCTAATCCGTCATAAGCAATTATGTCATGTTATGTCAGCTTCTATCACAGTGTAAGAGGAGATTTATTTTCATTAAGATTAATTACGTTATAATTTCATGTTTATGTTGTTATTGATTCTTTTATATATATTAAAGGGAACTATATATATCACGCTTTGGGAGTGGAGCGATAGAGTTCTGGATGTTAGGAACTGGTACTACTTTTCTGTATGGGCGCGAAAAATAAAGATGTCATAGTCTTCCATGTTTAGCACGGTATGTTGTCTCCGCGTCGCCTCTGTACCCATGGCCTGAAACATAGCTATAGTTCCAAAACCAGCGTTACAGCAGTATAAGTACTATCCATATATCCAAAATGCATGAATCCTGCTATCATTTATGTTTACGTAGGTACACTTACTTTGGCTAAGCCGATCAAAGCAGAAAGAATCAGCTTACTGCTACTTCAGTCTTTTGAAAGCAAACAAATTATTTAATTATGTTTTTTGATTTTCAAGCGGCATTGCACGGTGTTTCGCGTGTGCCCCATTTCTTCCAAGCGGCTTGGTATTACAGTGTTCCGGGCAATTCAGTTTCGCTATGTTTCTCCTGTCTGTCAGGAAATAATGTTTCCCCTAATATTAAAGAGGTATGTGAAATGTCTATACATTATTACATGTGAATACTGTATTGTTATTAGTACCGAGGCCCAGAGTTACTGTATACTTGTTTTAACAGGGGAGAACCAAATGTCCTCGATGTCAGGAAATAATGTTTCTCCTAATATTTAGGCAAAGATGTATGGGAGATGTCTGACAATCACTCAGTTACATTATTACATGTGAATACAGTAGATCATCACGCATATAGTCTTATAAGCAGTACTATACCGTATCAAGAAATATCTCTATCCAGAGAATTAAATAATTTCATTTATTATCTGTAAAAACAAAAAACATCGAAAAGGCATGTGATGTTTTAAAATATATGGTTTGTTCACCTCAAGAGCTTCGCACTGGATCTGTTCATCCGACCATA
Source organism: Mormyrus hasselquistii (assembly GCA_026779605.1). NCBI lineage: Eukaryota > Metazoa > Chordata > Actinopteri > Osteoglossiformes > Mormyridae > Mormyrus > Mormyrus hasselquistii. Next base: position 12,534,571 of record JAODKE010000101.1, on the reverse strand, counting down.
TGGCGATTAAAGCCTGTGTTTCCTTGTGTGTCCATCCTTCCATTTTACTTTTTTTATATTTTTGTTTCTACTGCTTTTTATTTAGTTTCTCGCTGTTCGCTGTGTGTATTTTGTGTTTCAGCGGCAGGCTATTTGCATAACCAGCCGACAGGAAATACTTTTGCAAGGCCCTACCCCGAAGTACCAAAGAAGTACCCCAGCTGGTTTGGCACTTTCGGTGCTGGAACTTTTGGTACTGGTACTCGACTGGAATGGAAAATGGAAAAGCGAAAGTACCCTAAATGAAGACAGCCCCATATAGCATTTTGTGAAATTCCCTTCAAGGCATACAATGAATACGAGTTCAAAATGGGGTATAGAATTTCCAAAAGTACCCAAAACCTGCTCAGTTGGATGTGCTATTTTTATGCACATTTAAAAGAGTGCATCACAAAGGGCAGCATGTCTATTGTGTTAAATAATATTTCATTCATCATACTAATTATTCAACATTTATGACTCACCATTCTCAACACAGCATACCTTAAAAGTAACTTCGTTATATACATAGAGGCTCAGATTTTGGAATTTTCCACTTTATTGATACAATTGGACATTTCACTAAGACAATTGAGGCTGGGTAGGTTGAATGTGGATATAACGACAACCTTTGTGGGCAAGCTTTCAATAAACTATTCAATACATGCTTTCTTTAATGAGCATGCAATGTATTACAGAAAATGTATCAAATCATGACGTTACAGATCACAGAGGGATTAAGTAGCAGGTTTTATACTGCAGAAATAATATGAAGCAGCAAAGCATAATATGAAGCAAATTTTGTGAAGGGGGAGTAGGTTAACTGGAAATTTGTCTACTATCTGTTCCAGGTAGGTACTGATTCCTGCCTGGGGGCAACACCATCAGGGCAGATTCCGAACCAATTGTTAGGTAAATGACAAATCTTGAGCTTCAGGCAGACAAAACAGAACTCCTTCCGACACCTTGAGCAGATTATGTACTTGCAGCCAGTCCTGTTATGCTCAATCAGTCGGCCACAGGTGGGACAGGCTCGTATGGAGGGGCACTGCACACTCTGCACTGATGGCAGGGTAGTCATGGGGCAGTTCTTCAGCAGGTCCAGGTCCTTGTTGGTGCAGTCATCATTGTCACAGCGATCAGATCGTGGTGCAGGTCCTTTCCACTGCCTTAGGCACTGCCAGCAGAATTCATAGATCCGACCCATCTCGGCAGTACAGACTGTGCAGCGCACACTCAGATTTTGAACAATCTTCCGTGCCACAAATGACTTACATCCAGGACACTTCACATAAGTAAAGAGAAATAACACTTTTTCAGTTACCTTGTCTAACACATCCAATATGTAGAGCTAAAGCTAGGATAATCTCTGGGGTCTCACTATATTCTGCAGCTGCTGTCAGGGTATGTACCGCTCAACCCCTCTCTATATGACCCTTAAACGTTTGGCCAGCAGGCACACATACAGTATAATACTTACTGACTTATATTCGCAGAACTCTGCAGCAGCCAGACCTGCCATAGTCTCCTCAAAATGTCTCTGCTCACTGTCTGTCAGCAGTGCCAGTTTCCGAACCTCCTGATAGGGCCATTCCTTCCCACACTTCTCTGTTGTTCCATCTTTCACAGCTGGACAGGTGAATTTGTACTGACCCTACAGTTCAATAGCAAAGCTAGAGTTAGAGGAAAGAGCCCTATAACTGAAACACCAAAATACCAATAGATACAAAGCCAATTTAGTGAAGAACGGCAAAAGATGAGTAGATCTCACACCTGATCAAGGAGGCTTCGACACCAACCGGTCAGTGACTCTGGAGTGACAGCATGCCCACAGGACATTTCCACCCTTTGAGTGCCTGGGTCATCATCCCCAGCTGCAGACAAACAGAACATTTACAAAAACTATGTAGCGTAGACTCATAAATCAGGCACATATTAGGTAGCAGACTTTCCATTCATCCACTTTCTATACCCGCTTTCCTATGTAGGGTTGTGGGGTCTGGAACCTATCCCAGAAAGTATAGGCACAAGGCTGTGAAAAACCCAGGATGGGGTGCCAACCCATTGCAGAGCACATACACCATTCACACACACACACACACACACACACACACACACACACACACACACACACACACACATTCAGACCTACAAACAACTTGGTAACTCCAATTCACCATAGCATGTTTCTGGACTGTGGGGGAAACCAGAGAAAACCCAACACCTAGGACAGGGAAAACATTCAAACTATACACCTGCAGAATCAGGGCAGAGACTTCAACCCAGGTCCCAGAGTCTAATGGCTCTTTGAAGGAAGCTGGATCTTATGGCTCCATTCCTTTTTGAGAACAGCTCTTTATTCCGTCTTACATCTCTCTTACAGAGCTTACATCTCTCTCTCTCTCTTTAGCTATCTATAAAATCAATTGATCAACCATCTCCCTGTTCAACTGCTCCTTTGATGATGCCTCAACACAAATACAGTCTGGTTAAAACTCTTTTAGTCATAGCCCTTAACAAGACTGAAACACAGTCACCTGTATGTATAACATCATACAAAAACAGAAATTACTTCTGAAAGGAGGAACAGGGGGAGGGTCACTGTACGAACAATGGGAACTACACATGGTGGGTAACTTATACACAGTCAAACACACAGGGATAAAGCTTAAACTTAAGCAGGGCACCAGTGAAGAACACACAATGCAAGGAACCTGGAACATTAACTACATGCATGACATAGACAGTGGCCATTCTCAGCACGACAGCGCGTCATGCTGGGACATATGCAAATAGGCCAGACGGCACAGTGGCTTGCAGTATAAATTCTACTGTAAAATTACAGGAGCACTGTTTAATGTATACCATCCATCCATTTTCCAAACCTCTTATCCTTCTGGGCCGCGATGGGGTCCAGAGCCAATCCTGGAAGCTACGGGTAGGGGGCGGGGAACAACCCAGGACAGGGGGGCCAGCTCATCACAGGGCACACGCACACACCTTTCACAATTAAGTAACTCCAGTTAGCCTCGGCATGTCTTTGGATTGTGGGGGAAACCAGAGTAGCCAGAGGAAACCCCACGACGACATGGGGAGAACATGCAAACTCCACACACATGTAAACCAGGCGGAGACTTGAACCCGGGCCCAGAGGTGTGATCACTGCATCATCATGCCGCCCCATAATAGTATACCTTATTTCCATTAACTGTAGAACTACATATTTAAAACTGCATTTTAAAATATATTCTCATGTGATTATCATGTTACAGATTACACCAGTAGCTGAAGCAATAAAAATTATTCATGTTACAACTAAAAATCGTATTAAAGATACATTTTATACTTACAAATATTTGATATATTTTAAAAAGTATTTTACCTGATTGATATTTAAAGTATTTTCCTGTTATCATTTAAGGTATTTTACAGTATTTTTAACGCATTTTTTAAAAAGTGTACAGTCAAACTCTTAAGTATAGAAATATTTTGTATTTACATTTACACTTTTTCAAATATTTTTTACAGTGTAGATACAAGAATATAATATTCATAATGACACCATTCGTTGCACACATGCGTGCAGTCAGTGGCTTTCGCCAGTTCTGGATCCAAAATGAAACTAAAATCACCATTTCAGAAGCGCAAGGAGAGAAGAGACCAAGAGGTGAAGTTAAAAGAAGGCAGACAACTGCAGACGAGTTTCTTTTAAAAACAAAGCCTGTAAACAAGCGATTAGCTAGTTCGTAGTTACTCTTAAACACGGCCTGATAAGCATGAATTATTTCAATGCAGCTAGTATTTCATTAATAGTTCATGTAACAGACAGTGTTTTAGCTCATTACCCAGCGTAGAAGTGCAAAATCGTCATTTAACTACTGCATGCTTACCTTGTTGATTATAATCTGCTTATATATTGTACTTCAGTTTACTTTTTAGTCTCTTTTAATTTCCCCTCATTACATTGTTTCTAACAGACACTAAGGTTAAGTCTAATAATACAGCAAAATGTTTGATTTAAAGCGCACTTACCTTAATGACTGTCATTTGTTTGAACCTTAAATGCATACCAACCAACCTAATTATATAACATAACAAATACATTATACATTTTTCCGTCCCCTGGTTTTTTTTAGGAGAGGTTTTGGGGCTGTGGGAAGGGGGTGGGGGGAGATAAGCGAGGAACACGATCCCTGGCACACTTCTTGGTACTACGCCCCTGACTGTACCCTAAGGCAACAAACCGCTGAAGCCGCGCAAAGTTTTCATAATCGACAAATAGTATTTGGAGTATTCTATATTACAAACAAATGTACTGTATTTATTTAATATAATAGGCTTGAGGGTACGACTTGTTTGCAAGTCACCCGCGGATGTCTGTATTACATTTTAATTAAAAATCCTAACAAAGACCAAGAAAGTAGTATACGTTCCAACTGCCTCTTTCTTATATTTTAAAGTCTCGGGTGTCCTATCTAATGAGACTAAAAAAACTAAAATATTCAAAACAATGTACACATTTTTATGCTTACTGATGTCATCCTTCCTTGACACAAACTTAAGTGTCTTGTCATCGAGATCATGGCACTTCTCCTGCTCCTGCTGGGTCGTCATTCTGTCGTTATGAACTGATGTTTCACGATGTGTTGTTTATTATACCTTTTCCACTTCCTCGTTTTCATGTGATCATACTAGACTTTCACTTTCAAATTTACAATGATGAGAAGTCACATGATTTTCTAGAAATGCGCCTCAGTGAGACACACTACGTGGCGCTAAGAGACTACAGTAGGCTTAATTCAGCAGTTCTTCCAGCTGGTCTGAGCAGCGTGATCTGGTCTTCTAAAACATCTTTGATTGCTGACACCCCAAATTCAAGATGTCTGACAGTGATAATCATAAATATAATTGTTCTGGCATATCTGTGAGAAGATTTTATATTCAAACCAGTCACCTCTGGTAAAAACAATCAAAAAATGGTCTCTATATCTATATATATAGATTTGTGTGTGTGTATATTAGTATGCCCAGGAAACTGATGAGCATGTCTGTATTTTGTGAACCTAAATTTTGAGTAAATACCCCAGTAACTCAACCAAATGTGGACGTCATGTAACAGTGGACACAGATTAGGTTTTGCTTGTGTAATCTACTATTTAATATATTGTACTTTTCAAATATTATTTTAATTCGATTATATAATTAAACAATAATAATACTAATGAAAACAATCATACAGAAATACACATTACTCCAGTATGTCCAACTTGACACATGTGTCCTGACGTGTTGAGCGCGGAGCGGGGAAGTAGTTGCAGGAGACGAATGGTCCGGGAAATAGGGATTTAACGGGCGAACAGAGGCGCATACAGGATTCAACAAGAAACGACTTTGCCATAAGACATCAGAATAACACCATAAACTTCAATGACAGACCTAGGGAAACATACTCGAATGCGGACTGAAATACACAGGACTAATGGGAAATAACACGAAACAGCTGGTAAACACGGGGATTCCACACGAGGTTAATGAGGGGGCGTGGCACACAGGAGGATCGGACGAGCAGGGCAAGAAAATAACATGCATGCATACAAAGTGAAATTGTATATTTCTTTCCAAACAGGGAGGCTGTTCCACGAAGCGAGCTTATAAAATCGAGGATTATTTGTAATATCCTCGCTTGATAAAGCCTACAGTTCACTTCAGGCTCATTGAGTTCCACGAACAAAATTCAGGTGTATTTATTTTCCACTAATTCAAACCTATCTTCACAAGCGAGGCTCGTGCGCGTCCACGCGATTTAAAAGGCATCCTTGTTAATCTATGCTGCATAAGTAAGACGGAAAGAGAAGGGCTGCGTTGCCCTGCCCCGCCCCCCAGACGGGGCAAGAATTATTACTGCAAGCCTATGAGAACTACAAAGACATAATAACCTTAAAGAGGAATACGAGCTGCATCATCAAATCTCGTGAGGCTGCATGACAAAAATAGCTGACAGGTTAAATGCGCAAGAACATGATTTAAGTAACCTTTGTGTTAAGGATGTAAAAATATTTAACAAGTAAATGAACAGTTTCAAAGCTTCAAAATGTACAGTCATTAATATTTCCTTTTACATATGTATTTTGTTACCAGTTGTAAGGCACTTTAAGGCTATTTTAACACATTTATAAACAGGATAGCATGTAAATTATATGGGTCCATCTTAAAGAAAAAGTGATATGTAATTGTAATGTTGCGCACTGTGTGCTGTGCTGTGGTGTGTTTACAATGACCACTGATCACCTAATTCATTCTAATGATTTAGTGCTTGGTTTCAGGAGCAATATGAGTGGAATGAAAAGGTCCTGGCAGCAAGTGAAGATTAAATACAAAAATATTCTTCAGGATGGTAAAAAGTAAATCTACGCAATTAGAACTACATTTTTAAAGAATTCATTTAAAGCCCATTGCATTGTATAATTTAGCCACCAAAAAGAGAGCTGCGGCTGCTGCAACCGGTGGGGCTCCCCCTCCAGCAGCCTGTACCCCAGCCGAGGTGATGGCCCTCGCACAGAACCGTACATGGCCTATTAGGCCCAGTAAAAAAATCATTAGTTTATCAATCAGAAACACGTGATGCGGGAGGGCGAATTTTTAAATTTTTTTTTCTTGGAAAAAAGATGTGGCGTGGGTTCTTGTCAGAGAATCCCATCAACTCTGATCCTTCAGTTTAGCGGGTTGTTTTGTTTTTGGTATAATTTTCCCGGGAAGATTAGGGAGGAACCACTTTGGGGAATGGGGAATGCTTTCTTTATAATTTTAT
>JAODKE010000101.1:12487538-12500539 GCA_026779605.1 Mormyrus hasselquistii | reverse complement strand
TTTAATTGAAATGGTAATTTACAAATCCTGTCCTAGCTCAGAGTGTCCTCCCTGACATGGATTACCTGGTCACCCTATTCAAACCCAGATGTGAAGACACTTCATTCAGCTAATCAGTACTCTAATTAGCAATCTAATTAGGGAGTTGCAGCAAAAACCTGAGGCCATTTCTAGATAACATTAGCCTCCCCTGTACTAATTGCTTCACAGAAGCAAATATGGCTGGTGTGTCCCTGCCAGTTGATGCTTCATCTGTAAGGTATGTGCTCAAGTAAATTTTCTAACAACTGACATCTGGGCACTTTGTGCTAACCTAACCCTCTACCCATCAAGGACAGACCACAGCATAACCATTGTCAGCAGGCACTCATCAAGTAACCTCCACCCCCTCAAAGGGAAGCAGCATAGTGCAAGAAAAGTTAATGTCAAAGATCATCAGGTATGGTTAGTCTTATATTTGATCTCCAGTTCGAGGGTATATTGTTCATCATATTTTACCAATAAATTTGATTGTGTCAGTTGCAAACTGTGAATTCCTTGTATGCGTCACACTCCAAATTAAAGTTGATGTCCGTTTCTGTCATATTGTGATCCCTAAACTGCATTGTCAGAAAACTGAAATCTCCATGAAAATAATACTTGCCTTTTTTTTGGAATTCTGTGTTCTATTACTATTCCAGCCAAGACAGTGTGATGGATAGGTCAAATAACTCGGTAAAAGAAAAAACTGACCTTACTGTAAGTGTCTTCACATGTTGCTATTTTTTGGGCAAATTGTCACGTTAAAACTTTTAAACAGGTTTTGAAGAGTTCAAAGATAAGTCCGGCACATGCATAAATGTGGAGTGTTACTGAAAGTGTAATCCACAGAGAATATTAAGATATTAATGATGATCATATTCATATGTTGTGAATGTCACTTTTTGTGTAATGACATAAGTTTTTTAACAAGTAGCTACTGAAATTCAAAAATCGGTGATTATATGGGAACACAACCAAGTATATCGTTTATGAGACATGTATTCATACACATGCTAATAAACTTAGCCTCAAGATGAAGCATGCATACTTGTCTGATTTAAGGAAAGAAATCACCATAATAGGCTTGTACACAATGAACACAATGAAAATATTGAAAAATGTGAAAGGCTGTGCTCATAGAACAGAATTAGTGTGTCTCATATTAAATTGATCAGGTTCTAGATTATGAACGAAATACTAGCCAAACAGGAAATATAATTTTTACGTAACTGTAACTAGTGTGATAATATTAAATTAAAAAGAGATATATATATTTAACACAGAATAGAGAATAACGATATACATAATTATTCAAGATGTTCATCATTGTGGGGTTTAGCCAAGAAATGTGAGTTATAATGATATCACTCCTATACTGTTCCTGTTCCTCTTTATACTATAAGAAGGTTAGAGTCCTGAGTCCTTATGAGAAGGCTGCATCACTTTGACATAGTAACACATAAAATTTTAATGTACTATTAATGTGAATTAAGTAATGTTTGATAACATTGAGACAACGTTGATAACAGGTTGAGAAGATCACTCTTGTAGATTCTCAGCTATTGTGAGTTTTTTTTTTTGTGAGTAGGTAGGAGCCCAGGGGCAGGAGAGAACCCAGCCAAAGGTGAAAGGGTTTCTCAGCAAGCAGGGCTACACTACACAACTCATACCTCAAATATCCAGATTCTAATAAGCTTTCCATCTGTCTACCATCTGCTAAAAGAACATTTGTTCTGTGTAAGGCACCTCTGTTTGAGTGTATGGTAACTATTGGTGTTTATTTGCTTTTTTTCATAGACTATCTGCCTGGGGTAAAAGCGTGTCATTAACATCATGTTAACTATACCCTTATTTGGACTTAGTAAAGAGTGTTATTGTGAGTCATCGATCTGCCCCCTGATGTGTCAAAAAGAGATGCACAAGCATGGAAAAAATATAAAAAACAAAATATGTTTGTTTTTCACACTCCAGAGAAGTACAAAAGCATACCCATCGTATTACATCTTTCGGAACCTTTGAAACATACTTTGAATGAATGGATTTTTGCACAATAATGTCTGCGCAATTTCTCTTCTGGGTGTTCTATGTCATATTCTGGGCCTGCAAATGTGATCATTAGTCATATACTATTTTGACTTAAGGCACGAAGGACTAAAGGTCAGGGGATATGGGTTTATTGAACTAAATGAACAAAGACTGGAAAAAAACAGGTGCATGGGGCATCAGAAAAGGAAGACAGGCAGCAGGAAAGTTCAACGTCAATAACCATGCTAGGGAACACAAGACTGGAAAGCGCGTATACTGTATATGGGACTAATGAGGGAGCTAACAAGAGGCAGCTGAGACTGATTTCCAGATGTAGAATGACAGCCAAGATAAGAGGGACAAACAAGTAACAGGCGTGGTTTGTTAGGGTCATGACAGGGAGGAGACAGGCAGGGATAAGGCATATGCCTTGGGAAAAATGAGTGACTATGCTGTCCATGTCATGCCCACACAGGCGGCACCCACCAAATGCGCCGCATTTCGCCTCATTACTAATCCTACAAAGGAAAACCTGACAGCTGACCAGTTGCGAAGTATTGAGCCAAATGTTTTTGAGCCTTACCGAACAATTTAGTGTCTCTTGTCTGCCTGCTTTCCTGCCCCTTTTCCGTCCGCCTTGTGTGTTCTCCTTACCCTGTTCCATTTCCTTCCCCAGACCCGCTCCCGTACCTGACCTGCCTTCCCCGCCGAGAACGGCACATCGCTTCCTCCCTTCCCCGTGTGTTCGTGTCCCGTGCCTCTGTGTAGGACAGACCCCCCGGCTATCGACCTCCTTTTCCGACCATCGACTATGCTTATTGGATTTCCCTTTCTGTACCTACGCTTCCCTTTTGCCATTAAAGCTGGTTTGGGCTTGCATATCTGGATCCGTGTTTTTCTATCCACGGGAACACCACAGAATATACCGAGAAGTAATGGATCCAGCAAGCACTGCGAATCTGGAGAACCGCCTCGCAGCGATTGAACAACTTCTCGCTACCCAGGCAGCCCAGGTTCCTCTGCCAGCTTCACCTCCGCATCCATTGGCTTCGGCACTGATTGCCCTGCCGGAGCGGTATGACAGAAACCCTGATACTTGTCGGGGATTCCTCATGCAGTGCGAAATCTATGTCGAGGAGCACCTGGAAATGTTCCGCAGCCAGGCAGCAGAGGTCAGGTTCGTCATTTCTCTCCTAACCGGTCGTGCACAAGAATGGGCCATGGCTCTCTGGGCGAATCAGAGTCCCCTTGTTGACTCAACCCGGGACTTTCACCAAGCCCTTTTGGAGGTGTTCGACCACCCAGCTGTGGGATGGCGACTAGGAGATCGACTGCTGGATTGCCGCCAAGGGAACTGGTCAGCAGCAGAGTTCTCCCTTGAATTCCGCACTATTGCCGCCGGGCTCCAGTGGACCGAGGACTCCCTGCTTACCATCTTCCAGAGGGGTCTGAACCCTGAGCTGCAGGATGAACTTGCCTCCCGCGGGGAGGCTATGTCATTCGAGGAGTTTGTCAGGCTAGCGGTCCGTCTTGACAACACCGTCCGGGACCGCCGCTGCCGTCGCCACCAGGCAGAGGTGTCTCGAACCCCTCCTACTCCACCCCTCGACGTCTCCGAGCCCATGCAACTGAGAAGGTCCCCCTTTCCATGGTAGAACGGAGAAGAAGGACCCAGGGAGGTCTATGCCTGTACTGCGGGGTGGTGGGGCATGCCATCGCCTCCTGCCCCGTGAGACCTCGCAGGGAGGATGACGTTCTGCCGGTAGCTAGCCCGTCACAAATGATGTCCGTGCTAACTCAGTTAACTGTTCCAGTCATTCTGGGTCCCCAGGGGTGGCAGAGGACTGTCCAGGTGCTAGTGGACAATGGGGCCGCGGGTAGCTTTATCGATGCAGCACTGGCCCTGCACCTAGGTCTGCCCTTACAGAAACTAACCCAGCCTCTCTCCATCCTGGGTGTAACTGGGGAGAAGATCCAGTACCGCACCTGTCCCGAGTGGGAGTGCTCCATGTCGAGGAGATCTCTGTGTACGTTCTTCCCCACGCTAATGATCCTCTGATACTGGGCTATCCATGGCTGCACCACCATAACCCCCAACTCGATAGGAGAACAGGTGAGCTGACTGTTTGGTCTTGCAACTGTCTGACTACCTGTATGTCACTGCCCTGTCGAGCCTCCCGAGTGGAGAGTCCTGAACCCGGAGGAGTACAAGGACTTCCACGACGTGTACAGTATAGAAAGGCACGAGCCTTCGCACTTCCCCCTCACCGGGACTGTGACTGTGCCATCGAGCTCCTGGAGGGCGCTAACCTTCCCAAGGGGAGGTTGTATCCCATCTCCCTCCAGGAGGAAGAGTCCCTGGATGATTACATCCGGGAGGGTTTGAAGCAGGGGATCATCCATCCCTCCACCTCACCGGTAACCACTGGCTTCTTCTTTGTGAAGAAGAAGGACGGGGGCTTATGACCCTGCATTGATTATCGGGCCCTCAATGCCATTTCCATAAAGAGAAGGGAACCCTTACCTTTAATTCCCTCCTCCCTAGAACAGCTTTGTGAGGCCCGCATCTTCACCAAGTTGGATCTGCGGAGTGCCTACAACCTGGTTTGAATTAAACAGGGTGATGAATGGAAGACGTCATTCATCACCAGCAGAGGGCAGTATGAGTATCTCATCATGCCTTACGGGCTAGCTAACAGTCCCTCTATCTTCCAGGCTTTCATGAACCATGTGTTCAGGGACATGCTGTACCGCTATGTGATCGTTTACATCGATGACATTCTCATTTACTCCCCAGACAAATCCACGCACGTTCTGCACGTGCGCTAAGTACTGCAGCGGCTCCGGGAGCATCATCTGTTCACCAAGAGGGAGAAACGTGACTTCCATCTGCCCCAGGTTCAGTTTCTAGGTTACCAGATCCGTCATGGGGTGGTAGCGATGGAGGAGAAGAAGGTGGTAGCCATCCGGGACTGGCTGAGTCCCCGTACCCTCAAGGAACTGCAGAGGTTCTTGGGGTTCGCTAACTTCTACCGTCGATTTATCCGTAACTTCAGTCAGGTGGCAGCACCCCTCACTTCTCTGACACGTGGCCAACCATCCCGCCGACCTTTGTCTCCGGAAGCAGCAGCGGCGTTCATGGGGCTCAAAGCAGCCTTTTACTCTGCTCCCATTCTAGCCTAACCCCGACTCGACCTCCCCTGGGAGCAATCCTGATACAACGTGACCCACAGACCGGGAAGCGCCACCCCTGTGCCTACTATTCCCGTAAGCTGACGGCCGCGGAACGCAACTACCAGGTAGGGGATCGAGAATTGCTCGCTATCCGCCTGGCCTTAGAAGAGTGGAGACATTAGCTGGAAGGGGCACGTCATCCTTTCCTGGTCCTAATGGACTATTGTAACCTAGAATACCTCCAATCAGCTAAACGCCTCTCTGCCCACCAAGCCCGGGCCTCAGTGGTTTGTACGTTTTGTTTTCAAGGTCAGTTACCTGCCGGGGAGCAAAAAAACAAAGGCCGAGTCCATCCCATTCTCAGCCCCACCTGCTTCACTTTAACCATCACCTGGGACCTAGAGGAAGTCATCCAACGAGAACAGGAGGGGAGAGCCCCTCCTCTAGGATGTCCACCGGGACTACATTATGTAGCCAAGAAACATCGCAACGCCCTCCTCAAGTGGATCCACTCCCACCAAGGTACCGGGCATCCAGGGGTAGCCGCCACCAAACATTTGCTCTCTTGTCGTTATTGGTGGCCCGGATGGAAAAAGCAGGTTCAGGATTTCGTGGGATCCTGTCCAGAATGTGCCCAGGCTAAGACGTCCCAGGACGCTCCAGCAGGCCTCCTACTGCCCTTGCCGGTTCTGTCACGGCCTTGGTCTCACATAGCAATGGACTTTATTATGGATCTTCCCCGTTCGGCTGGTAAGACCACAGTACTCAACGTGATTGACAGGTCCTCGAAGATGTGCCGACTAGTAGGTCTCCCCAAGTTGCCCACCGCAGTGGAACTGGCTGAGACCCTGGTCACCCACATCTTCTGATATTACGGCCTGCCAGAGGACATCGTCTCAGACCGAGGTTCCCAGTTCAACTCGCGAGTCTTGAAAGAGGTCTGTTGTAAGTTAAATATTACCCTCAGTCTCTCGTCAGCCTACCATCCTCAGTCTAATAGCCTCGCTGAGCGAACCAACCAGGAGGTGGCCAAGGCGCTCCGTCTGCTCTGCAGGACAGCTCCATCCAGCTGGGCGTCTCACTTGGTGTGGGCCGAGTACTCCCTTAACTCCCGGGTGAGTCCCGTCACTAACCTGTCCCCCTTCCAGTGCGTCTTAGGGTACCAGCCTCCCCTCTTTCCTTGGTACTCCCAAGAGGGCCCGGTGCCACATGTGTAGAACTGGTACCGTAACAGCCGTCGAGCCTGGCAGCAGAAACAGGCCCTGAAAACCCAGGTGGTGGGACGCAAGAGCTAAGCTTATCAACGGCGATGACCCAGACCCACCTACCAGGCTGGGCAACTGGTCTGGTTGTCCACCAAAAACCTACGCATTCCGGGATGCTGTAAGCTGACCGCCTGCTTCATCGGTCTCTTCCGAGTCCTCCGCTGGGTAGGCCCCGTAGCTGTCCATCTGCAACTGCCTAAGGTGTATCGCATCTGCCCTACGTTCCACGTCTCCCTCCTGAAGCCAGCTAAATGTGGCCCTCTCCGACCCGACGTCGCCCCCGCTGTGAGTTTGCCTCTTGACCTGTCGGAAGAGACTCCCTCGTCCAGGATCCGTTCCCTTCTGGACTCTTGCCGACGTTGGGGACAGCTGCAGTAACCTTGCAGTGGACTGGGCCGGCGGTGGACCGGATGACCGCAGCTGGGAACCAGCCACGGCCGTTGCTAATCTGGCCCTCAAAGCCTGCTCCCCGGCCGCGGGGCCGACCCCGCAAGTGCCCTCGGCCTCCAGAAGACGGCCGTCAGGAGGGGGGTTATGTCACACCCACACAGGCAGCACCGACCAGATGCGCCGCATTTCGCCTCATTACCAATCCTACAAAGGAAAATCTGACGGCTGACCAGTTGTGAAGTATTGAGCCAAATGTTTTTGAGCCTTACCAAGCGATTTAGTGTCTCTTGTCTGCCTGCTTTCCTGCCCCTTTGCTGTCTGCCTTGTGTGTTCTCCTTACCCTGTTCCATTTCCTTCCCCAGACCCGCTCCCGTACCTGACCTGCCTTCCCCGCCGAGACTGGCACATCACGTCCTCCGTTCCCCGTGTGTTCGTGTCCCGTGCCTCTGTGTAGGACAGACCCCCCAGCTATCGACCTCCTTTTCCCTTTCCTGGATTTCCCTTTCTGTACCTACGCTTCCCTTTTGCCATTAAAGCAGGCTTGGGCTTGCATATCTGGATCCGTGTTTTTCTATCCATGGGAACACCACAGTCCAGCAGTCAATGGAAAATGGAGAGTAGAAATCAACAGGTTGATCATTACATCATGGGCCTGATGGCTTGTTGTGTAATAAAAGTATATTGTGTTGTTCTCCGGTCATGGACATTCCAATGAGAACTCACGGTCCTCCAAAAAAGATGGACCTCTTGATTTAGTTGTTGTAGTAGATAATAGGACTAGGGAGTTTGCGGAAGTAATATAATATAAGAAGTTTAACTACTAATATTACACTTACATACTCAGTTATTTTTTAATCTGATCTGAGGTGCGTTTCCTAAATGCTTCGTAATACTAAGTAGTTTGTTATCTAGCATTGAAGATGAGCCATTAATTAATTAAGTATTTCCTGAATCCCTTCATAACTGAAGTAGTTTGCAATCTTGTGAATTTACAAATGCTCCAACCCACTTATTATTTTCTTTTATTTTTTATTTGAACTTTTGCCTACTGTTCTGTTACAAAGACACACAGATCACTCAAAATAAATCACAAAAACACATTGACACTTTTTGGACAACGTAATAATGATATTGATGATAATATAATAAAAATTAGGTCAATGTTACAATATAAAGCTATAATGCTGGCTATAAATTAACTCTAAAATGGGCACATTGTTTTCACACCATTGAAATTGGTTGACAACAGAGTGCAGAATTCAAATTTGAATAAAAGGAATTAGAATTAAAATTGAATTGATTTGTCATTCAGTCATATATATTGTATAGGTGCCCTGTACACTATACCCCCCCCCCCCCCCCATGATCAGAAATATCTACTTAATTTTGAGCACCTGGCTGTAAAGTCTGTGCTTGTTACTATTATTCAGAATGAAACAATGCCACATTTGAAGTGTCATGTATAGAACAAATATTTTTTTGTGTATCTTTATATTTTGTATTTTTTTGTGGTGAAAGTGTATTTCATGCAGTCATACAAGTAACCCTATCACAACCCTATCCATGGAAAATGACTTTGAGGGCTGACATAAACCAAATGCATATGGTTAGAATAGGTTAAAAACAATGGCACAATTTGTATCTTAAATCATATAAATATAAAATACACTTCATTCACCAGTACATATATAAAATCAATATATACATCTACCATCTAAAAACTAAATCTATTACTGTATATAATTATTTGTGTTCTGCTAGATTAAATTGCATTATTGTGTTGTGTGATCACACTGAATTTCTTTGAACTGAGCAATTAATAAATTAGTATTTTTATTCTTCCTGTCATTCCACTTCCAAATGAACATCTTTCAGTGTGTGGTCAGTTTAATTAAAATTCCAATAAATGTATGGAATAAATTCTGAACAACCATGGTACACAATGAGCTAAGAAATTAAACTTGCTACATGTTCAGTCACATCCTTTAAATTGGGAGGTGAATCACCCCTCAGGACCAGCAATGGCAACTCAACCAAAGATGGGATTTGAGACAGCACTGTCCAGGTAGCCAAGCTACATGTCTAAATGCTGTATTGTGGAACATGAACCCTTAGGACCTTCTTAGTAATGAACAATTCATAGGCAAATACAGGCTGGTCTGGGCTGAAATAATGAACCTCCTACGTCTGGTGCAGGATAAATTGAATTGAGGAGCATATCAGAATGCTGCCTTTAGTGCATCATTCAGATTCTGAGAGCTCTGTTTCTATGCCATTGATGGGTACTGTTGGTGATGCACATGGCCTCAGCAAGGCTGCTGTATCCATACAGTATGCATGCATGCATTGATCACATTTCTATTGCACTGTGTACATAACCACGTACAAGTTCCAGCTAGAGGGGATGCTTGTACAAATGGTTTTTATGTCATTGCAGGCAGTTTTGGTGCACAGATGGAACACGAAGCCCTATTCCCAAGCTCTTGAATCCTATCTGTATCTGTTGAAAAAATGATTCTTGGCACTAGGCCTAAATGTCCAGATGATATGCAACCATAAAGGACATTTTACAGACACTATGACCAAGTGGCCTGGGAGGTACACTGATGCTTATATCTGGTCCAGCTTTGGAGTGTGTCAGATAGCAAAGGATGGTGTGCTCTCTGGTGGCTGGTTTGGTGCTGGCTCCAGTGTTGAATCCCCAAACTGTGGCTGAGGAGACACATAACACCACACATCAAAGAACACACACTGCTGTAGAGTATGCTCTGACCATGTGGAAGACGATACCTGCACAAGTCCTTAGGTGTGCTCAGATATCCTACTGAATGCTGTTGTGCTGTCATCATTGTGGATACTATGCTGCACAACACTGCAGTAATTATTGTATTAGAATTTATTTTTGACCACCTCCCATATAAAATATTTTAATGTTTCTTTTTAGAAGTGGTATTTCCTTTTCGTATTGCTTGCTTGCCATTGTTCTTTTTGAGCCCATTAATATATTTTTGACAAATAGGTTAATTAATTTTGGTCTTAATTCTGTGTAATTTTATTGAATTTTTAATTCGTTTATATTTTTTTACAATTGTATGTGTATGATGCGAGAATATCATAACATATTTCAGCATTGAAATATGCCAGATTGATGTTACTTTTATCAACAGTCTGGACTTTTCTTAGATGGAGACTCGGGAGGAACCCACAAATTACCATTTAAGGTTTGTTCGGTAATTCTGGAATAACGAAAGGTTTTGGGAAACACTCGTGGAGCTTGTTCTTTTTTGTTTACTTGTTCTTTACCTACGTTGTTCTTGTTTGTTATTCACTAAGCTCCACTGTTGTTGGGAAACACACCCCAGTTCTGAAGTGGACGCAGATTTTTTAGGCCAACCAGTCCCACTGTGAATTTCATGTTTTCAGTGCTCTAGCTCTGACTCCAAGGGGTCATGGTTCCAATATGGGTGTTGGGAATACTAGGAAAAAAATGTTTCCCTCTTTAGGGGACTGCCGCCGCACATATTTTAGCCATACACACACAAGATAGTCGCATAAAGAATAATGATTAATGGAATAATGGGCATTTCACAGAGAATGGGAAATATCTATTTGCATGGTACCATTTCACCTTTCATCCTGGATATTTTTAATATTCATGAACACATGACAAATTGCACTGATATGCTAGCAGCCTCTTACTGAGGAGCCCAGAACAATTAAACTAATGATTTGTAGTGATTGCAGGAAATTTCAGGCAGAAAACGCTCCCCACAGGAAGGAAGAATTTCAATAGCTGAGGTGACACTTAGCTATGAGTCAGTTTTTGATAAGAAACATTTCATATGCACACACTGTATTTCTCGCAGCACAGAGGGCAAAACTCTCTCTCTCTCTTTCTCTCTCACTCTCACTCACACATACTCTCTCTCTCTCTCTCTCTCTCACACACACACACACACACACACACAAACAATGTATATAAGTCTTTATGGGGACTTTCTATTTATTTCTATGGGCATAACCCTAATCCCAACTATGATAACTCTATGTTCTACCCAGCCCTAACCTTAACCATAAGGAACCAAACAAAATACATGACTATTGGCATGTCTATTAATTAATTATATTATTAGCAGCATATTAATTAATTTTTGATTGAAGTCCCAAATTTTTATAAAATTGAGGTTATCCTTGTGGGGAATGAAAAAATGTCCCCACAAGGTAAAATGTTACAGGTTTTCATTACATTGTGGAGAAATCTGGTCCGCACAATGTAAAAATGACAAAAACACACTCTCACACACTCTTTTTCACTGAATCAAACCTGTCCTCTCAAATGTGAAGAAAATAATGAAAACAAATATAGTTTCACTAAGTTTTTTTAATTCAACTTATTATGTAAACCATGTATACATAGTATATGACTTGAGATGTGTGCTGTCATTACATTATTATATTCTTAAAAGCTTTAAAACCGAAGCAACATTTTAGACTTTTAATTTAGAATTCATAGATTTCGAGATTAATATATTCTCATGATTGCCTTTCCTCATTTGTATTAATATACTCCTTAATGAATTTGTCAGCTGTTTTCTTGCTAACATACACAGTTTTGCTTCACTGCTAAATGGTGTCCAGTGTAAGAACAGCTGGGCTCCATGTTTCTATATTTTTGCTATTGCACAACATAAAAGAGTCTGTGTTCAACCACCATGCACTATGCTTTCGCTCATTCATATTGCAGTTGACAGCTATGCCATCATACCTATTTATTTAATTTCAGTGATGTTCATAGCTTTCGCAAGTCTGAAAACTAAGAACACAAGAAATTTATTTTGTTTTCTCAAAGGTAAAAGACAACAACTTTTCTGGGACACATTGTGCCATCTTATTACCATGCACATACACTCAGGCGACATTATTAGGCATGGCTAGCTAGAACTCAATTTCCCTACAAGAAAATCTACAAGAGAAGCTGTGAAGTTGTGTGTTCAGAAGAGTCTGTCAGCACTTTGCTGTTGTACCAAGCTGTTATTTTCACACTTCACCCTCTCAGCCCCACCTAGGACTTGTCTATTGGCATTTAGCTTTGTGAGATAGCATTCTATGCCCATGTTTAGAAGGCTGTGGGTTCAAATCCTATGTCCACCAAAGTAATGAACCATAACTGCTTCAAGGACCCTGGCTGATCTCAAAACTCTGATCACAAAACCTGAAGTTTTGATGGGGTATGTAAAAACTGGTTTCTCTGTGGAGATTAATAAAGTCCCTCTATTCTTTTTTGCTGTAATGAGTCATTCTCCTGTGACCTCAATTATTAGCAAGTAGTTAATTGTAACAAAAATACCATTGACTGGGTGCTTGCTCCACCTACACTTTTCTGTACATTGTAGATGCATGAAGGAAGGCTGTTCTGTAGATGCTGGAACAATCACACTGTGTTCAATATTGCTTAGATCATTTATCTTAGCCATTCTAATGTTTCATTGAACTGTAGGTGAAGCTCTTGATTAGATATTATATATACACTTGACCCTTCCACCTTGTGGTTAGGGGTGCAGGCCCCATGCAATCTGAAAGAACTGTGTAAAATGTGCTGGTTCTCTCAGTCCTCTTGATGAACAAATCAAGCATGTGTGCAGAATGAAGCAAAGCGAAAAGATTTGAGAAAGACAATACAAAGATCTCTGTGAGATGTCATGTGAACAGCCGCCGTAAGCTCACTTGGCATTCTCCAAACCGACACTGTACATATATTTTATGCATTAATGAGTTACTAAACCTTTTGTGTGTCATCTGCTGGCATGTCATCGGCAACTTTTGCTAAATTCCCAAACAATTCCCACTTAATTTCTTATACTGATCCTACAATATATGATTGTCACGATGGGGAAAGTTGTGATGCAAAAGGGTCGACTGTATTCATTTGCAGCCACATGATTTGCTTTTTGGAGAATCAGTGATCTCAAAAAAGCAGTACACCACATGTTTCCTTATAAGGGGGCCTTTGAACCACCCGAGGAAACACAGCAATGAACATGTGATCCACGATCACGATCTTTCTCAATTAGCTGAAGTTAGAGCGCCCAATGCAATCAATTTCACCTCAAAGTATGTAAAGATTAT
>JAODKE010000101.1:12470795-12487479 GCA_026779605.1 Mormyrus hasselquistii | reverse complement strand
TATATATGTGTGTGTGTGTGTGTGTGTGTGTGGTATGTGTGTATAACTCTCTATAAATATTATTGATTAATGCAATGTATTAGTACCATGCTTGAGGCACAATTTTTTTTTTTCTAAAGTAAAATAGTACCATGCAGAATGTGTGGCAGAATGTGCAGAATGTATGAAGCAGCTCTTAGATACATGCTTTGGAGAGGTGTTGACGTGGTGCCCCCTCTGGTGGTGGTAACCGTGCAAATCACTGAAACCTGCGTTTGGTGTCAGATACACCTGATAAAATCTTTCCTGGAGTCACCTTCCCCAGAAGTTCTCTTATGTATTACCATAAGAATGTCTTTCATCATCTGGTTCTGCTTAGGCCTGATGATCCTTTCAAGCTCTTTGAACTGTTTCTTGTCTCCACTAAATATGTGTTTATGTCTCTGTCTTTCCTTTGTACATGATAGCCTTATTTCCCCAAAAATGGTTATAATACTAATTAGCAACAATGCATCAATAATTTTGTCTTATTAATTAGGCATAAATTGAGACGAATAAACAATCTATGTGGCCTAGGATTCCAGTCAACCCGTGCTGGTTACACTGCATTCGCTACTATTACTACTATTACTACTACTCTGATGCCAGGTCTACAGAAATGAGACAAAATATGTTTGGACACAGCAAAGCTTCCTTTCCTTTGTAGCACAATGAAGCTATAGACCTCAGTCAAATGGACCACATGGTGATTAGAATCAGCGGTGTTACGCACCCCTTTCTCACTTTTAGATCATATGACAGGGATGATAAGGACACTGAAACGACAAGCCAAATTTAAGTACATCACCTGTAGTCTCCTGTCTGATCACCATGCCAGAAAAAAATTGTTATTTTGCAATACATGGGAACATAGGATATGTGCAATGAAAGTGACTTGCCATGTACAGTGCAAATAGTCATTTCCATCTATCCATTTTCTGTAACTATTTCCTCTATTGAGGGTTGCAGGGAGTCCCAGAGGCTGTAGGCACAAGGCAGGGAACAACCCATCACAGGGTACAATTTTTGGAATTAGCTTTTTTGTTGTTCCTGTAACGCTATTAGTATGTGACATTTAGCTTGGCACCAAGGGTGAGAACACCAGCTGTAAATCACAGTGGCATTGTGAAATAGTGGCAGGGTTAGGGTTAAGAGAAGCATAAAAACTAGATTGCCAGCCAAGTAACTATACGACCTTTAACAGGCTACTGTGTGAAAGTGTAATGCCGATTTAGTGGTGCGGGCAACTTTTTTGTGTGCTAAAGGATGTTATTGCCAGTCCACAGAAATCAAAATGCACAAAAAACACTACATAAATACAGACTGTGTGAGAGGCCATGCTTAAATTGCATGATGCTGCTTTCAGTTAAACACTTCCACGTATCTGTTAGTCCAACATTTGCCGTGCTACTGAAAAAACCCTGTCAATGTCTGAGCTGTGACACAAAGGTGCAAATGCAGACAAACGCAGATGGCAGACATGCCCCTTTCTCAGGGGTCACAGGAAAACTACAAATCTGCTCCCAAAGAGAAAGATGCCAATACGTAAACACTTCTGCTCCACTACAGTCACATCAGTTACATTCTTCATTTCGCTACCCCTCTCCCCCCTCCCTGCCCCTATACCTCCTTCATTGTTGTATTCTGAGTGCCATAACTCTTCTTTCAGCCCCTCCCCCCTTCTTCAGCATTTTCCCAAATAAAGTTCCACCCCCGCCTGTTCTGAGACAGCCTGCCTTCTGCTTCATTCAGCGCTCTCCTCTGTTCCATCCCTTTGCATCCTTCTTCAAGGAGAAACTGACTGCCCAATCAGATGAGTGTGCATGCATAATCTGGAGAAACACACACATACATGACAGCTGAGAATAGCAAATTATATATACATACTGTAACCATCATTTTCTTTACTTTCATATGCAACAATGGTCCATCCCTCATCTGACAATTTCCATGTATATATTACAAAAAAGTACACTTAACAGCATTTTTAAAAAAATGGGCCTTAATGTGTGACCTTTTCTACCTCCTGTGTTAAACCTGTCTGACCCCTGGCACATCATTTTAGCTGGAATTTAAAAATAAATAAATATATATGAAAAATGCGGAGAAAAATAATCTGGTAAAACCAATGAAGAAATTGACTAATCAGATCAATAATTTACTTTTCAGGCAAACTATTACGTGAAAATATAAACACCACAATAAAAGCTTCTTAGTAAAGAGCGTTATATTAGCCTCATGCTGGATTAGGGTTTACAGAATAAACACATAATAATGTATCACTTAAAAAATATGCGCAAATGAAATAAAAAGGGAAAAAAATGAAAAAAGAATTAGCAGTCGTACATAATTCAGCTAATAACTGTTTGTACTTTGAAGTAATGTTCTGGCAATAAAAAAGAACAAAGGGGAAACCAAGCAATGAAAATATTTTCATGTGTGCACTTAAAAGTATGCGTTGAACTTCTTAAAGGGTTTATTGGTGAGTAACTCTAAATCAGTATGCTGACCTTTGCCACAGAGCACCATTTAAACATCTTGTGGAAATAAGAGAAAGGTTTGGTGATTTGACGTGATGATTTTAGAATTGACTTAAACCCCTTTGAAAGGAATCAATACAGTGGGCATTATGTCGTTTCTTCAAGCACAGTTGCAGTGCATGATTTGATAAACAGAAAGGCACGAAAGTCAGTATTCTTGCCTACTACAGTATACTGCAGCTGATTTAAACTTCAGACTGTATGAACTTGGATAATCTGTGTTCAGCAAGGGAAAACCAAGCAATAGGAAACTGCCGCTTTTTTGGCCTTTATGATTATTTTCTGGTCTGCTTTTTAGTAGTTTATAGTTTTTTAAGGCAGAGCCAAGTGGAACCTAAGAAAATGAAACACCCAGTCATACTGGTGTAGGTAATGAAAAAGTGATTTTGTGACATCAGTAGTATGCATAAATAAATCAATTGGTACTTTGCATTAGAATCCATAGTAAAAGATGTGTTATTAATGCGTATCAAATGTAGCTACTGTATAGACAGGCTTGAATTGAGTTGTACTCTGCTCAGAGTCATACAAAAAAAAAAAAAAAAAAAAAAAAAAAAAATCCCATCCTGATACACATAGCTGCACTAACAGGAAAAAAAATTCTTTCTTTACTGCAGGTGTAATTGATGAGGTCAGCAAAAATTATGGTCTCTCCCATCAGGTGACAACAATAACAGAGAAAACAAGGATAGCAGAACCTTAGCTTTGAGTCAAGAGAATGAACTGAATCCATGTTTATAAAAAAGCAAAACATATCAAGCAAGAGTGATTAAAGATATCAGTCTTTTTCTGTTCATGCCCAGTGTTTCAGTTGTGTATGTGTGTGATTTGTTTTTATTTAGTTTGTACAATTTCCATTATTTTAATAGAATTCCTTGGCGTGATTAGTTTCACATGCTCATTTCCTGCTGTTAATCTTTAAATTAGTTTTAACATGTTCATTCATTATTTTTTATCATTATTTCATTCACAATTGATTATTAACACTATTTTTGCCCTCTGTTTTGGCAATCTGTAAGTGATAAGACTTCACTACACATTTTGTGTGGACTAACATCATATGACAGTAACATGATTAATCACTTAGATACTACTGGTCCATGCTGCATGCTGCTTCTCTGCCAAGTAATGTTTCACAGCGCATCCCCATATTTTGACTTATTTCTGTGATGATTACAGCCGCATGCAAGTAGTGTTTTGCATTGCAACATTTTATATTTACTAAAGGACTGCATATATTTGCACTCTCAGTTCTTTTTATAAAGGTGCATGCATCCATTGCAATTATATATACATTTGTGAAAAGCGTTGAGTTTAGCCCTGTTATTTCTGGAGAATTGCCGTCTATATGAGTGGCTATTGATTAAACATCACGTAGCAATAACTATTACAGTTTCAATAATACCCAAAGGTCACCCTAAATTCCTTTCACGTGACTGTAGAATGAGTTTCATACCTAGAGTATTAGGTTGCATGTTTTTTTTATGTTTTATAAATGGAATGAAACCGTTACAGTATAAATTACCATTCCACCCCACCACTCAACTAAAGCACAAAATGCTGTTTATTTCCAAAGCTGTTAACCTACATGTGGTTTGGAAAAGCCAACAATCTGAACAATCTGAAGGGTATGTTACAGTCTGAAGGAGTATGTTAACATCTGGTGCAGAACAAGGCAGTGACGACTGATGACTAAAGTGTTCCTCTGATCCTCTGATGAGAAATATGCTGTTTAGACGCCGCAAACTGCTACTTTGTATTAATTGAACAAATATAGTTCAATCGTGATTGTTCCATGCTGACTGTGTTACATTCATTTTCAGTCTTTTTCTCTGATCCATTGAAGTCGGAAAATCAGCATCTTAGAGTGCAGTACAACCAGATTATTGATTATTCACTGGTGACATAAATCACTAGCACTGACTTTAACTAGCAGTACAATCTAAGGGATAATTTGCAGTTATAAATCCACTGAATAGAGTATTATACATACTGTACCTTGCAATATATACTGCATTTATTTTAATTCTCTAAGGTTATGAGATTATACAGTATGGAAATTAAAAACAAAAACATATACATCTAGATCTTATATGACATTGATATGACAATAAAAAAACTTTATTACCAGATTGATGTATACATCAATCTAATATTTGTTTCTTAAAAAGTAGAGAAAAGTGAAGAAGAAAACAGGAACAAATAAATATCCAATGATATTACATATTTTTAAATATTCACTTCTACAGATCTACAGTTTTACTCAAAAAATAAACTTTCATGTATCTAATTCATTGCTTGTGTCTTTGTTATGCTTTGAAAGACAAAAACAATTGCAAATCATAAAGTTTATCCTGATTAATACATTTATATATTTTTCCTATTATGACTGTTTAAATAAATTCTAGGATTAGTGCTTGATTTTTGTGCCAAAATATCCTGAGAAGTAAATATTCATTCAATTTACATAACAGAATGAAATTGCATTCCAGGTTATTGATATGATTATATTTACATTATTGAAATTATACAATTTATGGCATATCAATAAATTAACAAATGAATCCTTAGAAAGTCTAGACCTATATACTATTTAAGTAAGGTTATTTATATACAAATAACTTTATGATTATGCAGATCAATTAGACATACCTTATTAACATTTCATTGAACTGGCATTTTTCTTGACCATAAATTACTGGGTGTAATAACAGCTGAGTTTGCTGCTTACAAGGGATGCTCATCTCATTTTAGCATCAGTCATTCTCACAACTATGAGAAATGTTTGTGGGTAAGAAAGTCTGAGACTGATTGTGAAAAGGTCGGAATGGAGTGCCACCAAATACAAGTTTCTTCACTTCTTCCTCTCCCTTTCAACCCTCCAGATCCCGCAAAAGATTCCATAAAATTCCTTTCTTTTTAATACCTCTTTTGCTGGCCCATAAAGTGAAGATGTGCAGTGAAAAACCCAGATGTGTTTTCAACCTCATGAATAGCCATCACATCACACCTTGGATGGAGCTTAATCCCAAACAGCTGAGGCAAGTTTAGACCACCAAACCAAACCAGCTTCCCCTTAATGGAAACAGACCCCGAAACATATCTCAGACACCAAAATATATCTCAGAGACTGATCATTATGTACTAAGCTGTCAGGAGATTTAACCCACAATGGTCTAGTAATGTTTCCCAACCCAAATCTCCCTCCCAGCTCCCTGCCATATTATTGCTTCCTACTGGAAGCTGGGAGGGAGCTACAATGTAGACTGTCTGCAGGTCTCCAAGGTTGGGATTGAGAAATGCTGGTCAAGTAGATGGGTAAGGGAAGCTGGGGGAATGGTCACCCAGTGCATAGATAGGCACGTACCTTATAGACTGCAGTGGTTAGTTCGAGCAGTATGTCCAAGCATAAAGCTCTCAGTGCATTGCTGGCTGCTGGATGACAGGGAGCGGCGATTGGATCGCTGGAAGCGACTCCTGCGGTTAAAGTAGCTCCCCGCGGTCCAGGTCCGCTGCCGATTGTGCAGGTACTCCTTGTAGTTTTTGGTGAGCAACGTGTAGAGGAAGGGATTGATGCAGCTGTTGCTGTACGTGAGACAGGTGGTCAAGTAGTTGATGTTGCGCCTGGCTTTGTTGGACAGAGATAAGGAAGGGTGGAACTGTCCCAAAAGCTGCCAGATCCAGAAGGGCAAAAAGCAGGCCCAGAAGAGCATCACGATTGTGAAAATCAGGTACAGCACCTTTTGGTTAGGCAACTTCTTCGTCTGCTTGAAGATTTCTGTCTGACTGACCCAGTATGTCCGGGCCAGGCGGATGTAAAGGTAGCCAATGATCATTCCGGGGGCCACAATGCTTGTGCAGAAAAGAAAGGAGATGTAGATCTTATAGGACAGTTGGCTGAGAGTAGGCTGGCACATGATCTTGTTGCGCACTGGTATGAGCTGGATTCTGATGATCATGGGCAAGGTGAGAATGAGGGATGCCACCCACACCAGGATTGCAATGGCTTTGCGGTAGCTTTTGGACCTCTTCACGGTGTCCAGCGGCTTGAGAACAGCAAAATATCTCTCTGTGCTCATGATAGTCAGTGTGAAGATGCTGGCATGCATGGTCAGGAAATCCATACTAATCAGGATGTGGCAACCCGCCTCACCAAAGTACCAGCCCTTCAGGAAGTGGGTACAGACCACAAATGGGATTGTCAATAAGTACAGTAGGTCTGCCAGCGCGAGATTGATGATGTAGATATACATGGAGGCAACTGAGCGCATGGAGTGACACATGACTACCAGAGTGTAGATGTTCCCAGTTACTCCCGCCAGGCACATGACGGACAGGATTGTGCCAATGGTAAAGGTGGCAGCCATATCCTCAGCTGAAGCATTCCGTGGAGGATCGGTGGTGTTGGTTATCCTCTCCAATAGGACTCCCATGGGCTCCAGGGTGGTCATCTCTGAGCATCAACGGAAAACACATGGCGAGAATACAGACACATTTTACAAACATCGAATAATTTCCAACTGGGATTTTGTATGGAAATACTGTTTTTTTGAACATCAATTGAGTTTTAGTTTACCTGAAATATTGTTTGCTAAAAGCACTGAGTCCTGACAAAGTCCTTGAAACACTACCATATTGTAGTTGTCTGCTATGTGGGAGGTTTCACCAAAACATCTGAAAAGTACTGAGCTGAATTGTAATTAATATTTAAATTGTAATTAAGAGTTATTTGGTTCATATTTTTTTTTTTTTTAAACTGCAGGTACCACTAGTCTTAGTGAGTTACACTTTATTTGGTACAGTTTCACTAAGCCTAAGTAAGAAAGTATCAATTTGAACACCTTACCTTGGTTGAGTACAGAAGAAAGCAGGGCTTCTTTGAGAGAGTGGTTCGACATTTAGGGCCAGTCATACAACACTGATTAACTCATACTGCACCATGTGTGATTCACATGAAGGTGTTAGCAGTTTGAGTTTCCAGTGGTTACAAAAAGAAGCATTTTCAATAAATAAATTAATAAATAAAACAAATAACAAAAAGATGTGCCTACATTCACAAAAAGTACACCTTTAACCTGCGGTCATCGTGCAATAGTCTGTCAAAGAAAAGAAAATTAGAGCTTTGCCAGGAACAAAAATGATTGCCTCGATGATTAAGAAATTAGTGATTTTCAGGCAAAAAAAGAAGATTTCAAAGAAGGAAATGAAACAAAAGTGAGAACATAAAATTACACACAGAAAACAGCAAAGTTGATGGCAGTCTCCAGACACGCAAACCAAAGTGAGCCACTGCAGAGAGAATATCCCCTCTTTCAGCCACAGACAGAGTTGCGTGTATGAGGGAGAGGTCTTCAGAGGAGCATTCGCACACGAGTGCTGGGTGGGAGGGGTGATGGGGGAGGCAGGGAACGACAGGCAGGGAGGCAGAGAGAGAGAGACTGGAAGGGAAGGGGCTGGCTTTCCGGGGAGGTATGCTGGAAATGCACCCGGCAGTCTCCCAATTCGGCTGCCTGTTCCTGAGCGGCGGGGCCACAGAACAGCACATAGGTAGCCAGGGCTACCGTACACCGTAACTCGCAGCGGTTGACTGCAGCGCCCTGAGTCATAAAAGTAGCACTGCATCACTGATGCACACGTATGCTGCCTCACTGTGCTGCTCCATCATGCCGCAATAGAGCAGCAGCACAAGAAGATCAGTATCATATCTATCTATCTATCTATCTATCTATCTATCTATCTATCTATCTATCTGCACACACTATACCAGAGGTTTAGGAATATGTTTTTGATGTTTTTTTTAATATCAAAGTTTGTTGTTCTTGTTCATTCCCTAATTATCCAGTAATTGGAGTATAAACACTTCAAGATATTAATTGAAAGATGAGTACCTTGTCAAATAATTTAGGGCCGCTGAAAAATATCAGATAACTTCAGCTCATGTTGGATATCAAAGCAATCAACATCCATTGGCCTGTGGCCTCTTCCTGACTTCAAAAGAACTTTTCAGTTTGCCAAGGATTGTGTGATGCCAGCTGGCTAATCAACACTAACCCATCTGAAAGTTTTTACGATGAGCAGATGCTGCCCTCCAGTTTTAAGGAATAGCATAATGCAGCACGTGGCAATACTATATTACAGAATTATTATTGGGGGACAGGGTTGAATGGTTTTGCACACAGTTTCATCATTTTGAGCGGGCTTTGTGATTATGTTATTGGACAATAAAAACTTTTCAATGTTTAATAATATGGCGTTGAGCATGGTAGCACAGTGGTTAGCTTTGTTGTGTTATATCATTGGAATCAGGGTTTCTGTCCTGGGTTTTTTTTGTTTGTTTTCCCCTCTGTCCAAAACTATGCTAAGGTGAACAGGAGTTTCTGAATTGTCCATGGGTGTGAATTTCCAGTGATGGGTTGACAGTTCTTTTCAATGTCAAATTAATATTACTTTCTTCTTGATTCTCCAATATTTCCCCCTGGTGTACTGTAATGCTGAAGGAAATCTCCCATTATACTCTTTCAAATTTGAAACCTACACCATATACAGTACAAGATAATACGCTTCTCAGTGTTGGAATAGCGAGTGCTAAACCTTGTTGTTTCTCCCAGATCATAAGCACATTGAAAGTGATCTGTAACTCATAAAGGTGATTCACTCCCCATTGTCATATTAGCAGTTTTGGTGTGTACAAACAATTGATTCACTTTGCATTTTTACAATTATTAATAATGATTAACTTTATTTCAAAATATATTGTACTAATAAATTATCTGCACCAAATAATGTCATCCATACCAAATGAAAAACAACATGCGTTTAATTGGTGCCAATCTATAGAAATGGGACATCATCATATTTGCTTAATTTACAGTATTGTGAATAGCTGTGGCATTCAACAACCTATTTTAGGTTTGATACTACCGTACGTGGTGTGGATTTTCGTTTTGATTTAAAAGATTATTATCAAATTTTATTAGACTTGGCTATATTTTATTTTGGAGGTAGCAGTCACTTTTAGTAAATGAAGCTTAAATCAATGTAAATGGGATTCACACAAAAAGGTGTGTGACCAGTGAGCGAGCATTTGGAGATCAACATCTGAAAGGGCTGGAGCTGGTTTCTATTTTTCATTTGTCTATTGCCAACATTTGGCTGACTCCTGATACTTAGCATCTCCCTGAGGACACCACTGGCACGTCCACCACACATTCCCACACAGGCACCAATTCCTGGGCCTGGCGGTTGCTGCTTGGCCTGAGCACCTGACGGCATTGTGAACGCGTTCACTTGATTTCCCCCTAAATTAATGTTCTGTAGTTTGTTGTGTCTGTCTAACTTCTTTTAATTTGTGTAAGATAATATCTGGAGCCTATCAGCAAGTCAGAATGTTTCATTACAATGGACACAATGAGGGAAAAAATGAAAGAAATGTGTCATGACTGGATGGTTGGAAAAGCTCAGCTTGCATTTGGGATACCCGGGACACTTCAGGAGGACTGTTACTTAATGTCATCTCATCTGCGTGAGACACTGCGAGCTGCAACAGTGAGGCACCAATGCGTCACACATGGGGCACTTGTGCGTAGTACTAAAGTGTAGATGCTATGGGATGGGAATATGAGCCTGCTTAGTAGTCATTTTAAAATCTGTGGACCAGTCTGGTCATTTGGACTTTTGTTTGTACGCCTGTGCATCCATGTGTTGATTGTGTGGTTTTAGCATGTCCCGAGGAATTATTACAGACATTGTACATGTTAATGGATTGCTGTACTTTTGTAAGTAGGAGTGGCAGACAGAGGTAACAGACCCATGAGTGGAGAAACCTTGGTTGGAGATGGTAAGAAGGATTCCTGTTGCATCACCTTCTTTTATAAAAAAGCATCTTAATTTCCTTGGAGAGGAATGCATGTTCTGAAATTCCTTGGAAGTTGTCCTCCATAGGAATTTCTCAGAATGCACTTTTACAATTGCCGTTTAAGTCCTTTAACTGACAGCACAGAAATTTCTTTCCTTGGCTACAGTGAGAACAACTTTTTAAGGTATCAGTTTATGTTCTCAGATGTTAAGTGATTCATGTTTATTTCATGTTTTACGTTACTCATTAGTATTTGTACGGTTGAACAAAGTTAACCAATCAAACCTATCATGGTAAAGTGCAGCTACAGAAGGACAAATTATCTGTCTGGCCAAATGACCTCAGTCATTTGGCAGACTTGGCTCACATTCTTCTTGTCTCGCGTGTCTTTTTGCAGTATGGTCAGCTGGCCCCAACAGGAGGATGATGGGGGCTCCAGAAAGACGGCTCAAGATATGGAAATGAACTCTCCACAGTGAACTGAGCAAATAAATAAAGGCTGAAGTTCCTGCTATTTTCCTACTCCCTACAAATACTCATGTCCTGCAGCAAATGCAATATTGTTGATTAAAACCCTACACTACTCTCCAGTCACTTACCTATAAACTTGTGGTATTGCAAAAAATCTGTAAAGATAATAATTATATTATAAGTGCATAATAATACATTTATGATTTGTAATACATGCTATCCTATCATCCTAAGTGTTATCAGGGAACTAAAGGTTACTTTTGGCGGTCTCACATGCTAGGGACCAATGCAACATGTCAAATGCAGCCCCAATCAGGCAGCTGGTATATCCCCAGGCATACACACTATTGTCCCTTAACCACTGCTCCACCTGTTGACACAAGAAATTCACCTGGGTGCTCCTCCAACATGCAGCAAACGTTTGCTCTGCCTCTGGGAGCTGTGATGGTATGAGTGAACATCAGAGCGGATTTGAGGCTGAACAAATGACGTCTTTTTGACAATTCATACTGGTCAGGAAAAGCAAACTGTCGGTGGGGCATGCTACATTTTGCAGCCTAACACAATGCTGCCCTCTAGCAGTGCATGAGAGAGAGGTTTTTCTAATTTGCCCCTGAACAGCAACTTAATCTGTTCAGTGTGGAATTTACACCCTTAGAAAAAGATGCTAGCCTGTATTCGTCACAATGTCATGAGTTGCTACTTTGTGTTGAGTTGGAGAACTGCTGCAGTTGTTACAAAGTCCATTCAAGTAATTTTGAAGATAAAAATATAACATAATCTTTGACTGTTTATGTCTGTTCATTAAATTGAACTATTCAAAACAAGCCTGAAATGGGAGTACAGCACTTACTGCATAGATAAGACCGGTCTACATCCTATTTAGGGCACAAGGCCAGGCATAATTTCAGTTGTTTTCATGGTTTGCTTGTTATGTCTGAATGTATATTCATCACTTCAAGCTTAGTTTTTCCATGTTTGATTCTGAATATATGTCTGGCACCAGTAGTTAGGGCACCTTGTGTGTGTTTTTGCTCATGCCTCCACCTGTCTAACTTTGACGTTGCAAATGACTTGGTGCAATGTATTTTCCATATGTATTTTTTAGGTCCCGGTCGGAGGAGAAACTCAGTGCTTCCCAGTGGCACACTATGACCCAGAGTTTCCTGACAGAGTGCGGACAAGCTGCTGTCTGAGTCAATGTTTTCTCCGTTCCGTGAAGAACACAGCTGAGTTCTTCAAAAACCCAACGCTAATTGAAGTCAGTGAATAGCATGGCTTCTGTGCCAATCAATAGGGCGATTGTGTGATGTTCTCACATGAATTGGGTATTTTAACTCAGCGGTCTTAACCTGTCCATCACAGCTGTGATAACAGATGTCGAGGTCTCTGTCTGGGACCCTGTCTGCCATGCTGGCTTAGCGTTCCTCCCACCAGCGACAGAAGGGAGACAGCACTGTGGTGTGGGGACTGGAGACGCATTGGATGACACATCCATCTGTCACATCACACTGTCTTTGATATACCTGATCACCTTGAGCTCCTTGGGACTGTCTTGACAGTACATGCTCTCATGCATTCTTTCCTCAGAAGTGGCAAAGCCTCAGAGGGAAGGGGAAAGTGATCGACAGAACGCAACCTGACATGGAGTTTTATATGTCCCTGGTTTGTCGTCTGTTGTGATACTCTGCATTACTCTCACTAAGAACAACACAATCTGTCCTAGGAATTCCAAAGTTCAAACCTAATTTCCCAACAGATCAGCCAGAAACCACACATTTTTTTATACATGGACCTCTAATATCAAAAACAGCATTTTGACTACTAAGGGCAAGTCTCATGTCCTTTGGTTTTCTACCATCAGTGGGTCTCCTCCAACGTTCCAATGTCATGTTGATATGTTTCTTCTCAAATGCTCGCTGATTATTGTATTTTTTTTGTCCCTTTTTACTTTGTGAAATCTACTCTGCCAGATTAAACAATCTGATTTACAGTCCCAGAGTTGACGCTGTGAACGGCAAGTCACGTGTAGGGCTGACTCATTTGAGTGTCTCACTTGGAGCAAACACAGCTGATAGAAACAGCTCTTGTCAACAGGTTGCAAATTACTTAAGGGCAAAAGGATCTAAGTTAACCCATAGATGCATACCTCGTTAGCGACCTGAGACATCACTCTTTATTATTTTTTTTAATATCATTTGACACAGTCTTGGCTCAGTCTTTTAGACATGGCTCATACTTTTTATTTATATCGATTTTGAAAAAAAAAATAAATAAAATAGCTTCAAATTTCTTTTTTATGACTGTTTGTTCGGAAGAATGGTATCGGGTCACAAGCGACCTCAGATATGTTATTGTGCTATAAGATCCACTGAAAATATTCGCCATTATTGCTAGTTGCTAATATTATGCTAGGCTAGGAAATATTAAAAACTTGTTTAATTAAAAAATATTCATAAAGCATTAAAAGCGTTCAGTGTCATCATGGAAGAAGCATCAAATAAATGTTTGCTGAGTCTTGAGCATTTGAGGCTTGATTTTTTTAGTTTTACATGCCAGGTCACTAATGACATGAGGTAGGCAAAAGTGTTTGTAAAATGAAGGTACAATTCCTGTGGGAGGGTGACTGGAAAATACATGACAGTGAATGCTATTGTGGATAAACCAGTTTCTAGAATATAAAATGGTAATGTACAATTTCAGGGCATTAATAAAATAAAGACTCAGTGGAGGTACCTTTAGTGATGAGCAATGGAACTTGTACTTGTTTGGGGGGGGTGGTTGTTTCTTTTTAAATTTTGAAGAAGATCATGTTAAATATTCAAGAATTTACAAACATGAGCCCTGAAATTGGTAATACGTACTATACCAGGGAAAAGAATCCAGATACAGCTCCTTGACTGTAGAGCATGAGGGGCTGAGAGAATGTGCAGCATCTTCCACAGCTTTTGAGAAGAAACATATCAACATGACATTGGAACGTTGGAGGAGACCCACTGATGGTAGAAAACCAAAGGACATGAGACTTGCCCTTAGTAGTCAAAATGCTGTTTTTGATATTAGAAGTCCAAACTCATTTTGCGTTTCTCCGAATGTGAACATTTAATTCAGCCTTCACTGCGCTGTAGGACAATTTGACGTCTATGCATCACATTTTCAAGATTAAACTCAGACTGTCAAAAAATTTAAATCAAAAGAAAAGCACTGTGCTCCTATACCTAAGCCTTGTTGCACCACTTCCCTACAAGATTATCAGGTTGGATGCTACAGTCTTAATATAAGTACTCTATAACCAGCTGTAATATGCTGAATGTTTAATTAAAAGTCATGACTGTATCTGTAAGCAAGTGCGAGCTCTGTTTTGACATCGATAAGGAATATTATATATAACTGTTCCCAATTATAGCATAGCAAATATGTCTGAGGAGAGTCTGCCACACTCATCACCTGAGATATGAGCTGACAGCCTGGCTGAAGTGCCCTGGCGTGGGTCAGGGAGGTCCACGCTAATAACGTGACCCTGCCTTCGGGAAGCTTCAGCATGGGCGTGCTGTGTAGCACGTCGCCATCCTTTAAAGTCAATCAACCGCTGGCTGTTTCAAGGTCACTCCAGATAAATATGACAGCAGGTTCATTATTGTCAGCGGGTTCTCTGTAAATGACAGAAAACATATGACTCTCATGGATGAATTGACATATTCTGATGCAGTGGCCGAAGGGACGTTTACTGGCCTTGGGGGTTGATCCTGGGCTCCATGTCAGGGGAACGTGGATGATAAGAACTGCTAACGTTTACAGCGTGGTTCTAGCTCATGCCTCACAGACCTTCCCGAATTATTGGCTAAGCCCTTAATTTTGATGGAGGCAGTAAGCTGTGGTGATAACCTCTTAGCTGTTCCCTACAAGAGATTAAGGAGACACACCGGCAGACTTTCTGTATGTGGTGGATAGGGAGCCATCCATGCGTTACTGTGTTTTTAGCTGCGTAGTGGACATGCATGTGCAGTAAATGAACGGGTGTTTTTTCTGCTGTCAGAAAGAATGCTTGCAAGGACAACCCATGTACATTAGGTTAGCCTTTCTCAGTATGTCATGAAGAATTTGTTCGCATTGTTTTGAATTGAAGTAAATCAGTTATTGTTATACATTATACGTAAATAAAATGCAACAGGTGTAAAGAACTTCCATGTTGACAAAATTAAATTGTCTTTCTTGTTTACAAATTGTATACAAATTCTGCTTTTTTTTTAATGGCGTAGTCGCTGGGGCTACAACCATAGGACCACTAGCACTCACAAAGCAGTGGGCTCCTGCTACTTGGAAAAAAGCTTCATCCCACACTGTGCATGGAAAACAGATACTAAAAAGACCTCCTGTCTCCTAATGTGAGTCAGTCAGAAGTGATTCTTAGCATCCGTGTTTGGAGACTGATCGAAAGATCTGAATGCCAACAAACACATGCTTTCAAATAGACATACACTACCCTGACGCATCTTGTTATGTTGCTGATATTTGCTAAAGGACAAGTCAATTAGAAATGGATTCACATTACACTCTTCCTATAAACATGGAATCAGGTGTACTGTAAAGAAGGGAATGTTAGGACGACTCCAAGGACTCCTGAATGACTGGGGTTCTAAAAATTGGAAAATAATTGAATTGGTCTAGGTTGGGAGTCAAAAATCTCTAACAGCACCCCTCCATCGAACTGTTAAATAGGGTAAAGATAGAGGCCGATAAAATGTCTTTCTCCGTTGAATGACTAAGTGATTTCCTGGCTCCAATTTCCCAAGTAGCACACTATTGGTGTTGCAGTGTGCCTGCAGATTCCAATAAAAATATATAATATGCAAATATCAGTCATTACCGACATTAGTTTTTATCTGTATTTTGTATGAAAGGGCACATACAGGTAGTTTGAACAAGATGGTAATAGACAGTGTTGAATGGATCCGTAACTTGTTTTTGGCACTTTATATATTCAAAACTTCACTTGACAGCACATAAGTGGGCTTGTATTAACAATGTAATTGCCTGTGAGAGTGTGGCAGGCACTGCAATGACAAATTATGCATAAATTGCTAATGTGTTATGAGTGGGTATCTTGAGGATGCCATTAGCCCAAGTATGAACACTGAAATATGAGATTGCTGAAGAGACAGAAAGCCTTTCCTAAAATGGGAGAATGCATCAGCATTGGTCTCGAGAAGATTATTTATTCCCTGATTAGCAGAGCTGAGGGTAAAGCAGAATAAAGACCCTATTGATCTTACTGAAATGAGATGAGTGTTTACTGCCTGTGAAGTCTTTTCACACTTGAACAGGTTTTTGTTTAACTCCTTTTCTGTGTTTCTGTGCAATTTTTTCTGCCATTTTACAAGGAAGAGGAATTGTTTGGAACCCCAGCTTTTAAGTTATTGGTCCAAGCATCAGGAAGAGCGTAGCTGTTGTGCTCTTGAGTAACACAACATGAGTCTGTTCAACTGCATTTCAATACCTATGATATGTTTACAGATAACCAACTACAGATACTCCTCACTTAACGACCGAGTTCCTTTCTTATTACTAGGTCGTTAAGCAAATTGGCCAATAAGCAAGCAGCTGCCCTTTACTGATATTTCAAGTGTACTGGATTGTGTGGATTTGTGTCAACTATCTGTAAATGTTGTTTTAATGTCACCTTTGCATCATTTATTTGATTTTTAGTATAGTTATAAATATTTATACATAAGAACATAAGAAATATACAAACGAGAGGAGGCCATTCGGCCCATCAAGCTCGCTTGGGGAGAACTTAACT
>JAODKE010000101.1:12441003-12453354 GCA_026779605.1 Mormyrus hasselquistii | reverse complement strand
TCTATGAAATTTAACTAATAAAAGTCAGACATTGCTTTTCAACCATGCTTCAACAGAATTAATAAAAAAAAAAAAAAACTCATGAAACCATTGTGAGTTTTTCTTTCATTACCAACAATTTTGTCCACGTGTGTATGTACTTGATACAGCTCAAGGGCTATGTGTTCTATACCTCTTTGTGTTATTGAAATATGCTATTGAGTTGTCTTGTGAAAAATCGATTTGTACTCACCTGTCTGCGTAAAGTACGGGCAAAGGTGTGGCCTCGACGGGGGGGAGGGATGCGTGGGATGCTTTCAGAGTCGGAGAGGCTGTGGGGGCTGATTGGGCGAAAGAGGTCAGAGGGCACCGTCAGCTGCTGGGAGCTCTCCTCCGGCTGAGACCGCACTGAGCCGCTGGAGCCTGCAATAAACACAAGGGGGCAGTGTCAAGTGCTCGAGTTAACTAACAAAAGCAATTATTTAATGACAACATACAGTCAAAGAAAATAATACTTAAATGATTTTTGCTGCCCTTAAAGTCACCCCAAATACCCGCAGCAACAATCCAATTCACCCATGTGTTGTATGACTCAAGCACTATCCCACTTTGTGTGGAAAATCAGTCAATCAAGTTAACTAAGAGAGCTGGTAATGAAATATAACAAATGCAAAAAATGGCTGAGGTGTCTCCAGGGAGAAATTTACAAACCAAATCGGCATTCCTCAATCTATCCAACAATATATCACTGACTTTTTGGAGAACAGAAGAAATTATTGTTATATTTAGTTTTTATTGTGTTACTCTTCATTTGCATATTTTAAATTGTGTTTTTTTTCTACTGAAATGTACTGGCCAGATGCATAGCTTTACACATTTTCTTTGACAATCATGCACAGTACTGTGCGTGTGATGAATGAGGAGTGAGTGACATCTGTAGGCGTCGATACCTGACTGGGCTCTCTTCGGGGAGGTGTGCTCGCCTATGTTGGACATGGCCCGCATGGGAAGAAACATGTAGCTGTCGTTGGGCAGGGAGTGGGTGCGGCCCACTAGTGCCTTACGCACACTCAGCATGTTCTCCTCCAGCTTCTCCCCAGTGCTGACAGGCTCCGCCTATAGATGGAGGAGCAGAATGAGCGGTGCAGTGGCAAGGCGGAAGGTGGGAGCAGGGGCCACACCGAGAGACCACTCCCCACAAACAGGCAGACATACAAAGGCTGGATGCGTTGGCACACGATGATTGAAAGACGGTACCATTTCACGCCAGCCACAAGTAGGAGACGGACACAGTGATGACACGGGCTGTAGCATGGTGGTCCTTCTCCCAATCCATCCTAACAGGACCATCCTGGTCACAGAATATTTGCACATATATATATATGTAATACATAAACATATACATAACAGATGCCTGATGAAATATTGATATGTCAAGAACAAAAATCCAGGTTAATGCATCATCAGTGTCATTTTATTTTGACCAAATTCATTCTGATTCGATGCCATGAATCAGTCATGACTCTACCTCTATCACGGCTGTGCCCATTTCCTCTCTGTGCAAGCTCTGCCCATGGCCTCTGTCAGAAGGCAGGAAAGGCAGCCTGTGGTATTTTACCATGTAAAATATGGAGAGGACCAGACAGACCGAACCCAAAACAGGAACAACCACAAAGCAGAGCGAGACAAAGATACACAGAGAAGAAGACAGAGATAGACAGAGAGATGGATACACGGCAGAAGACAGAAGCTAGAACAGAGATGGGATCCAGAGATGTTGGAAAAGACAACCCAGAAAACCCAAGTGGAAGATGGGCAGAACTACTCTACTGGACTGGAACGTAGACACACCAGGCTGGAAGAGTGGGATGTGTACAGAGAGAAAGAGAAGCGTATGGTTAAGAAGCCCAGGGCATCCGAAGAAGCACACCAGCACAAACCAGCCGCACCCCTACGATCGGTTGTTATGGACATTTGTTTTTGTGTGTTGTTACCTTAGTTTTCATACACATCCTAATTTAGAGCTTTAATGTTCTGTTTCTGAATCTTTTACCCGAATGTAATTCTTACAAAGGGCATCGCTTACTGTATTCATTTGAAATTGTGAACCAGTTCAAATTTGTGAGAAACTCATAAGAATACCATTGCTACAATGTTATTTAATGTTATTATGTGGTATCATTCAGTGGGTAACTTGCAGTATTAGGACAGGAAGCAACACTGAGGATAGCCTGTCCTGAGACAGCCACCTTCTGGGTTGGTTGGTAAGGTTAAGGGGGAGCTTGGGTGCAGGTGTGTTTGGAAGCCCTCGGTGGAACAAGAGGACCGCAGAAGAGAATGAGCTTTGCTCTACTGTGAGTACATTGCACTCCAAACTGGTTAGTAAGAAGGGGTTAAAATCGTCGGGGACAGAGTCGTCCGTCAGAGCTAAGGACCAGGATTTCTCCGACGTCAGAGACAGAGCTTCCATCTCCGCTAGAGGGATCTAAACAGGAAGAGATGAGCCAAGGGTGAGAACGGGCATCCCTGGCAGTCAAGGACAGACAGACGAATGGGGATACAGAACGTTAGCATGTGGGGACCCAGGTAGACTTTTTGATGGACACACCTATATGGTGACATGCACAGAAGAGCCAGTGTCAGGAAGAAGTTGGGAGTGATACACACACAGGGGTGAGAAACACACTCACAGTTTTACTTACACAAAGAAATGATTGCTTCAGAGAGATAACCTATCAGACTGTAGAGGAGGTCTCAAGACAACTGATTGGTTGGTCTCGCCTCCTCTAGTTGCTTGAACCCACCTCTTCTACAATCTGATTGGTTATCTCACCAAACCAATCATTTTTCGTTCTGCCTTCAGAACATTTTTGCGTAAGTAAAATTCCCATGAGCAAGAAACACACATGTATAGAGAAGAGACAGTCACGTGGTGAAAGCAAATCCACAAAGAAAAGAACCCTGGCTGTTAGACAGCAAGGGGTGGACTCGCCATCCTGCCCTATGTTACAGAGCAGGCCTGCAGAAGTCACTCATCAGCAGCAATCGCTCAGAATCCTCAGCACAAACTTTGTAGAAAGCCCTACAGTACACGTTTTCTGGAATTTTTCCATGCCTTGTTAGAGGTGCCGGAGACGCAGGCTGGGCCTGGCCTTGTGACCTGCGTTGGTTATGGAGACTTTGCTGAAATGCTTTCTGACAAGCTAAAGGAATAATCCAGGCAGAAGGGAGAGTGAGCCGAGACCTACAGGCAAAGGTTGAGGTGCCAGTTAATTTAAAGAAAAAAAACATTGCTGGTACTCTTGAGGCATTTAGAAACCTCCATTCACTTTAAAAAGCTTTAACATGGAATCGTTTCACCACACTATTCTTGTTCCAAGTCATATTTCATCCTGAATGGGTAAAAAAAAACACAAAAACATTTATGTGCACATTTAAAGCATCACCTACTTTATTGATCACTGCATTATACCATAATAGTCCTACTGACACTCATGTACTGGCAAAATAACTCCTGGTCCCTGTTCATAGCCCTTATCTCCCGTCTCTGACAGAGGCATAGATCCCATTTATGGTCTCCAGCCAAAGTGGTCTGTGTGGAAGCAGCAACATATCGAAGAGGTTAAGACTGCAAAATGTTCTCTAGCAACCTGACCTGATGGTGTATATATCCCTGTCTCACATGGTAGCTCTACAAAGGCTGCCAGGCTATTCCTTGATAGGGCCGAAGAATAATGACACCACTCCTCAGTGTGCTAAGTTTTGTTGCAATTGTGTAATCCACTTGCACAAAGCCTTGATTAAAAGACGACTGAAAGGGGACTTGGACACACAGCACAGGTAGTCTAGGGTACAGAGAGAGATGGAGGGAGTGGGTGTCAGTGGTGGCAGGTGGGCAGGGGGCAGCGTAGTGTAGGTTTGAGAGATTGACCTGTTTCTCAGTGGAGTACTTGCAGGGCTGGGGGGGCAGGGCGTAGCAGTGGAAGATGGAGTCTGACAGGTTGTCCATAAGGCTGAGCTCCCCCTCCAGTGAACCCTGGATCACCAGGGACACGGAGTCAAGCATGACCCTCCGCTGGGGACCAGCATGCAAGAAGGACAGAGAGAAAGGCAAAGGGGCACGGAGAGAGGGCCAATGTTACGGGATGGGAAGGAGGAGGCGGGGGAGGCGAGAAAAGGCAGGGAGGGTAAAGTTCAGGGAGAAAGATCCAGGAGGTCATGAGGCAGGACAAACACACAAAAAGAGACAGGAGAGAGCAGCGTAGAATTTCAGTTTATCTACAGCTTGTTACTGAAGTGTTAGGCAGGGTTGGGGCCATTCCGCAATACATCCATCAATTCCAGTCCAAATCAGGAAATGGAAAAGGAAAATACTGTGGGGAAAAGAATTGTAATTGCAATTTCATGGAGATTTAAATTCCAACTCCATTTCCATTTCCTGAATTGATTGGAATTGATGAATGAATTCCAGAATTAGCACAGCCCTTTGTATAGGGCATAAGATGCATACATGAAACAGAGTGCTACTATGTATACCAGACTATGAAGACCAGTGTATTCATAAATACTCTGTATTGCAGGAGCTGTATACACTGTATACCCACATATGGCCTAAGTGAATAACACATTCGTAGTACACTAAAGCTCCAAATTAAAGATCCAAAGGGCCTTCATAAAAGTCTCAAGTTATATTTGTATCTCAGTGGATGGATTGCTATGTAATTGGCTATATTTCTAAATGAAATCCAAAGGAATCCAACAGGGGGCACTACAGTACTGTTGGGAAACCAGTCTGTCTCACTGCCAAAGTGAATTAGGATGCATCAATGCATGTGCTAGGAGCAAAAAGGAAGGGGGTCTTATTTTGCAAGTACAAGTTTTATACTGTATACTGCAAGAATAAACCAACTGCATTATAAAATAAATAGTTATCAAGGATGAAAGAAGTGTATCTTCTTTCCCATGACATAAGTCTGACCTATACATTGTATTTTCTCTTCATAACAAAACTAACCATATCCTGTCTAGGCAAACAATGTCACAATATACTGAGCAGTGAATGTACTTTCCTACGTCAAACCAAATATAAATTAATTTGGCACAGCTTAATTTCTATGGCAACTGCTTTGTTTTTGACATTGAATTACTGTAAGCATAATGCACAGTGGCTAAAAATTTCTAGTTTTTTCGTGCTAGAATATGCTAGAAATCTGAATATAATGTATACAGTTCTAGAATATCATTACAATTTGTTACTGATTAAGAATGTGTCATTAATCATATTATGTATTACAACCACATTAATAAAATAACTAATTTTAAAAAGTAACTTTAATGTCCAGAATTTATAATAAATATTAAACTTAAATCAAAAACAAAATGCTTAAAGAAATGAAAAGATTTATATGATATGTTTGGGTTAAAAAAATAATACATCCAAAATCTTGTCTCGACGTGACCGTTCTGGCAGCCTTTCTGATATAAGTTAGTCAATGCATAATAAAAGATGAAGGCTTCAAAATGACATTTTCATGGAAGCCAGAAACTGCAAAGACATACTGAACTGCATCTCGTCTGACAAGACCATTTTTTGGTCAATTCATAATACACATGTCACACATCATGTGACACAGAACCAGCCCTGAGTCATTAGGGAGACCTTATTTCAAGTGTTCCAAGCTCTTTCCTGATGAAACACTGCTTTATTCAACGTGCGAAACTGAGCTCGAGGGTGCCGAGCTCAGAGTGGGTCATGG
The DNA here is from genome assembly GCA_026779605.1 of Mormyrus hasselquistii. NCBI lineage: Eukaryota > Metazoa > Chordata > Actinopteri > Osteoglossiformes > Mormyridae > Mormyrus > Mormyrus hasselquistii. Next base: position 12,447,619 of record JAODKE010000101.1, on the reverse strand, counting down.
CGGCTGACACCCCAGTCTGTACGGACTATTCTCTGGAGCGGAAATACTTTACAAGCAGGCCGCATTCAATTCTGGCTTCAAAGCAGACTCAGACTAAGCTGGCTGTAATTGGGCCCATGCACTTCCTGCCCAAATCCCCTGTTTCAGCTCTTCAGAAAATGCAGAATATCAGTGGAGACAGAAAGTTAATCCTCACTGTGACTTTAGAATGACACTACCCAGATATACCACAACGTAAGTCATATGCTGAAAACAGATAATTTTTATATTAATACATTTCTATTACATACATATAAAAATATTCATGTATGCTTATATTTATATCGGTAACATATTATTTATTTTTATTAATGCTGGAATCATCCTTTAAAGATGTCTCTTTGAAGCTACTATCATCAACAGACCGTATTTATGAAAAAATGTCCACCAAGATCCCCATTGTTTTTTCATGAGCTCAGCCCTGACTTTGATTGATTTCGCTGTCACTTAATGGTTTGTAAGGCTAATAACTAAGATAGGAATATGTGATCCTGACCTCCTTTTGCTCTGTGCTGTTTTTCACCTCAGGGTGGACCTGAACTGTCAATTCATCTCTGATGGTATTGTGTTCACACATTCACTCTGGTATATCTGTTGGACCCATCTCAACCCACACTGAATGTGATGCTGCCCACAGGCATGCTCTCGAATACCTTCTGCTCATAAATCCATTCATGCCTCTTTCCATTTCTTCTCGCCCATTTGTACCCTGACGCAGGTCAATCAAGTCCACACAGAATGACATTATGTGATATTAGCACAATTACTATCTGTAACTTATGCTGGGATGTCACTCTATAGTATTACTTTGACTGTTTGTATTGCTTTGGATCTGGTGTGTTCTGTTGTCAAGTGACCACTTTTTGTCGATCTACTTTGATTTAAATTGACATGTCCAGTTGCTAGACAGGATTAGTACACTGTAACAGCTCTGGGTATTACAGTCTAATGACTAGCTTTTTGACTAAAGACTTGGGCCGGTTAAACTGGCCCTGAATAACCACATAATACTATACAGTGATAAAATGCTTTGTAGCCTCTCAGCTAAGTCAGTAAGACATGAGTTGAACTGATCAAGTACACTGATTACTGGTTTGCAGCTTCTGAGCTGAGTGGATCAGACAAAAAGTGTATCAGAAAATGTATCAGTATCTGAGCTGAAGTCATTAAACTTAGTGACAACTGCCTTGCAGCATATGACTTGAATAAATCATATCAACTGGAATTGCACCAGTCCCTGAGCTGAATTGACCAAACATGCTGGCATTGTGCCAGCTTACAGCTGCCCTGCAGCCACTGAACTGAGCTCACTCAGGCTACTCCTGATTCTTGTGTGTATTGCTTAATCAGCTGAAAGTGAATCTTAAATCAGGACGTGCCATTACAGTCCAGAAGGATTGAGCTTAGTCAAAAAAGAAGTTAGGAATAATCAGAATCACCCTAAATTATCTTAATATCATAATTAAAGTGTTTAAAAATTTTAATCCTAAACTAAAATGTTTTATTTGGTTTACTTTGATGTTTAAGTATTTTTTTTGAATGAAAGTTAAGTATTTTTTCAATGAAACATCCACATTCATTCAGAGCTTTCGGCAGCCCAATTGGATTATATCATTGGGCCAGTGGGCAGTAGGCTTGACTGAGAAAGTCTTAGGCTATATCCAATCTTATCCACAAAGGGCCGGTGTTTATGCAGGTTTTGGGAATAACCTTTAGGTCAGCTGTTCAAATCCAGGTGTAAGGACTCTTCAGCCAGTCAGTCCTCTAATTAGTAGTAATTATGTGAAAACCCACATACACAGAGTCCCTTTCTGGGTAAGACTGCCCACCCCTGGGATATGTTCACACTACCAATCAGAAATGTCTTAAATCTGATTTTTTTTTTTGCTTGAATCTGACTCAGATCTGATTTTTTCAAGGCTGTGTGGACACACAAATCTGATATTTTCAAATCAGCATGTGCTGAGCATTTCTTTGTTGTTGGTGACACAGATGAGTCGCTAAAAAATGTATCAATGTGCACATGCAAACCATTTCAGAGGACAGATGTGTTCACATTACAATTAGGTACAGGTCACTTTATGAATGTGAACCATCAAAATGGGCAAATTCGATCTGAACAAAAAACAGAATTGGACAGGGGGGCTTGTAATGTGAACATACCCTTATACCAAGCGACTTCATGCCCACTTCTTTCAGAAATATTTAGTACTTTAAGCAGGATGCTAAGGAATAGATTATTGGATATGATTATTGTATGTTTTCTCCAAGAATAAAATAACACAGGCAGATATTTTGCAAGTGTACTTGACCATGAGGAACACACTGACATTGACTAAACAGATGGTAAAGGTATTGAACTTTTGAAATACATTGAATATGTAGGTCATTCTGCACTGTTCCAGACATCACCTGCTTAGAAACAGTCTGCTACAACTCCTTGGGCAGGATACCGCCTAGTATTACTGGCACAGACATATGTTATCGTTTCCTGCCAAGTCCATGGTAGTGCGGTTTATCTGCATCACCACTGATTGCTGCTATCGTATTAGTAGTGTGATAGCCATGTACAGTTTAAAAAATTTGTGAAATGAACAGTTTTCAGGCTGTCCGGTTCGTTCTGACCTTCAAAGCATTTCAAAATGAACTGTAGAAAAATTGATGCCGACGCTCACGTAATTATTACAATGAAGAAAAAAGGCACCACCCGAGGTTAAAAAGGTGATGAGATAAATGACATAAATGACAGACTGAATGCACAGGAAGTCACTCACCGAATGGGGTGGCTCAAGGCATAGGGTGGAGTCTGCCTTTAAGTGTGTAAGGTCTCTGGGACTGTCCAGTGGGCCAGATCTTTCCTGAAGGTCTCTGCACATCCAGGGTGGCACCCCAGGCCCACCAGAATCACTCAAAGCCAAAGGAGAGAGGCGTGGTCCCATGACCCCACCCTCTCCCCCTATGGTTTGCAGCTCCAGTTCTGCTTCTAGCTCCGCCTCAAGCTCCGCTTCTTCCTTGGCCTCCTTGTTACTCTCTTCTAGATGCTTCATGAGCACGGCGATGACCACGTTGACCAGAACAAACTGTGCAGTCAGCACAAAGGAGACGAAATAGAAGGGTGAAACTACGGTGTTGTAGCAGGGGCCGTTGTCCTGGGCGCAGTCACGCAGTGTGTCCTGCAAGGGACAAAGGGCGAAAGAGGGTGCAGGAAGCACTGGGTATTACAGGAACTAGACATGTGGCTGTTTTTTTCTGAATGGCAAATTGACCAAAACCTGATAATTCCACATGATTTCAGGTTATGTAATCATCTGGTATGTGTTAGCTGATAACGGTGGCTCTTGGCATCTTTCGAAGACTTTCTAAAGATATACCTTATGGAAGGTATTTGTTTTCCTAGATATATTTCTCAAACAATCTCTTAAGAGATATAGAATCAATAGGCGCCTGATTGGTTCACATCGATGGCTTATTCCCTCCATGCAGCAATGAGAGAAAGTGATGTTTTTTATAAATATAATACTGCAGGAATGCTTCAAAATATAGCATTAATTAGAACTAGGGAGAATCTAAAATAAAATACCAAATTAACAAATTGAATCATTTAACCATAAATTTGATTTTCACCAACTGTGTGCACACACCTGCCTTACTAGAATGTAGTATCACCAGTTTATTTATATTTGTTCTATAAAACTTCTGCGTGCATGTCATTGATATCAGGACGATATCAGAAAGAATATCAGAAAGAAAAGTTGTGCTAATATCTTAACCTAAGAGATTGTCCTAAGTTGTTCAGTATTGACTACTAAGAACTATTATAGGGTGATTTTTTTAGAGGGAAAATATAACAGACATATATGTAAATGAATGTGCAGTGTGGACTCATGAACCTCATGAATTAAAGTTTTCATATATTGTGACATTTAGATGGTGTGTGCATTCCAGGGGTGTCAGATATTGTGGGATTCTGTCCCCTCCAATATCGGCAGAAGCTCCCCCCCCCTTCCCAATTAATTAATAAATACAAAATTCACAGCGTGTTTCTTATGTTTCATTATGAATTGGAACGTTACTGAGGCTAAATCACTGCAAATGCAGAGTGCCTGTCCTGACACGCCTGTCCTGTCTGCCTTGCCCATCCTGTCCATCTCGTCAGTGCCCCCTGCTGGCCGAGAGTTGGCGGTGCCTGCTGCGGTGCCTGAGCTCTCTGCTTCACCGCCCGCCCGCTACATTCGAGGTACGTTCACCGCTGGCCCTGCCTCTGCCCATGGCTGAGTTCCTGCTCGTCTCGCCGGTTCCGCCCATCTCGCTGGCTCCGTCCGAGTCTCCACCCACTGCTGCACCCGAGGCTTCTGCTGCATCTCCGCCTACAGCTTCATCCGGGACTCCTGCGACGGCCCCGCTTCCTGCAGCGTCCAAGGTCTTGGTGCCGCCTATGGCTCCGCCCATGCCGCTGATTCCTGTTCCTATTACTCCTGTTCCTGTGACTCCTGTTCCTGTGACCCCAGTTCCTGTCCCCGAGGAGGTCCCAGACTGCTTGACCATTGCTCCTCCTTCCTGGACGGATGGAGAGGAGGAGCTCGAATGGGACCCCTTGGGGATTTCCCTGATGGACCCCTTCAAGGGGAGGACTTGCCCCAGCGTGGAGGATCCCAGCCAAGTCCCTGCCTTTCGGTGTCCTGAATGGCCAAGGGACACCTTCGCAGGGGTTGGGTCCTGCCCACTCTGCTCCCTGGCTTGCCCATGCGTCCCCTGGCTGTGGCTCGGCGGTTGCCTGCGTTTCCTGAGGCTCCGGCTAGGCTGTTGCCTCCGGGTCCCCCTCCGGTGCCTCGTCACCCGCCTGCGGTCCCTCCGACAGCACCTCGTCGGATGCCTCTGGGTTCCCCTGCTCCGACTTGCTGTCAGACGGCACGTTACGCGGCTCCGGCTGCGCCGTCACGGCTTCCCCCTCTTGCTTGCCTGCACCAGTGTCCTCTCCTGCTCCCTCCTCATTTCCTCTGTCTGTCTGTCCATCTGTCTCCTTGCCCCCTTCGTGGTCCCCTCCGTCTCCTGCCTCCCTGTCGCCTGTGGCTCCTCCAGCTGCCTTCCCTCACCTGCCAGGGTTCCCTCGGGCTCCCTTTGGTCCCCCGACCTTTTCTGTCTGGCCTCCCTTGTCCGCTCCTCGTCCCTTTGTCCCTCCTGTTTCTGCTACTCATCCCTCTGTGCCTCCCGTGTTCACTCCCAACCCTTTCGTTCCTCCTGTTGGTGTTCTCCCGGTGTCACCCTTCTTGGTTTGTTTGTCCTCATTCCCTGCCTTATGTCAGGTCCAGTCCTACTTACTGTCCCTGTGCCTGTTCTTTGTGTCTGTTCTGTTCCCAGTCTCCTGCTACTGTTTTTGCACTTTTTCAGGTTCTGTTTTCCCAGTGCTTTTTTTCAGGTTCTGTTTTCCCAAAGTGTGTGCTTTGGGGGGAGGGGGGGTTCTGTCACGACCTGCTCGTCTGATCCTCCTGTGTGCCACGCCCACCTCATTACCTCATGTTTATTCCTGATTGTTGTCACCGGTTACCTTTTATGGTCAGTCTGTCCTGTGTATTTAGTCCACGTCTGTGTCAGTATTCCCTATATCTGTCATTGATGTTCATTGCCGTGCGCTCCCCAGTCGTCCTGTCAACCATCAATAAACCTTGTTCGTTCGCATTAACAGCTTGCTCGCCTGCTTCCTCGCTCGCCTGCCGACCGGACGCAACAGCAAGGTCAAAACCTAACGAAGATTGTAGTCATGTATCAGACAAAATAATTTTATCATATGGATCAGTTATTTTTTAGTTAAGTGATGTTTGTTTATGAAACTGTAGCCATAACAATGTTAGTCTTATCTTAAATGAACAGTATGAGCTGACAACAGCGATGAGACAGCTAGGAGAGGCTCAGACCAACCTTCTGAAAGAATATGTTACGGAAGATATACTTAACTAAGAACAGTTCTGAAAGAACATTGGAGTGTTATGAGACAACCTAAGGCAGAACTTACGATCGACGTAGTGTTAAGAGGGTTTTGAGAAATGCACCCCTGGTCATGAGCACAATAAATGAGATTTTGAAATTCCCCTTTAATTAAAGCATAGGACCACAAATGCTGTGAGATATGTTGGCATTTCAGAGTTACTTAAAAATACAATGATAAAGGGCAAATTATCTTAGAATATATTTTAAAAATGGAAGGTATATAAATATATATGTAATAAGGCTGCCTAAAGTGAGATAGGCAGTATAACATTTAAAGGGGGTTGTGACTCCCTCATTCCCCAGACTTGCCTTCATGATGCCATTCCAGTTGTCCCCAGTGGACACCCTGAAAAGCAGGAGGAACGCCATGCCAAAGTTCTTGAAGGTGGCGTACCGACCCAGACCCTCACAAGGATGGAGTTCATCACATACTGTGATAAACATGGCGGGGGAATAAGAGATAACAGTTAATTTACTATTTCTGACTGCATGCCCCCCCCCCCCCCCCCCACACCCCCCCCCCCACAAGCACACAAACAACGCGTCCCAAGTGTTCCTCCTGCGCCACAACCCAACCTCACCCATGATCCCT
>JAODKE010000101.1:12423239-12440903 GCA_026779605.1 Mormyrus hasselquistii | reverse complement strand
AAAGTTCTTGAAGGGGGCGGACCGACCCAGACCCTCACAAGGAGGGAGGTCATCACATACTGTGATAAACAAGGCGGGGGAAGAAGAGATAACAGTTAATTTTCTATTTTTGACTGCATGCCCCCCCCCCCCCCCCCAGACACACAGGTAAACTTAAGTGCATGTGTTTCCCAATCCGATGCTCCGGGACCCACAGATGATCCACATTTTTTCTCCCTCCCAGCTCTCTATGAGACCGTCCGAATATTGAGCTGAGACGGAAGAGAAACATGGACTGTCTTGGGTTCCCCGAGGACCGGGTTTGGAAACCAAGGAGAAGGATATTGATTTAAACAGCTAGATACAAGCAGGCCTTTACTGGTTTTTGACTAGACAGTATCACACCCCGGGGAAGTGTTCTTCTCTTGCATCAAAAATTAACAGCTCATTTTCTCATTTATGGTTCCTATTACTGGGTCAGGGTAGCGGTTCTGAACCCCAGAATTTTAGACGCCCCAGTTTGGTTAAAATTGTCTTATCGGGTGAAATATTGAAGGTACATCAAGGCTATCCGGAATGGGAGGTGTGTCACTTTCGATGGTAGGAGGCAGCTTACATTGAGAAGAAGGAGAATGACAACTGGGGAAAAAAATGGTTGTTCAGGAAGCACTAGGTTCCAGAGAAGATGTCTGAGTCTTCTAATCTTCTCCTCAGTGCTAATCCAGAAATCCACAGCCCTGACAGAGTCATTTGGGGTGGTGGGGGTCAATTTTTAACCAGTGGCCTAACTGTACCTGCTGCTTTTATTCTGTTACTTTCAGTTCTTTATTGAATGCAACCACAAAAAACAGAACTTTGGAACAGAACTTTGGAGTGAAATTTTAATATATGATAATAAAAGTAATTCTGAAGAACCAATTAGATGAATCAATTCATCACTTTAACAAACTCTTCAGGCAATTTAGAGTTTAAATGGAACAGAACCCTATGCAAGAAAGCACACCCTGAGAGCATCATAGCTCTTGATAATTAGCGAGTGTTTGTAGCATATGTTTTCTGAGCAATCTGACGGTCTGTCAGCATGTTGCACGCTGTGTTTGAGATGCCTTACTCAGGTCACCAAACAGCTCCACGCCCAACGCTGCGAAGATAAAGAATAGCAGCATGAAGAGAAGACCCAGATTCCCCACCTATAGGCAGAGGAGGAGGATGAGGAGAAAGAAAGAGATGCAGAGGGAAATCAGAAGCTGCATCAGATAACACTTGAGGACGGGCAATGAAAAATCACCTCTGACCAAAAATATTTCATTGTTATCATGGCCGGTCATGCAAATATCCAAGATGTACAGGAATTTAGATGGTGTCCGAAGGCTCACTATGTACTGAGATCAAAATAAATCGGTGCCCGATATCAACTGTGTGCCCCTGCTATGCAGGCATCCGATTATCTCTGCGACGCATGAATTTGCATTTCTGCCTCCATGTAAAATGCAAATACACATGCAGAATTGACTGGGAAGATATGGGATACCAGGAAAAGTAATCTGGGATAGCCCACAGTGTGTCTGAATCCCTGCCGGTGGGTATGTGTCTGCTGATATTTAACTGCTTATTTAACTGAAAAGGTCACAGTAATTGCAGGACAGAAAAATAACATTACAGTATTTTCAGCTACAGGAAGTATGGCAATTAAGCAACTGGACAAATGACTGTCCGTGATATCGGGAGCATGACACAGTACCAAACTTTTTCCATATATTTTAAAATATTTTCATTTCAAAGTACCAGCAGGAACTCACCATCATGTAATTATTTTTTGCTTTAAACTTCCACATCTATATCTCCATTTTGTGCATTTTTAAAATACCAATTTACTTATAATCTTTACTGATCTGCAATACGCTTTTGTTATATTTTATTTTTATTATTGTTTATTTGTTTTTTTGTGTTTTGATTTGAAAGTCCATGCAGCAATAGTGCCAAGACAAATTCCCAGCACATGCAGGTAAACTTGGCCAATAAATTGAATTCTGAATGCGTAATGGTGTGAAATTGTGTGGCAGCTGATTTGGAGAACAGAATCCTACAGCTTAGATAAGAGGATCCCACCATGACATTTTCCAGATACCAGGGAAGAAGTGGTGAGCACATACCTGAGGTAGGGCTTGTATCACCGTATCCAGGAGAGCCCTCATTCCAACAGCCATCTTCAGCAGCTTCAACACTGCACACATGCACACATGCACACACACACACATGTTTATATTAAATCTTTGTGACGACTGTCCATTTATTTCTATGGGCAATGAGGACCCCAACCCAGCCCTAACCTTAAGCATAATGAATGCATTATATCTGGCCTGACTGAATTTAATACTTCGTTACTGAGCATTCTATTTCCTCATTTCCCCCCCCCCCCCCCGGGGATGTAGTTCACATTCCAGTGCTGTCACTCAGCATTAACTTCGCCTGTCCTAGCAGGGTTCTCTCTTTAACCTCCTGTCCGCTCCAAAAACCGCACGCCACCCTCCCTAGCCGGGAAGATCATGCACTCGGCATGAGAAAACGCTCATCCCCCCGACATCCTAAAAAAAAACCCAGGGGCCCTTAGGCCCTAGACTGTCACGTCTCCCTGATAACGTGGGCAATACAGCAGGGAGGAGACGCGTGGCGGTAATGGCTCGAGTGGGACACCCATGGCGCCGTTGTAATTTCCGCAGGTCGCAGGATGAGTCAGCGGGTGTTATTATTGGGGCCTTGCTCTACACAGTGGGCATATGTGAGGGGTTAATGACTTTGGTGACAGGGTGATTCAGCCTCACACATCAACCTCTCAGGAGGACAGTTTTAGAAAAATCAGCGCTAGCCGGCATTAGCGGAGGCTGGAGACTTTAATTAAAGCAGTGCCCATTCGGTCCTGGGCAAATGGGCTGCATTCAGCAGAAGAAGATGGCTCAGTGCAGGTATGTTTATACAATGGTCTCTAAGCTGGGTGTAATCGATACTGACGCCCAAAGCAGTTCTGTCATTACACAACCAGCAATCACGCTAAGCATGGTTCCCATTTGCCCATTTTTTTTTGTTTTAAAACAGGGAAATTAATTTCTCATTGCAGCCATCTTGAGTCCTGCATGTCAGTAAAACAACATGCCCAGCATGATCTAATGGGAGCAGGGCTGTGACTACAAGGAGGCGTGACTCTGTCCTTTTGAAGGAACCCTCACATCGGCCTGGGAAGAGGAGGAGGAGGTGACACAGGGAGGGGGATAGGCAGCAGCTCTCACCACGGGCAATCCGCAGGACCCTCATGATGCGTATGATGGTGGGGTTGATAGGCAGGGAGGCGTTGACCTCGATTTCCTCGAGAGTGATGCCCATTATGGATAGGAGTACGATGGCCAGGTCAAGCTGGTTCCACCTGCTCGGAGTGCAGTGGTTTTAGCTCAAAGTGCAAAGTTAAAAAACCTAGAGAAACATGGCCAACAAACAAAGTCACGGCTTGGCGCATTAGGTTATCTGGCTGCTACAGACGAGCCGCTGCATTACCACATCGTATCACACCACAGGAACAGTGTAATGTATGGAAATAAGGGACAGTCGGTTCAATGGCAGCACGAGTGCTTCAATGCGAAGAAACCGATTGATGTGTGGAAAGAATTTCAATTAAAGTGCATTCAAGATAGAGGACTGACGTGAGAAATGCGGTGTCTGAACAGCGTTGCTTTCTGAAGAAACATGCCCGATTAATCCCCTAAATCCCACACAAATTCCTGGGTACAAACGCGAACAAGCTATATTCATAACCAAGCATACACATAGAAAAAAAAACTCCACATCAGAAAAAAGTCTGCTCTTTTACAAAGAACTTTGTTCACTTTAATGTTTTATTTAAATTTGAAAAACTGACTAAATTCCGATGCAGCCTGTCATGGGATCAGCATTCAGTTAGAATTAATCATAAGGAATGATTTTTATTTAGGCAATCTCTATAGCTTCCTTGGAATAATTCTATGCATTGTGTTTGCTGGTGTTAAAACTAAAATCATAAATATGGTAGTGATATAAAAGAAAAACTGATGTAATGCATTTTTGAGTGACAGGAAGATGCAGTGCGTAAACACACAAAGCATGCTCAGTCTAAAATGTGCTTGAAACATATTCTTGTATTCTTTTGTGCATATTTCACATACACTTGTGGATTGTTAGCATTAATGATATTTTAGACAATTAAGATTTACCCAAGCCTGCCATCAACCTGTTACCCCCCTGACTAAAAATTAAAATGCTGTGATTTGCATAAATAAAAACATCAAAATGTATGAAATATGTATTATTTATTGACTTTTAGGGTACCTGTTGTCTTTTAAATTTATTTTAATAATTACTTAGACACAAATTCTTAAAACATGCAAGAAATCTGTGTTGCCTAGGATGTGGAATTTTCCTATAAACATTTCATTGATTCCTTCAGATCAAACAGAACTCAATTCAAAACAGCAAAGACTAAGGTGTTTTTAAAGCAAGTAATTTGTTACTTGTAAGTAGTTTATAATTCAATCACCATAGTGTACTTTTGCAGAATTTCCCTTCAGAATTTTTATGCTGAACCTTGCTGGTAATGGGAGGAAATGTCAGGTTTAAGATGTAAGAATACTTGACTTTTGGTGAAAGTGGTAAGCAAAACAGGCCAGCTTGTGTAGCACATACAGTATAACAACAGAGACTTGAAAGGTTATATATTTATTTAGCAATTTTCCAGGACTGCAACTGGTCATTATTTAGTTCTTTGAAGCAGTTTGATGCAATTGCCTCAAATACAGCTTTTAATCTGAATTGGACAGTTGGTTGATTTTTTTATGAGAGAGAAAGGTAGACCTGTCAGAATGTTCTGGTGTGGGAGTTCTAGTAAAAAAATAAGAAAAAACAGGGTCCTTGCTTAAGCCAGGAAAGGCTAAAAATAATTATGTAGGAGAGCATAGCCTATTTCCAAAGGCAGGTTTTTTTAACTTTTCAAAAATCAATTATTTTAGAACACAACAACAACAACAACGATTATATGTAATATGTCATACAATTGGTAAGAAAGTGATTTTTTTAGTAGCTAATAACTGCATTCTACTTAATAATCCTGCTGTGTTTTTGTTATGCTTATGGTAGGTTCACGTGATCAACTTCATATTGATAAAAGTAAGGGCTTTGTAATGGGATTATATGAATGACTAAATTTAGTTTCCAGGGAGTATTATAAGCCTACCTTCTACCCTACTGAGTTTTGACATAACCATTGAGTTAGTGCTCTGACCTGTCTTTGAAAAACCTGCGAAAGCCAAAAGCCACCAGCTTGAAAACAGACTCCAGGACGAAGATGATGGTGAAGATGTAGTTACAGATCTTCAGCGCTTCATCCAACACCTGCATCAGACAAAGCAGGAAGAGAACAATTTTATGCAAGTGTACCACTTGTGAGAAGCAAGATACCAACATACCATGATTTATGAAACATTAAAAAGTCTGACATTTAATATGACAACAGGTCATCTGATTCACCAGTAAACATAATTCTTGGCATCACATCAAGTACTATAGGAGCCTTTATTGAAAGACCAACTTTATTGAAAGAGTTATCAGTTACTGAATGTTCTACTGAGTTTGTCGAGTAATTATGGAAATCTTGACAGATTGTTACAGTATATAAAGTCCATCATTTGTTAACACTTCCACTGTCTGTGCTGTCTTGCTCCCCTGACTCTGTCTCCATGCACAGACGCATCGTAATTAAGACCTGCACGCCTCGGACTCTTCACCAGAAATCGATTGACTCCCTAGACTGAATTACCCTGAATGACTTTGGGGACAGGGCTGGCTAATGATTGGCTAATGATATATATATATATATATATATATATATATATATATATGATGTGTGTATGTATGCACACACACACACATCAAGAGACACAAGTCTTAGGCAGTTATAGATCATATGTTTATCAAATGTTTAAAGTTATTTATCTGGGTAGTAAATTTATATTTTCTCAGTATGGAAAACACAATTTAATATTAGAACATATGCAAATTATGTGTAAAACAATAAAAACTAAAAGGAATGTTCTCCAAAACGTTACGGATATCATGTTGGATGGCTAGATGAACACCATTATGGTTCCTAAACCTCTCCTCAGGTTCATCTCAGCCATTTCATATGCTTGTTAAATTTCACTACCGGCTCACTTAATTAATTAGTGAAACTAGTTTTAAAAAGTCACGGAGGTATTCATTAGCTATATGAGGTGTGCTAGTGGTGATGTCAGAAAATACACGGGTGTATTGAAAATACTGCCAATACTGGGGTGACTTTGAGAGATTTTGAAATGGTTAGGGGCAAACACGGTTTGACAGACATAATATTATAGATTTACATCAACATGGAAATCATTTTGACAAGTGTCTGTGACTGCCTATGACTTTTGCACAGTACTATATACATATATATGTATATATACGTATACATGTATAAGATGTGTGTGTTTGCACACACAAACACACAGGAGAGAGAACAGAATATAATAATTACTATTCTCAGGGTTTGCACTAGCTTACCCCCCCCCCCCCCCCGAGACACTTTCCTGTTCTAAATAAACTCAAAGCAGGAGTTCACTTCAGGAACATGATAAGTGTACATAGATACTAAAGTGCTAACAGAAAGAAAAGCCACAGAATACTTTCTGTACTTTCTTTATAGGTATATTACTTTATGATGTAAGACAGTCTTTATGAGCCAGGAGTATGACTGTGATATGTTGTTCAGCATTTTAACAGGGAGGATGAATGAGGAAAGATCGGAGATGGCTAAGCGGAGACTGAGGCAGCCAAAATCCCCGTTCTGTCACTTGTCATCATCCTCAAAATGATCGCTAATGAGGGCAATTTAGAAGCTGCCAGTCTGTACGCTCTGATGTTCGGAGTGAAAAGGAATTTTGCTTTTCTTTCAGGCCATCTCTCCTCAAGTACACCTTCCGTTTTCACTCCCTTCTCTCGCCGGTCTCCAGCTCCTTTGCCTCACTGAGTTTGAGAGGCCATAAAGACCGCTATGGATTGGTATAAATTTACAGCGTCCCTTTTTCATTTAAAGGTTAACCTCAACAGACAAACATACAATAAAGGGATGGCAGTACACTGAGGGTTTACCGTCTAACCAATAGCTCCGGTTGCCTCCCGTGGCTCATTTGTTTTCTGTATCCCTGTCACTTCAAATAATCAATGATTAATTTGTTGCATTGTATGAATTACAGGCCAGAGCCATTAAATCTCAAAGATTGTGCAGTCTGGAACAATGCTGGAACACTTCTGTCACGGTAACTCACACCACAACAGATGGGGGAATTTCCCTGAGCAATATGGCTGTGAGTGTGTGTCACTTATGTGTGTGTGTGTGTTTGTATGCATGCTACACAGGCTTTCCTGGATTCCCCTGCTATGCCAGCAGATGCCATCCTTACCTTGGGTTGCCGGTAGTGTTCCATGGCCATGGTGATGACATTTAGGCCTATCACCACGGTGATGAAGAGGTCCAGGTAGTGACTGGTGCACATCTTGTGGATGAGCAGGCGGGTTGGCGAGTAGTCCGAGTAGTAGGGCTTACACTGGGCTTCTGTGGCAGGAAAATTGGGGCAGGAGTGGGTCAGGGGTTAAGGGTGGATGAGGGGGGAGAGTGAGACCGCAGCCCAGACGCACACGTTGACTCCACCACTCTCCATCAGCACATGGGACCGAGAGAAGAAGACAAGGTGACAGAGCAAAAAGAAACAGGCCGAAAGACAGCAGAGCAGAGCATCCACTCTCCAGGGAGTCATGTTACCAAAAGAAAGAAAGAAAGAAAGAAGGTCCAGCTTTTGTCTTATAACCCTGAAATATGAGGACAAGGAGCAGGCCATGGCCATGAATGGCATTGTACACACTTAACTGGCTTAAGACTAATGAGCCAAATAAGTAGATCTGAAATGCTCTCTTTCAGCCACCAAATAATTGCGAGACAGATCTTAGGATAGAAAAAACTGAGAAAATGAGAACAATTATTTTCCTTGAGGAATGGGAATTATGGGAGGGCACCTTTGAGTTTACGTGGGCAGAAATTGTACTTAAAGTTGTTTTTTTATATGGCAGTGGCATTACCAGCTTAACATACCTAGTTTCTTTCTTTAGGAAACCTCAGAGAGGGACAAACATTAACTTGTGTTGCCATGACAAAAAAAAGAAAACTGGAAAAAAGAAGACAGTTTTACAATTTCCAGTATCTTAGAAGGACTGTATAAAATGATACAAAAGAAAATGAGACAACCAGTAGTGTTTGAAGAAGAGAGGCAATTCTTTTCCTGGCCTACATCAATGCTGAAGTGACAGAGAAGCAATGGTGTATCCATGTGGGGCCTTACTGTCCAACGGGGGCAGGACAAAAAGGGCGTCTCCTGGGACATGCTGTCCATAGAAAAGCAGTGGGAACGCGAGGAACAAGCACACTGCATTGCAGTGCATCATAACGGAATATTGGAAAGCACATGGTTATGCACTGATATAGTAACTTGGATGCTTTCCGCAGTCTATGGCTTCCAAAAGACCCTGGATAAGGTATGGCTATGAGAAGTCTGAACAGGTGGAACATTTCTCATTGGGAAAAAAGAAATACAGGAATGACATACCCATCTGTATTGAGGTATCTCTGTGCGCATGGTATATAGAGCGCCAGGAGTCAATACGATGGGGTTCCAGTAGAGGATGCAAACCAGACCAGTCATGTGGTTCATTATTACGAGGATTATAAGAGACATCTGGCTTCAATGCAGACTAATTGGAAACATGTTCCTTACGTTCCCAAAGCTGCTGACTTGACATTAAATAACTTTCATAATCCACAATTTATGAATTGGCCTCACATCTTTTCAATAGCGTCTAACACCTCACTTGCTCTCTGACATCAGGAAAATAATGCCTCCACCTGTGAGCCGTTGCAGGAGTAGACGAGGTCAAATAAAAAGCAGCAATCTGGGGTCGTTCATTGGCAATGATGGCAATGGCCAACTCCACGTAATAAAAATGGTGTCAGACCAGGCTGCCACTTTCCTGTCTAGAGCCAGCTTAGCTCCTGCCCCAGATCGGCTTGTAGGTTTTTGAGCCTAGATGCTCTAGGAACTTAATATAATAATAGAAGCAAAGCCCCACAGGTCAACCCAGCTCCTCTGGTCCTTCAGCCCAGCACTACTCACTTCATTAGCCTCTCAGCTAGTTTTCCCTTCCCCCACTGGGCTTAGCGAATCAACAGTGTTCTCAGTGGAAGTTAAAAAGAAAAAAACTAGAGGGCATTTAAGCTAAAGGTTTTTTTTCTTTTTCCCCCTTAGTTTAAAATGATTTCGGATATTTAAAGCCTTCAACTAGGTTGTTTTATTGAAACACTACTTCTTTAGAGCACAAGTTGCTCCTCAGAGAAAAAAAGTCCCACAGAGGAGGAAGAGAAATGATACTGAGAACTCAGATTATGCCCTGCTAGTACTGCACTGAGACTGTGGGAGGCAGGCCTTCTTCCACTGGCCACCCTGCCAACCTACCTTTCATTAATTCAAGACTTGAGTTCTTAGCTTGCTTGAGAAGCAAACAAATGTGATGTTAGAGAATTATACTGTAGGCCCCAGTTACAACAACTAAGCCAAGTTAGTTTAAGTTTAGTTTAGTGGGTTTAAACTGAATAAAGAATCGGCAAATGCCATTCATTGGGATTATCAGTACCTGACTCCAAAAAAATGGCTGGTGGCTCAGTGCAGTACTCAATTGGGTTCAAAACCCACAGATGCCAACTCATTCCCACCTCCCCATCCACCAGTCGGTATTCATGCTCATCACGCTGCCTCCGCCTGGAGGCCTGCATATTTCGCCCTGTGCTCGTGCAGGCTGATAGCTGGATTTCTTCATCTACCCTTATCCCTCGCAAAGGCCACGGACCTTGCACACTCTGCCCTCACGACAGCGCGAATCAGTCGGTTCCGCAGTGGGCAATATTCCTCACAATCGCTCCCTCTGTCTGGGCAGCTGACATCGAGTGGATGTGGTCGAGAGGATAGCTTTAGACTGAGGGGAAACCATTTTCAGGGCAATTGTTCTGGAGGTCCAAGGCCCCCCGTCAAAAAAATACATCCAAGGTAAATTGAGGGTTGTTACAAAAGGCAAAAAAGGAACATCCATTAGCAGAGAAAATGCACATATCAACCTGAACCTGAGGAGCGTTGGGACATACAGTAAGCGTCTATCTATCATCACCTAACTAGGTATAACATCAGAGACATACATAATGGGAAATCTTTGTCATATTCATTTGTCATATAAATCATGGGGGTATCTGATTAAAGGTTAATGGAGCTTTAAAAAAACACTTACATTAGCTAAGCCAAAAGATTTTTCTGTTGCTATTTCTACCAGTGGATCAAATAATCTGGATCTTATCCTCTATGGGCCAGACCTGACTGGGGGCAAGGTAAGGAGTGTCTGAACAAGGCTGTGGTCTTACGGGGTAAAAATGCTTCTGTGTGGAGTCACAGCCAATATTTTAGGTAGAATGTGGAGCCCTGAAGGGGTAGTGGCCCTGGGCAGGAGGTTAATGTCATGAGCTGTGTGACTGAGACCAGGGCTGGACAGAGACAGCTGAAAAGGTGAGAGAAGCTCAGAGCCCTGGATGGTAACGATGTCTTCAAAAGGAAGAAAAGGACAGGAGTGGTAAAACCAGCTGCAAAAAGGTCATCAATGTCACAACTGTTCATAAATTTCAGCTTCTTTTTGTCTTCCAAGATCCTATTAGGCCCAAGATTTATTTTAGTTCCACTGGTTTTACACCCCTGACATCAACAGTTAATGACCTAATCACATTAGAGTCAATGTTTGCTGGATGCTGATATTACAACCACTTGTCTGTCAATTTAAAGTAATACATTGCCTTTCTAACAGCTAAGTTTTTGTTTTCCATCATCATTTTTAACCAGCATACATTGAATCAAAGGCTAACTGTATAAAAGAAGTGAAGAAAAAAAATGTGTCGAGAGAATTCTGTTGGATTTCTCAAATGCTCTACCCTCTTTGACATCAATATTACAGAAGAAAACACGAAAGACGGAGAGAACGAGCAGTGGAGCTATTTGAGGAGTCCATAACAAAGAAGGAAAGAAAGAAAGAGAAAGGCGGAGAAAGAAAAACAACATTGATCACAATGACAAAGCATGATAGCATCATAAACCAATATATGTACAGATACAATGCACACACAAGCACTCATACATACAGAAACGCACACAGACCAATGCACATACATGAAAACTCACCCACACACACAAAGAGATATGCTAAGACAAACGCACTCACACGCATCATGCGGCAGGTTAACATATGAAACAAATCACACACTTCTTTCTGAGTCTGACTTGAGCGAGATGGGCCGTCTGGAATGGAAACTGGATGGCAACTGGAGGTGGGCGATTATGTAGCTGTGAGTGGTGGACAGCTCACTGGGGGGGGGGGGGGGGGGGGGGGAAAAAACCACTTAAAGGAGGGGGGGCTAATTAGAAAGTTAAACGGGGGGGAAGAGGTGCGGGGAGGGGCGTGTGGGGGGGGGGGGTGTGGGGGGGGCTGGCGGGGTGGGGGGGGGGGGGGGGGGTGTGAGATAATACCATTAAAGGAGACGGAGATCATTAGAGATTTAAACGGAGGGGAAGAATTGCAGATTTGACTACAGTATAAGCCCCAACCAGAGGTACAACTGTGTTTTCTATTCAGAAAAGGTATTGTTCTAATCTAATTATTACCCTTATTATTTTCCCAGAATACATTCTAAAAAATCTGAATCATATATTTCATTCTATACACAGTGGATTATTTGGCTCTTACCCATCAAGGAACTCATTTTGCAAGAGAAATAGAGCTAAAAAGTACAATCTAGATCTCTTTCACTACTCCATATCTACTAGCTTAAAATGTATTATATATTACTTACACTCATAAGTACATGCTTACATAAACTAAGACAGCTGTTTCTTCTCATCCAATTCATTTTTGCAGGGATTATTTGAACTTTGTCTTAAAATTGTGAACTTAAAAGAAAAAAAGGGAAAAAACATCAATCAACAATGCACAAAGGCTTTCAAGTAGTCCCAGTCACAGCCTCATCCAAGAGGGTAACTATACCTACCACATTAAATTTTCACCCTCCTGCACATGTCAGGAGTGCCCCCCAAAAGATTATCATCTGCTGATGAAGAAAGCTGTCTCACTCTCTACATTTCAGCCTCGTTTCTTATAAGGCCACTCCCTCACTCTGTAGCAGAGATGGATTTGATGGGCTAATGGGCTGTCATAATTAATGACCTCCTCCCCCCCCAGTCAAGAGAAAAAATGTGGGAGGTGGGAAAAAAAATTTAGTTAAATTGTGACCTAGAAAGAAGCTGAAAGATCACCATAACTTGGGGTGTTTGTCAAATCACCGATTCTTACATTTAGAAGAGTTTCAACACTCACACTGTAATCTCTTTGTTTACCATTTTGTGGTTTGCCCCATATCAGGGTTTAACACTCCGGTGCACAAATATTGCTGTGTTTCTTCTTTCCATGTATAACTGAGTTACTGCTCTAAGATTAAGTGTTCTCCAAAGTTCGCCTTCAAAATGTGATTCGCTTAAACTTTTGGTATTGTGTATACATACACGGTATCTTGAGGAGCCCTTCATTGGAAAATACTGCTCATTAATATTTTCAGTTAAGCACCACGAACTTTCTACAGTGAAAAAAACACTGCAATCTACTAAATGTTTTACCTCATTATTGATGAGTCATTTTTGATTTGTACAAAAAAAATTTTCAATGATAACAAATGAACTAAAAACAGACACCTTTAGGGAAATGGCGAATGGACACATACTAGATTATAACACCATCAAATGCATTTGAGCAATACCTCCGTGTACGCAGAAAAGTTCACACCATCTGTTCATTCTGTGGAGCCACTGTGTCTTGGAGTTGCATTAAAACACTTCTCATCAGTTTTGCCCGTGGGGTGACAAAAAGGAGCCGTGTTTCTCACTGCCAGATTGCGTAAGAAACCACACTTCCTTCAGCTGCCAAAAGTAGAGCTAAAAAGTATAATTTCAATTTCACTACTCCATATCTACTAGCTTAAAAGGTATTATACACTGCTCAAAAAAACTAAAGGAACACTTTGAAAACACATCAGATCTCAATGGGAAAAAAAATCCTGCTGGATATCTATACCGATATGGACTGGGTAATGTATAAGGAAGGAAAGGATACCACATTGCTTGAGGGAAATGAAAATTATCAACCAACAGAGGGCTGAATTCAAAGACACCCCGAAAATCAAAGTCCATTTTGCCAAAATTTCATTGCAGCAACTCAAAATTGTACTCAGTAATTTGTATGGCCCCCACATGCTTGTATGCATGCCTGACAACATCGCGACCAGGGCATCACTGAGCTCCTATACAGTCTGAGATGCAACCTGGATGCGTTGGATGGACTGTAACGTAATGTCCCAGAGATGTTCTATTGGATTTAGGTCAGGTGAGTTTGGGGGCCAGTCAATGGTATCATATTCCTTCATCTTCCAGGAACTGCCTGCATACTATCACCCAAGAGGCCGGACATTGTCATGCACCAGTAGGAACCCAGGACCCACTGCACCAGCGTTGGGTCTGACAGTGGGTCCAAGGATTTCATCCCAATAACTAATGGCAGTCAAGGTCCTCAAGCAGTCCTAGAGTAACTGCCCTCTCCTGGAATCTCCTCCATGCCCTTGAGACTGTGCTGGGAGATGCACCATCCTGGAGGAGTTGGACTACCTGTGCAACCTCTGTAGGGTCCAGGTATTGCCTCATGCTGTCAGTAGTAACACTAACTGAAGCCAAATGCAAAACCTTATGAAAACACAGTCAGAAAAGATGAAGAGGGAAAAATGTCAGTGGCCTCCACCTGTTAGACCATTCCTGTTTTGGGGGTCGTCTTATTGTTGCCCCTCTAGTGCACCTGTTGCTGATTTCATTAAAACCAAAGCAGCTGAAACTGATTAACAACCCCCTCTGCGACTTAACTGACCAGATCAATATCCCAGACGTTTAATTGACTTGATGCTATATTCTGATTAAAAAGTGTTCCCTTTATTTTTTTAGCAGTGTATATTACTCATCAATACAATACAGCCATAAGTACAATAAACCTCTACAATCAAACTCTTAGTTCACTTATCAGAGTGTTCATATATGTTGCATCTTTTCATCTTTTCATACTCCACAACTCATTAAGTTATAAACAAAGCAATATATGTAGCATCCAGTATGAATTTTGTTTAAAAGCCAGCCATATCTGATCTGACAAGTTTCAGTGGGCAAGTGTAGAAAAATGTACCAAATTCTCACAGCTGTGTAGGTTCCTTTGAAATTAATGAAAGCACATGTGTTCTTCTGTTGGAGCTATGTGACCCAGAAGTGGTATTATATCCTAAGCTGTAGTTCTCAGAGAGGTGACGGTCGGCTACAGTGGACCCTTGGCCACCATTCAGCGGGGGCAAGGGAAAGCTTTGGCTCACAATATCTCAGCTGGCAAAGCAGCTCCACCTGCCCTGAGCATTTCAGCCATCTCCAGGTAAATGAAAACAGCCTCAGATGAAAAGCCAGAGTAGGATGAATAAGTTATGACTCAAGGAGTCATCAGGAATGAGGAGGAAACAGGAGCAGAGAGACAGATGGTTCCGGTTCCACAACTGAGTGAGATTATTAGCCGTCACCTCTGATCTGGCGTGCTGGTATGCAGGATCTTCAGCCAACGTGGGCCGTCCAACAGGAGTGGAACAGAAGCTAACTGACAGAGACAGACTAGTGGGTGGCCTCCCTATCACAGCTGCCCAAAAGTGTGCCGAATCACACTGGAGGACAGGCTAATTAACACATTGCCTTCTAATTAGCAAAAAACACAGGTTCCCTGGCTAGTAGGAATGGATGAAAGTGCATTACATCCCTACATGTTAGTTTGGCCACTTCCCACTGTATGTCAAGGCTTTTAATAAGATCTCATCACTCTAGAATGGGAAATGCAATTCCAGACTCGAACGACCGTGCAATTCTGCAACTTATCAACCACATAATGCAAATCAGGTGGACATCAGGTGATGCATCCTGAAGAAACTAGACTTGACAAACATACTTGAGCTCAATTGTTTTGGTGAATATCCAGTAAAAATGGATAGTCCTGTATTTAGAGTCCTGTATGCTCTGTAAGTCACTTTGAATAAAAGCATTTGCTAAGCAAATAAAATGTGCAATGTGACCTGACACAAATGAGAATTCTCTGCTCCTTTTTATAGATGCCTCCATTTTATGGATACTTTTGTATGGATACCAAAAAAATATATTCCATTTCTGAAGCCAGACAACTTGAGAATTGAAAGCAAACAGTGCATTCACTATGGGAACAGGTAAAGGCTTATGCTAGTCAAAACAATGCAGAATGTTCACACAGTGAATTTCAGATGAGCTGATCGCACACCTTACAACTTGACCTGTTCTTCAAGGGTGTGTTTGAGATGACCAGGAACAAGGGTCTCATGCTGTTCATGTTGGTGACAACAAAAAATTTATGGTGCTGTTTTACAAAGCTGTTATTCCATTAAAAGGATTAGAATCCCAGAAACGAAAGAGGAAATGGACCAGAAGCACAACCAATCAGAACTGCGTGCTTTCCAAATATTTTCTGACATTTATTTTTCCTTACCCTCCTGTAAAGTGGGAATACTGAAGGCCTTTCATCTTCTTAGCACAAGGTACGAATGAGTCACAATCATGCATTTCTGAACAGTCATAAATGATAAACACCATGTGGTTATAAAAAAAACACCCTGGCACACTGTTGCCGTGGACAAGGTCACGTATACAGTCACAGTACAATGCCAACACCGGAAGGACCAACAATGAGACTCAAAGCACATGAATCTGAGTTTATGAGTGGCCCTGCCTCACACAGCAAGCCAAGAAGCATCACGCTGGGAGAGTGAGTGTGTAACAAAGGAGAGGACTAACACACACGACCAGATACAGTGTTTGTCACCACATTAACAACTTACAGTGATACCTTTGTATTAGAAGTTGAGCATTTTTGGTATTTTCTTTTGAGTCATTCTATTACATGGACCAGATCATTGGCCCATTAAGATGTTACTTTTTAGTTGTTCTTTTTCACTTTAGACTGAAGCAACAATTCTTGACGCTAAGGACTGCACTCCTCCGATGCACCCCTTGGCCAAGTTGAATGCTTTTTTACAGACCACATGTTATATGTCCTCATACGGAACTTCTGACTGAAGCTACTTCTGATTGAAGGCTGCAGGAGGCACTATTGCTAGACTAGATGAGTAGAATGTAAACTGTCTTTCTGCTGACAAAGCAGTGCCAATTACTTTCTACACTAGTGGCCAAAATTGTGGAAACACTTCCAATTTTTAGATTGCAGAACTTTATTCAACTGTTACTTAAGTAATTGTCCAATGTATGATATTTGTAACATTCTTTACAGGTAACATTGTTTATGTAAATTACGAGCCATATTCATGTATTAATTATTAAAGCATAATGCCAAAAATCCTAGATTTTTCTGCAATTTTGGCCACTAGTGTACCTGTACAGGACTTATGGCCACTATCTGCAGATGGCCCACATATAGCTCAGGCTTGAACCCTGGCTATAGATCTCAGAAAGAGAAAACCTTCACAGGCTACTCTCTGCTTGCTTGAGAATGTCTACCCTACTCTCCCCAGTTTGAACGTGAGGCTGCCTGGCTCTTCGAACCCGGTCAACGTGGCTGGTCCCCTGTATGAGTGGCACACAGATCTTGACACACAAGATGTCCCTATGCATGGTGGCCAGTCGGTGAGACAAGAAAGGGGCGAGAGCATGGAAGGTGCCTCTCCCCCTCCCCGTCTGCTCCCAAAAGTAAGCCCCCTCCCATCCCACCGTAGGGCAGCGTTACATAGCGGCCCAGAAGCACAGTGTACACACACGGACATGCTAGAGCTCAGTACCTGTCGGCGTGCCTCCTGAGCTGGCCCAACTTACACCCGTCAGCATTACATCTAGAAGGATGAGACCATGTTAATCAGGCTGAGTGCAGCAGCAATAGTGGGTCAGAAGGAGAAATGCCAAATGTGTGGGAGAATGTCCCACATTCACCAGCATTCTGAGTCCAGCTTAAACTCCTGCTACTCCATCACAGCTATTTGAAATCTGTGGAATTCTGCGTCTGTCCGACCATTAAGCGTTTCAGTTTCAAATCATATATCGGATCTTATTTTTTTTTTACTTTCTTGTGAAAAGAAAAGGCGATATTATTCTATAGCTAAAGAAAGTCTATTTACAGCACGTTTCACCGTTCCTCCAATTATCTACTAGTGTTCTTCACTGTGTGGATGAGCCATCATTATACACAACCTTTTTGCTAGCTAAATAGACCTACTTTAATGAAGAGCACTTATGACATATTTAGTGTTGGAAAAAAAAAAAACGTCAGATTTACAACAATGTAATATCCTAATTGTTAGGACTACATAATGGCTAGTGATAAAAATAGTATGTGGATAAGTATGATAGGCGGATATAT
>JAODKE010000101.1:12388284-12420453 GCA_026779605.1 Mormyrus hasselquistii | reverse complement strand
TCCTTTTAGCTCGTCTAATATCATTTTTTAACTCAGCCTGTAGACTTAGATATTCTTGCTTTATTCTATCATCATCAAAAATACATGGGTGAGAGTAAAGCTTGGGGTCAGAGAGTAGGGCCGACCTTTTATCTGGCTGGAGCATTTTTCAAGGGGGTTAAGGGCCAAGCTCAACAACCCATCAGAGATGTTGTTATTCTTGCTGAGTACAGGATTTTAACCGACAACCTTCCATACAAAAGTAGAATGACCTAACTCACTGACCTGCACTGTATGAGACTATGGAAGGAGTAAGTGCCCTGTTTAAGTGATTTGATAACAGCATTACAAAACTCAAGCTAGCCATTGTGATGACGGTGGTACAGCCATTCAAATTTCTGCCATCATCTGATTTTTTTTTTTTTTAAAAAAAAAAAAAAAAGGAAAATAGACACTTTTGGTGAGAAGCATAAAATACTCAGCCAAAGCAAAGGAAAAATCATAGAAAATATTTCAAGGGAAAGCAAGATGTTTATGGAAGTGAAAAAGGCAGACTTTGAAATTTGGTCCGAAATGTTGACCAGCCAGTTTAGTGATGTTTTTTCCTTCCTTGGCTTTACCAAACTTTGTTTTAAGATTCCTGTCTATAGTGAACATAACAAAAGCTGGATTGGGATGAAGATCCAAGAATTGCATGTCCCTTATAGTTTTATTAACTTGACCGGATGAGGATAATCCTGGATGAGGATTCTTTCTGGTTGATTTTTTTCATATAAAAATGTTGCTGCTTGAAAGATAGCACACATACACATACACACACACCACCCTAAAGCATGGTCTTTAAGGTTCTGATGCAAACCTGCTGATCCACCCCCACTGCATCCAAGCCGTCATACATAATGTCAACCCAGCCATCCTTGGAGGCCAGAACGAAGAGGGACATCAAAGCCTGACAAAAGAGGAGAATGAGTGGTGAGGGAGTAGCAACAGTCCGCACTGTACAACCCCACGCGACACAGAGTTTGGCAGAAACCCACTGCTTTCCATTCTTACTCTGCAGTAAACTCGTAAAGTTTTACAGCTTGGCTGAGGATTCTGTTCTGCACTGCAGCGTGGGTTGTCAGCAGGTCTGACTCACCTGGCCCAGGTTGTCAAAGTTGTACTTGTGTCGGACCCACTTGTAATTAGCTAGCAGGCAGTCAGATTTGTTGGTGACGTTCCTGGTGTCCTCTCCTTGGCAGACATAGAACTTCCCTTTGAAGAGCTGAGAATTGGGAATATGCTTAAACAGAGCAGCATCACCCTGAAATAAATGCTATTTTTATTAGTTACATGTTCAATTACTGCTTTCCTGCCACAGTTTGTACATAGATGATTGTGAGCATCTGGGCTGAATTAAAGCGAACATTTGATAATCCTCTGAATAAAAATCAGTATTTTGTCATATACAATAGGCTGCCAGGTGTAGCTGTGCAGTACAGAGAAAACACCTGATACTTTGTCACTGGTTTAGAGTATGTCAGAATGATGGAACCAGGTTTTAAGATAACACATTTTATTATTGGATAAACACTTTTATTACATTTTATTGGCTGAGAATGGTCTACAAATGTCCCTTTTCAATCTAAAAGAAGTTACTAGCTTTCATGCTGTTTTATTCATAAAATTATAAAGATGTGTCAGAGAAAAAAAGATTATTTACTATTTTAAGTTTCTAATAGGTCTATATAAGACAATTTATGCTTATGACGTGATGCATTTAACGCAATCAATTGCTAATGCCATTAGACAGAGTGTTTCTGTCCCCATTATGTCATTAAACAATCAGTGAGAGAAATTACTGTTTTCATTAACACATAGAACATTAGTTCAGGTCAGTTTAGATGAGATGACCTTGTCACACATGATAAAGACTGCAGGAGAAACTGACTTCACATAACATGCTTCCCCGAAAATAAAACATATTCCGAAATAACCCCCTAGCATGATTTTTCAAGATGCTCATAATATAAGCCCTACTCCAAAAATAAGCCCTAGTTACTAACCCATGGATTGTACGTAACTAGAATGAGATGTGATTATATATAAACAGGACACAGGAAATAATACTTTGACCTCAGACAAGATGAGTGCAAAAAGAAAAAGCTGAGTGGCAAGACATTCAGAATGGAATTCAGGGCTTGGAAATTTACGATGATGTTCTAGAAGAAGATGACATGACAACTCTATTTGAATAAAATGTATACACGGTAGATTTTTGTTCATGAATAAATGTACCGTTAGATTGTTACATGGAAAGATATGGTTAGAAGATGACATGATGTCTGTATTTGAATAAATGTGGATTTTTGTTCATGAATACTGGTAAATGTACTGCAGTTTGTTGTACATGGGAAAATAAGTCATCCACTGAAAATAAGCTCTAACACGTCTTTTGGAGTTTTACACAGGGATGGATTACGGACCAGGTCAGCGGGGCCGCTGCCCAGGGGCCCTTGGGGTGCAGGGGGCCCAAAACAATTTGCAACGCTTATCAACAATATATTTTCGTTTGTCTATTTTAGAGGGCCTACATTCTTTGATCCTCTGCCTACAAGGGCCCCTGACCCTATAGAGCCTCTGATGGAAACATAAAGGGAGGGCGTTTGGCTGCCAAGGGCCCTTGAATTGTGGTGGTTGTGGTGGTGGTGCTGGGGGGGGGGGCTTGCGAACGTTTTGCCCAGGGGCCCACACAACTCATAATCCGTCCCTGGTTTTACATGGTGTATTTTGTTTGCTTATCGACGTGTTGAGAAGTTGGGATCATTCTGAGGTATTTGCAGGGAATTGTAGGGAATTTATAGGGAAGTTGATCAATGGAAAAATAAATCTCATGGAAGTGTGAAATGATTCTGGATGAATCCTCATGTGCACAGGCCTCAGCTCAGATGCTCATCTGTACTCTATATGTTTGTCTTGTGAAACATCTTCTATTATGTTCAAAAAAAGGCTATTTTACATTCATTTTTTTAGTAGCTTGAATAATGCTAGTGGTTGAAAAGTATGACTGCAGAAAATCCTTGAACACAAAATGTCACATCTACAACCTTTACACTTTTAATACAGCTAGGCCAATAGGGGCGACTTCCTTCTATTCGGAGAGAAATCGATATCACAGTCTAAGCGCTGTGACCTGTAATTGGCACAGGAATTATGCTGATGGACACTTCCAGGCTAACAAGGTCGATGAATATATGTGCATGTCGTAATCGATTTCTCCCTTTTCTACTTTGGCTTAAGTCTGCGCAATAATTGGCAATCTGACTTGATGCCAACAATGGGATTGTGGGAAAGCCATGGGGGAATGAGGGGGGGCTGCAACAGAACTGCCAGCACTGGGGCTCATGTGACCTCACCTGCACACCCAGGATGCCAAAGATGATGAAGAAGGCACAGCAGATGACCACGATGTTCCCGATGGGTTTCAGAGAGGACATTAAGGTCTCTACTACTAATTTGAGGCCTGGAGCTCTGCTGATCACCCTGAGAAGACAAAGCGACAGAGAAATCCATTACTTGGTTGCGATATCCGCCAATTTTTACGTTGCAAATTCAGAACCTGAAATGCATGGGGTCCCATAGCACAGATGAAACCTTTTTACAGGTCACATGGATACAGAACTGCGCAGTTCTACAGAAGTCACCAGGAAGAGGGACATTTGATCCCTCACACCAAGGCAAAGTGGTACACCGT
The DNA here is from genome assembly GCA_026779605.1 of Mormyrus hasselquistii. Lineage (NCBI taxonomy): Eukaryota > Metazoa > Chordata > Actinopteri > Osteoglossiformes > Mormyridae > Mormyrus > Mormyrus hasselquistii. The sequence continues at coordinate 12,416,741 of JAODKE010000101.1, read as the reverse complement.
AAGACACAAGAAACAAATTTGTACAAGTATAGCATTTCAGCAAGTATGGGTCAGTCACAGAATCGGTCACCCCATAGCAAAGCTGTTCTTCAGTCCAGATGGAAGCAGGCAGGGGCCCCTTAACCTTGTCGGGAGAGACAGGTACAAGTTGGAGCTCCTCATTCTTCTGTGGAGATGATCCCTGCACCTGCCTATCTGTCAGGTTGTCGGCCTGCCCTTTCCTGTGCCATCACGGCCTCTATACTCAATAAATACAGAATAAGCTTGCCGTACTTTCCCAGCAAGGACAGAATCAAACCAGTTGCTCTTTAAATATTCAACAGCCCCATCTCACAAAAGCTGTTTCCCTCTGCTTCGCTGAAAGACAGGTAAAGGTCCCCCCTGTTGCATTCCACCATTCCAGCAGAGAGAACAGACAGCATTAATTAAACTTATAATGTGACAACAAGTATTCAATTATTAACAAGCTTGTGAAGGGCGAGAACCCGGAGCTGTGAACCACGTCCAACCCCACACCCCCAGGGTGAAGGATGAAACTTGAGTGAAAGAGTTTTTTTGGACGCTTGTGACAAAACGTGGGCCCAGGCACAGAAGCACACAGGAAAAAATAGCCTGGATCCCCAGCGGCGTTACGTAAACTGCGGGGTAATCCCTGCAGCCCAGGATGGTAAGAAATCACGATGGCACCCGTTTTAGCCAGATCAGATAGGGAGAGCAGGAGGCACCAGATTACTCTTATCAGCTTCCCCGGGCCGTAGCTGAGCTGCGGTCTTTTCCTGTGGTCCTTACTCCGCCGTGCAATCGTATCAGCTTCAGCGGAGTACGAGCTGCTGCCAGGCGGGCACTGTAGCTGAGATGCACAAATTGGAATTGAATAAGTTTAATAAGAGGAGGAGACGAGGCAGCATCCCAAAATGAAGGTAACGCCCACACAGCTTACATTTGTTTGCATTAATTTATTCACCCTTCAGGATGTGATGCATTTATCACAGAGAAGCTCAATAGAGCGCAGGGGAAGGCAGGGGAGGGGGCTGGATTTCAGCCAGGCGTGTGCTCCTCACTGAGTATGAATCAGTCTGATTCACAGAGCAGGAACAGCGCTGCCCAGTGGGTCGATGCTGAAGTTGAAAGCTTGATATCGCATCTGTGAACTTCAGTGTGAAAGTAAGCAATGCATCAGCCACCTTTTCATGAAAGCCAGCAGTTTCTCCCAGGTCAATTTCCACAGCTACCAGCAGAGGGCAACAGTGTCCAGCAGTTATGGGAAGAACAGGACCCGTTGCCTCTCTCTACCATCATATTGCAGTGAAAATGTTAGGGAAACATAAATATTTTTCAAAAATAATAACTGAGCAATAAACATTTCTATTTCAGTATTCAGAAAGCAGGAAGAAGGATTTAGCATATTATTTTTTTTTAATATAATTCTTGTAGGGGTGGTTCAACTGGGTGTGACCATGATACAGGACCAGTTGTTTATAGGACTATGAGTATTTTTAACATTGTATCACAAAATCTATAAAGCTACCTGTGCGATTGTGCAGCTGTTAATACAAAGTATGTGAGGGCAAAATATGAAATAGACTAAACTAAACTAACAGACACTCCCCTTTCCATCTCACTGTAAGGGCTTTTGAAATGTATTATTATTATTATTATTATTAATAATAATAATAATAATAATAATAATAATAATAATAATAATAATAATAATAAAACAAATAAACATTTTCCAGTAAATGTTTGTTCCTACTTCCACCTGCAGCCAACAGCAAAAGCAAACAGCAGAGCATTAAGAAATCCTTTCATTCCCAGCAAACATCTCCATCTTGGCTGTAATTAAATTACTCTTCTAGACGGGCATCCCCAAGGAACTGCTCTGGGCCATCTAGCCTCCTCCGCTGCAGAAGCCAAAGAGGATGACCTGTGGTCTGCTGTAGTGAATAATCCAGCAAAATGAAAAACACCCTCTAGACACACTGGGAACAGGCGCACAGAAGCACATCACATCTCGCGCGTGCACACAGAGGATGATGCCCCCCCCCCCTCAAGGCACTTAGCAAATTCTTAATCGCAGCTCTAAAATGATAATAGCCTACTGCTCCGGCAATCCCGGATAGCTCATCTGCATATCTCATTTTTAAGAAACCATGTGATTTACCCGAGGTAACACGCACAGACGCACAGAAACACGAGCGTCTCATCTCACAGAATTCTGCAGTTATGGCTGTTATCCAGAAGATTCAAAGCGACTAAATACCTTCCTGATTTAGCGGTAATTAATGGCTGAATTAACGGGGGCTAACGTGAACATAGTCGTGCAGCCCAGTGGCAACGCGCACCATCTGTTGTGCACGAGAAAAAATAACACATACTGCAAAAGCGGCAGGAGGACAACAAGCAGCACAATCAGGAGCTAAATTTAATTCAAAGCGTCAACTATGGACTAATAAGCATTTGAGAAATTACACCTGGAACAGAACCCAGTGGATAGCGGTGTTGACTCACGCATCCAGCAGTGGAGGTTCCAATATTGCCTCTGTGTGTGCGCGTTTGTGTGTGTATGGTTTTGAGTATTCTTCCTGGGTCAGCGAGTTCTCCCCAAGTACTCTGCTTTCCTCTGTGAGTCCAAAGACATGCAGTTAGGTTAAATGGTACCTCTAAACTTCCTGTAGTGTGTGTGCCCTGAAAGGGACTGGCATCCTGTCCAGGGTGTATCCTTGCCTTGTGCCCTGTATCAGTTAGAAGATGCTGTAGGCCCCACTGTGATTCTATCCAATATAAGTGGTAGGAAGATGGATGGATGGATGGATGGGGATTGAATCTGCCGATGGATCATGGACAGGGCAACGTAGCAGTGTGATAGATGGGGCAATTTTTTAATTTAATTTGAATTATGTAACTGCACCAGCAAATTTCATTCTCTGAAAAAGGGGCTCAATGTGGGGGAAGAAGGAGCTTCAATGGGAAAATGAATGGGATCACAGGTGTTTGTGGATAGACTAGCAAATCACATAAATCATGATGTCAGAGGTGAAAACACACCACACCTCCTCTTTACTCTGGTCTAATAGCAACATTAATATTCCAAATTAGTCACACACATAAAAATACAATCTACTCTGCTCTCTGTGATCTCTGTTTTCAGGCTGTCTTGAAGGTCAGCCCACCTGGGCATGTGGTCTGAATTAATGCTGCCCATTGTAAACTTGAGGTGGGGGTGGATGGGGGGTGCCTGGTTTGGGTGCAGGGTTGGAAGTATGGCCTTTTATTGTTCTCTCTTTTTCTTTGTTGTGATTTCAACTTGGCTCCATTCCTTTATTATAATAACATAAAACCCACAAGACTAAAGACAAAGAAAATAAAATTGAACTTTTAAAGGCAGTACTGACACCCTCCTACCTAAGTTTTCTGACCTTGTGATTTATTAGAGGCTTGGGTGCAATATGACAAAGTGTGTCTATGTAATGTGAAACTTCTACTGCTAAAACAGAGAACACATACATTTTTCCTTTTTGTTCTGTTTTTTTTACTTTTTGAAATTTCCAAAAAGATTAATAAAATTAGAGACAATGGTCTACAGTATAGTATTACATTGTGCCATTTAACTTTGTTTAAAATGAATGACTTTTCTTACCAAATGAATTCATCTAATTAATCATTAATGCTTGAAAATTCCTACATTTCTCTCTTTGCAACAAAAGTCTGCATGTATACCTCACATAGATTTGGATAAAACAGCATTATAACTTATAATCAAAAATTACTTCACATCAAGAGGTAGTGTAAATTCTGGGTGTGGGTGTCTAGAAGATTAGATTTGACTTTATTAAGGGCTCACAGTGTTGTGTGATTCTGTGGGGTGGTATATGTTTGTCTGGGTTAGGACACATTGCCTGCTATCAGAAAGTTGCTGCATCGAACCCCATGGCAGGCAGTGATGGCAATGGAGTGATTTCAGTGTCAGGTTTGCTGCTGACCAGGGCAGCTCTAGCAGGACAGAATTTTGGTGATTTGACTTGTTTGAAAATTGGCATCAAATGATGGTGCTAAGTCTGAATGATACTGGCCTCTTCTGTAAAGCTACATGTTGCAGCAAATGGATGTTCCCGTGTGCTAAATTATGTCAGCAGTGGGTGTGGCATAATTAGCCAGCTCCACTAATTAATATGGCTGTCCTTATACTTTTGACCCTATATTGTAGATATGTTGTGGGGGTTGGCGCCCCATCCTGGGTTGTTCCCTGCCTTGCGCCTGTAGCGTCAGGAATGGGCTCCAGACTCCTTGTGACCCAGAATAGGACAAGCAGTTACTGTAAATGGATGGATGAATGGATGGATGGATGGATGGATGGGTGTAGATAGTAGAACTTCATCCTCTGAATGAAATCAAAACTAGAGCTTTTGGATACTTGGTGTGACAGAAGATAGGATAGAATAGAAGCGAGGTTTACCAGGCATGGTCTGTTCTTTTAACACCCATACCTGAGTGGTCGCAGGGTCCTTAGCAGTCTTAGAACTCGCAACATGCCCAGGATCTTGGTTCCACTGTTGGAGATCATGTTGACGAGGATGTCGATGACTGAGATCATCACTAGCATGCCGTCCAGGATGTTCCAGCTGCTCTTCAGGTAGGCCTGTTCCCCGAAGCACCAACCGAGTGCTGCCACCTGCCAGGCAAACACATTCCATTGTATGCTTCTATGCATTAGCAGAAACTATTCATGTGTAATAGAAGTTCAAGAGCAGTCTAATAATATTACAATTGATACGGTATGTACCACCACAGGCCAAATCTCAAAATGGCAAAAACGATTCAACTGGGGATGAACTTTGACTCTTCAGAAGCCTAACATGGTTTATCATATACCTTTAATCAGATCCCACCAGAGAAGGCTTCTCGGTGGCCATTAATTAACCTTCTTTGATGCACATTATTCTTGGGCATGTTTTTCACTTGAGGCCCCCGAATAGATGTGAGCTGGCATATAGTAGAGCCCAGAACAGATCCTCAGACCTCACTGACTGACACTTGTGAACTTTGCTGCCTTCTTCAAAGATGCTAATGCATATATCGCCATTCAGATTAAAGCAATTTGAAATTCTGCCCCACAATCATCCACTTTGGGGTATTAACAGGTGATACACACAAAAGCTTCAGCATGTGATTTCAAATCCTGCTGTTTTTGATCCTCTGAGCTCCCTTTTACAATGGGGTTTACCAAATCTCTTATGCTGGAAGCCTACCATAGCAAACTGTTTTTGCTGGGTTTTCTGTATACTTTGTCTCACTGCCCAAAATGGGAGAATGTTTCTAGTCACAATTAAAAGCCACATTCCAACATTTCTGCTATGGCACAAATGTTACTATGAGGCCACAGTGCACTGGGCTTGTAAGTAGGGTACACCAGGGATAATTGTTGAATGGGGTCATCTGTTGAATGGACCATTAACACACACATCCCTCTATTTCAGGTAGCTTAAGGCTCCTAGCAACAGCTCTGATGCTTCTGAAACATGTCAAACCAAAAGCACACAGATTTGACTGAACGATTGTCCCTGGTCTCCTCTAAATGGTAAAAAAACTATGGGTAACACAAGTTTCAGTGAGGTGTTTCCTGTAAGTCGTTCGGTATGATTGAACTGTGGGTAAAGGTCCTTGCCATTGCTTCTGTGAATATGTCTGCACTGATTTCCAAATCGGAGACAGGCAGCAAGGTCAAAGGTCGCAATGAATAGCAGAGCAAACATTGTTCAACTGGTCCAAATTTACCATGCAATCAAGATCAAGCTCAGCAACACATTTAAGCGTTTTTTAAAGAGCACCGACGGCGACCCTGCAGAGTGAAATGCCAAGGCCGTCACCTACCTTTACCGTCATCTCGGCCACGAAGATGGCAGTGAAGATGTAGTTGGACAGCGTCAGGAAGATGCGTTCCTGTGAAGTGACCCAGACGAGAAGAGGAAGTGATTGGTGAGTCAGTGTAACGAAACAAGTGAATTCAGGTTAGTTTGAGTAAGACACAGCACAGTTTTTGCAGCTTCTGAGGCTACACATATGCCTGGCAGAGAGAGCAGACAGCTGCCCAATGCTACTCACCACACCATGAATGACCACAACCTATGAACTACAGCATGTCAATAGCACTGCAGATTCTGAATTAGACCATTAGCCTGCAATGGACAGCAGCTAATGCAGTGTAATTTTCATTGGTCGAAAGGAGATAAGGGGAGTGTCACGGTGTGATAGACGGGTGAGGACCTGCTTTCATAAAGCACTTAAACAGGAAATGTGCAACATTCACTTACTGTATATCAGAGGAAAAAAAAGATCACCCGCTGTCAGAAGCTGAAAAACACTGCCGCTGTGTATGCGGGTTTTTGCTGCAACTCCCTAATTAGATTACTAATTAGAGGACTGATTGGCTGAAGAGTCCTCAGACCTGGGTTTGAACAGCTGACCTACAGGTTATCCCAAAAACCTGCATACACAGTGGCTCTTTGCAGATAAGGTTGGCCACCCCTGCTCTACTTATACAGAATGATCTGATTTGCTGCACTGCCTAGTCCTCATAAACCTCCTCGCCATTCCACACAGGTTGCCCTTTGGTCCCCTAACCCAACACGGGAGGACCTTTCCTACCACTTGGAATTCTATTAAAGCAGTGCTTTCTTACTGGTTGGGTCAGTGTCCACATCTTATAATGTTAGCTATGAATTTTTATCAAAGACAGCAACAATCCAAATGTTTCTTTAGAAACAGCTTCCAGATAACATGGAGCTGGGTGGAGAGTAGATCCAGTAGTGTTCAGACACAAAGGATTGCATTTATAGTGTATATCTGCTGTTATGCAGTAATACAACACTGTACAATATCTGTTGGTGTATCACTAATTGTCTTAGGATAAAGGCATATATCAAACAACCAAACAAGGTATCTAAAGAGAAAAACTGGAAAAGTACAGCTTATAACTATGAGCAACAAAGTACTGATCACACTTCATAGTCGCAGAACTACTTACTAGTTGCTTCTTTCCTGAGTAACCATGGCCAGATTGCTAATGGCAGGATCACACTACATGATTTTAGCCCCGATTTCTCGCTCACCGGCAGTTTTTGGAGACTGCTGATAAAACCCCAGATCGGAGGCAAATCAGAGTTTGGAGTCGCCGATGCTTGCAGACACCTATCAGAAATCTAGCAGGCTTAATATCTAGACCTTTCGGTGTCCCCAGATCTTGTAGTGTGAAATGTGTCATGACTGGTAATAGGTGTGGCAACAAGCTACAGCAAATGAGAGCGCAGAACATGAGGTGAGGCAATTTAAAAAGGTGTAAAAAATTGAATGTTCTTATTTTTCAGGGATCTGTACACATGCCATTTCCAGAAAGTGTATACGAGAACTAATTTCCCTCTCGTTTGTAAATGTAGAGCATGTGTTGTCATTTGATTAAAGTGTTTTAACAATTTGTAGCACATTGACACAACAATTGTGATTTCCTGGTGTCATTCACACGTGTGATTTCATGATAAAACAGAAATAGAAAGATTATATAGTGATTTCTCCTGGTGATCAATCATGTAATGTGTAAATCACAACAACTTCAATGCTGCCGATTACAAGACAACAAGTAGTGTAGTATGAACAGTACAGTAATCTTATGACTTTAAATGTTGTGTAGTGTGAACATAGCATAAGCTGAAATTCAGCTAGAAAGGGATATGAAACTCATACCAGGAGCAATGGAATAGCAAGACAGAATATGGGAAATGTTGTGCTTCTCATGTATTTGTCCTGCTTTCAAGTTTCAAGACCCAAATGTCATTTTTCCCACACACACCCTCCACCCCCCACATTAACGTACTGTAAGAGTCAGTCTATGGCTGCACCCAATTCCCCAAGGGACCTTTGTAAACATGATTCTGCTGGTTGAATGGTTTGGATTGTCAACCACTTCTATTATCACGGGTCATGGAAAACCATGCAACAGCAACGCAACAGGCATGGAGTTACTCCCCCATTCCTATGTAGAGTTTTCCTGGGTTCCCAGGCCGTTTACCCTGACTACCATGGTAAAGAGTGCAGACTGCGTGACACACATTTATTTATCATTTTCTTTCCTGGGAAGGGCTCATCACTAGACGAGAGTGCTGGACGCTCATGCTAGATGCCTGCCGTAAAACATTAAAGCCACCTGTCTGGGTAGATGGCTTTAATTTAATGCAAATAATCAAACAGCTACTGTGGAAATTTGGGAAATCCAGCACAATGAAAAGTAATTTCTACTGTAGTATCTACTGCCACTTCACTACAAATGAGAAGCTACAACATCCCTCTAAAAACGCATCAGCGGAGTCATGTGTGACAGTTATTTGACTGTATCCATTTCAATATAAAATTCTTTTCCTAAACACACTTCCTGTAAAACCATCTTTGTTAAGGCAAAAATATTTTATTTTTTGTCACCCCCAAGATTTTTTTATTCTAAATTAAGAAATCCATCCATCCACCCATCCATCCATTCATCCATCCATCCTCTAATCTTCTAATAACTTATGCTGGTCTTGGTCACAGGAATAGAATATGCATTAATCTTAAAATTTGCATTCTTGTATGAACTGAAGAATAAGATACAGGAAACAGGAGATCATGAAATCATGAAACTCATAGGCATAGGAGCACTAAAGTATTTGTTTCCAAGGACACCACATAGAAAAAATAAAAAATAAAAAACATGAAAGGGAACTTCTGGAATTTGGGCCAGTTCTGCAGCAAGGATTACACTGCCCTTCACGGCTTAGAACACAGGCACATCACATGGATGTGTGTCCAGGGCCCGGACCCATTCAGTGAAATGGCCTGCAATGACAGCCTAATAGCTTGCAAGGTTATACCCAACATGCAAAACCATACCCAACATCTAAAGAAAGTCTTGAAAACACATGCATGTAGTCAGTTAGGGAGGGAAAAAATGAGCATCAAGGGAGGGGTATATCTCCCTCAGTGAGAGAGAGACATTTTTTTTTAATGGAACTTTATTGATCCCCGTGGGGAAATTAACTTGCTCTTTTTGTAGCGCAAGTTGTCCGCGAAGGGCAGCTACCTATAGAGGCACCCAGGGAGCTGGGGGTTAAGGGCCTTGCTCAAGGACCTTGTGATTATGGCACACAGGTTTAGCCCACTGAGCCACATGCTGCCCCCTACATGGAGAGGGCAGTGGTACTGGCGGGAGGTGGTAAACGACTTGCATTTATCCAATTAGGGCAAGACAGGGGTCACGGAATTACATAACAATTGCATTTGTTTTTGCATCTGCAACAGCTTGGGCATATCCTGGACATTTCATTATTCTGAATCACAGCACTATGTAGGCTGGAAATGAAACTGATTGCAAAAGGGAAATATATGTGCATTTTAATGTGTTTGTTGGTTTGTGTTTGTTGTTTCTCTAAGAGCGTATTATCCCTTCATGATATGGTCAACTGCACCCCTGAAGATCGGGTAGCCACGGAGCTCCAGAGCTGCTGGAAGAAAGAGAGGCCAGTTTCTGGAGCAAGCCCAGAAACAGCAAGAACTTCAGGCTTCAAGTTTTCCTTCAGCCACATTCAAAGGGTCCTGTGGGCTGCATGTCTTGTTTACAGATATCTGTTTCCACTTTAATTATTTGAAGGTTTGGCTTTGGAGAAAACAGAACCAATTACAATTACTACACGATAAAAGGGGAAGAAGTAGCAGCGTCTAACTGGGTTTTTTGCCAAACTCAAATTAACAACCATGAGGTTAAATTAACCCTGTCATTACTGTTCAGTAATGAAGAAGAGCAAGAGATAAATCTGTGAGTCAAGAGTCAGCACAGAGGAAGCAGCAGCTAATAGACACCAGGCTGGTTTATCTTAGATTAACGACGTGAAACATGTTTACTGGTACTGTAAGTACTGCAGATGCCTACTATTTTCATATGGAGTATCTTTTATGTACTCCAAGTAGTACCACACTGTTTTTATTCCTTTGCACCCACCTTCACCCCATCTCCAGCTCTGCTTCCTTATGACCCTCCAATGTGTTGCAAACACGGTGCACCAAAGAATAAATGGATTAAAGTTCTCACAAAACAAGTCTATAAAACATTATTATTGGCCAGATTCATCTGTCAGCTGAAGCCATAGTTAGCTAAACTTATGAGTGTCATAGTGTTTAAGAATGATTAGACAATTTCACTTGCAACAAACAAATAAATAATCGCTGTCAAGTTGCAGACATATTTTTACCATACCCCTTCACTATACATATACTGAGAGTTTAAATCAACAAGGATTTAAATTAACAAGTATTTCCCATTTTGCCATTTATTTAGGCATAGCATGACATTTTCTTTCCTGTTTTATGAACAAAAAAATTACAAAACATAACTCTCTCTGCTTATTTATACATACACAATTACCTATAATTTTACTGTTGTTATGACTAAAAACACCAATCATTATTATTGGTTTTATTATTAATGATTTTGACAAAAACATCCATCCATCCATCCATTTTCCAACCCGCTGTATCCTAACAGGTCGCGGGGGGCAAAAACATCAGTTTGAATATTAGTGTTTTATTCGGCATTTGATTGCTAACAAATCAAGATCTGAGCCCTAGATTAATTTATTTTCCCTTTAGCGGGAACACCAGACTAGTACTGGGTAAGGCGTCCCTTTGGTATCAGATTAGTTCTAATTCTTCATATTGTGGATTCCACAAGATTCTGACAGCATTCTTTTGAGATACATGTCCATGCTGGCCATGCAGGGATGCACATGGTCAGCAACAACATTTAAATAGGCTGTGTAATCCAAGAAATGATCAACTGGTATTAATGGACCCTAAATATACCAAGAAAACATTCCCTACACCATCACACCGCCAGCAGCCCCACCTGCCTGGAATCTTGACACAAAGCAGGTTTGGTCGGTGGATTCATGCTGTTGACAGCAAATTCTGACCCCGCCATCTGTATGCCTACTGTAGCCGTAGCTTTTGGTTTTTGGCTAAGAGATGTGGAACCAACATGGTCTTCTGCTGCTGTAGCCCATCCACCTCGATTTTCAACGTGTTGTACATTTTGAGATGCTTTCCTGCTCACCACAGTTGTTGAGGGTTATCCAAGTTACCATAGCCTTTCTGTCAGCACAAACCAGTCATTTTCCTCTGAACTCTCTCATCAAAAACTGGATGTTTTTTGCGTGTTTTGCATCATTCTGATTAAACTCTATGGGCATTCTGAGTGTGAAGATCCCAGTATATCAGCAGTTACAAGATAATAAAATCAGTCTGTCTGGCACTAACAACCACGCCATCGTCAAAATGAAGATCAGGGTTTTTTACCCCATTTGATATGAACATTAACTGAAGCTGCTGATGTATCTGCGGATGTGCAGCTGCCACATGATTAGCAGATAAATTATATTGCATTTATAAGCAGGTGCACTGGTGTTCCTAATAAAGTGATCAGTGAGTCTATATGCTGTGAATATGCATTGTGGAAAAGTGTTAATGTACATTTGTTGTAGCTGAGAACTTACAGCACTCTGGGGGTCGATCCTGGGACGCTCCATGGCAATCGTGATGCAGTTGAGGAAGATGATCACCAGGACGATATGGTCGAACATCTTGTGAGTGATGATCTTGTTGCACGTCACACGGAACCTGTTGGGATTCCGCTTCTTTTACCATTTGGCAGTTTGAGAGGGTTCTTAAACCCTTGCCCAGGGACCTCCAAACACTGCTGTTGCACCCAATTCACCTAACACAGAGCTTTATGAGAGAATTAGCTGAATCACACATCCTTTGAGTGGAATGCAGTAATGTGCAGTATTATTTGGAATGAGGAGACTTCCCCTGGGAGAAGTCTGGACACAAGCAATCAAGCAGACAAACAGGCATTACAATAACAGCAAGTAGACACAATTACAAACAGAGTGCTTATATTGTACTGAACACCGAGACTCCAGCTGGTGAAATTCCACATTGTGAAGCAATATTATGATCACTGAACAAGGAACTAAAGTTATTACTGAAACGATTTTGTGTTTTATTAAAAAATAAGTGCATTTCATGACAATTCAGCTCCCTGTGGAACCATTCTGACACATCTGCAGCAAGCAAAAAGCTGAGGGATAATTGATGCGATTAGGCCCCCCATAGCCAGGGCAAAGCAATGAAGACAGCATTGACTACAGCACGATTCGTCTCTCTATCGTTTAACTCGGTGCCAGAGAATTCATACTCCAGTTATGCAAGTGGGGTTGTGGGTTGGGGTGCAGAAGCTGGAGCCTGTTGTCATGCCAACCCCCTCAGCAGGGTTTCCGTGAAGTTGTGGGTTCCTCCACAAAGGAGAGAGACAGGGAGAGTCCACAAGCAAGAAGCCTCCCCGCCCCCCCCACGCAGTTTCTCCCTCCTTTGCATCAGCCTATCCCTAGAACTCTTCAGAGTAATACAACCATTGTTCCGTGATGCGCATAGGCAGGATAACCTCCTGGTGGAGAAGGGTCTTAAGAGCAATGGCAAGCAAAGACTTAGCTCATGAAACGGATCACCTCAGACACTCAGCACCACTGAGAGCTGAATTATCACACCGAAAAGGATCTTAAGAGAATCTTTGGATCTTAAGAGAATCCAGCACATTTTGGTTGCAGGGAACACAAAACAAACTGTTATTGTCATTTTCTGATCTACTTTCAATTGAAAGTATTAAATTTAACCTGAAGACGAAGAAAAATAAGAACTTATTATGACCTGAGAGTGATTATTTAATTATTAAAATGCTCAGCTCTCAAGTGTTAGCAGAGTGCAACAAGCTTTGTATGTTTTCTCGCCTTCTTCCAGAATGTTCTCTTGATGAAGGCTAATGGAAGTCGACATGCGCTTCAAAGACAGGCGGGGATGTGAAAACTCTGTTTGCCGGGAGCCTGCTATGCCCCACAAGTGTCAGCTGAGGCTCTTGTGTGGAACCAGCATTACAGTGAGTAAACAGGCACATTGCAGGTACATCTGAGGTAAGCCCATAGTAAAGCTCACCTGGACTGAGGCGGGAACAGGTAGAGGGACCAAGTTCTTCTCTGCCGACACCACTCTGGCTGGCGCCTCTCAAACCACCGGAACAGCCGATCCTTGCGACTCTGGAAAGGTGGAGTTTGCAGTAAGGTTCCAGCATGATCAATCCGGTAACACTATACTTAAAGCACTCATCATAATGCATTATAGATACCTGCGTAATACATTATGATGCATTCATAAAGTATTGTAAACACAGCTTTAACTATTCATAAAAAACATATAATACATTACACCCATGTTCCTAATGCACTGTAATGGTCAGTCTAAGAATTAAGGATGCTTTGTACTGCATTATGAAGGTATCTATATGCATTATAGATGACGGTAATAATAAAAATGGTTATAATGTGTTACGGCTTTTCATAAACATTATAACCATGTTTTAATATAATATGAATGCTTTACAATGCATTCTCAAAGTATCTATAATCCATTATACATGACTGCTGTAATTTAAGTGTTACTATAAGTTCTTTAGACATACTAACAGTCCCTTCTTGAAAAATTTAAATTTTTATAACAATGTGAAGAGCCTGCAGCCCATCCGCAGAAGCAAAGGGCACAAAGCAGGGGGTGCCCGGGGTGGGATGTCAGTTCATTAAGCAAACTGGAGATACTAATATACCTAAAGACATGTCTTTGGGCTGCAGGAGGAAGTCTGGGTATCAAGAGAAAATCAACACACATATGAAGAAGAAGCGAACTCTCCCAAACTTGCAGATGTGAAGGCTATGGTGCCAGGTACTGTGGTTTCTGATGTGGCTCCTGAGCAGGATCAGCCGTTCATTACTTAAATTTGCTTTAAAAATCACCCCTCACTCTTTCGTTTTTGCATATTACCCACACCACAGTTGAGGATCACAGGGTCAGCCATTTATTTGACACTCCTGGAACATTTTTTTTGGGGGAGGGAAAGTTTATGGAATATTATTTAGCATTATATAACGTAGAATATCATCATTATTATTACAATGTAATCAATACAATATAATCAATTGAGTATGTATTTGCACCTCGTGTTAGCCTAAGAGTGTCTGTTAGTTACTTTATGTTAGCCCTGAATGCATGAATATTCACTTTTATTAGTATATACCTTATCACTATGTTGAAGGACAAATATAATATCAACCCTCTAGTTAGACAATGTGCAACAGGCTGAAGCTGCCAAGGTTTGCTACTGAAGGAAGGGATCCGCCTGAGTTCACCAGAAGTTTACGGCTGAGCATTTTTAAAAAACCAAGTGAAGGTGGTTGCATTGAGGGACCAAATGGTAAAATAAATGATGGACAAACTTATTATTTAGGGATGTAGATTAAGGGAAAAAACAATGGATGAATTGGATGAAGGAATGATGATGCTCAAGTGATGAGATATTGTTAAATTATTAGAACTTGAATAAAAATTGGTGGAAAACAGTACTGGACACACTTGTAAATGTCCGACCTTGGTTGTAACTTCATTGTTGCAATAAAAACTGAATTTGGATCTACACAAGTGAGGAAGGAAAAACCAAAACAAGCTTAGACCCTTGCTCAAGTGACCAATGAAGAATTAACTATTCAGCCAAAGATGGGATTCAAACATGCAACCTTCCATGACCTGGGCATAGAGGCCTAACCCACTGAGCCAGACAGCACTGCTCCAATTGCCACCATGACTTTCTCACCATGTTAACCTCTTCATCCCCATTGTCGTCCTCACTGTGCGGGTCGTCCAGGGATACCTGGGGGGGCAGGGTGGTGCTGGGGGAGTTCTTGCCATTGCAGTCTATGCCTAGGTTAGGAGGCCGGGCGCTGTGCACACTGGCTGTGCGGTAAAGGTAGGAGGGGACCTGCAAGGTGTCAGGGGGCAGGTCGAAGGAGCTCTTGGTCTCGACGGATTCCATGCGGCGATGGCGTGCCCGGGGTAAGGAGTCAGAGCGGGACAGGGAGGCCTCGTCACCCTCTGAGGTGCCCGCACCTCCTCCCTCCTCATCCGAGCTGGATTGGCCGTCCCCTGACAACAATGAGCGGCGTTCCCCAGATTGCCGCTTCTGCCGCTTGAGACTCGGGGCCCGGCCTAGACTGTTCCAGCTAGAACGCCGGCTGTTCCAGCTACTGGCCGAGCTCCAAGGTGCATATGGGGAGCTGCGTGCGCTCGACTGAAAGATCACATAGGGGACGGCCATCAGGAAACTCAGCAGCTACACTCAGAGTGCTAACTATACGTTATTGCAGGAGTACGTATAGTGACATGACCTCTGCACACTATTGATAAACACTGTGGTTACATGTCACAATTATGCACAATGGCTGCATACAGAGTAGATGATCATGGACACTAATTAAGATAATAAGGCCAGGATGAAGTCTCTATGCTCTAACACACTGTAGATACACACAGTGGTTACATATCATAATTATGCACAATGGTTGCATACAGAGTAAATGGTCACAAACACTGAACAAGATACAAGATAAGACTAGGATGGGTGGCAGGAGGATGATGCACTGACCGGGGACTTGGCATCATGGCAGCCAGGCTCTACGGAGACGTTGCTACCTCTGCGTGATTCATAGCTCAGCGCAGGGTCTCCAATTCCGGAGATCTTTGGTACCGGCATGGGCGTGGCAGCGGTGTGAGTGATGAGGGGGGGCGTCAGGCTGTTCTTCATGTCCACATGGCCATTAATGGGCACCACTGGGGGAAAGAGGTACTGGGCTTTCAGGACCTCACACTTGAACGGCATATCCAATATTTCCCCAAATACATTTCATTTTACAAAAGATCTAATGGTAATTGCAGGTACAAACCTTAACAGTATATGAAAAGATTACAAGAATTCCTCCACTGACTTGGCACCGTAAGTATGTAGATTCAACTTGTCAACCTAGTTTCCAGTTATTTAACCAAACATTAACTTCAGTATGAATGCATACAATCGGTTGCATCATTAGATACATTTATTGCTAGATGAACAAAATGTCTTATGTCAATAGTTGCATTTGAATGAATCCATCAATGCTGGAAAATAAGGAATTCTTAATCATGTGTTTACATCTAAAGACCAACTGGTTTAGGCTTTACGTTAACCGGAAACCCACCTCTATCACTTTCATCAGGTGAGACACAGATTATTTTTCTCATTTAGAAATAGAACACAAAGTAGATACAGTAAGAGAGGAGAAGAGTACAATATGAATGTGATTTTAACTCAGTAGAACCAGAGTTATTGGGAATTCAGAAAAGACTTCAAACAATGAACAGTGAAAAAAGGTGAAAGAACTGTAGAAAATATTGAAAGGTTTATTACATATTTATTCCCCTGTAAAACAAAAGAGGAAAAATTACAATTGTTTGATACCAAACACTGAGCGTTAAGGGATGGGTGGCACTCTTGAGGGGTAACTCAGCATGTGGGGGCATAAGGGGCAGGAGTTCCCTTGGTAAAATTTGCCATCCTGGGGAGGGGTTGGTTCTAGGTAAATTTTGCAGTGGCCCCCTGCCGTGATGGGCCCTAGATCCGTTGACCCCCATTTTGAATTTGGGTGTGCATGACCCACCTGCTGAGGCTGACCCATCTTTCTTGAGACCCCAGACGTCCTCCATGCTCCGAGTGTAGATGTCGACTTCTGACTCCGACTTGGAGGCATCGCCCTTCGTTGGATGGTAAGAGAGAGCAGGTGAAGGGGGCACCCAGGGTGGGAGGGTGGGAGCGTGTGGTCGTGGATGGTGATTGTGATGTGTGGAATACGGGAAGGTGAGGTCCCTGTCCCTTTTGTACCATCCAACCCTCAGCGAGGAGCTCAGGGGATAAATAGTTCACATGAGGAAACACCCAACACTCACAGTCCAAACAGGCACAGAAGTCACATGCAGAAGGGGGCCCAGGCCGTGTATCATACCACACTGAAACATCTAGTAAATGCCACCCCTTTGCTAAAACGCCCCAGGAAGCTTATCAACCTTGTTACATTTTTCATGACACATAAGTAGAATTTGTGTTGTTAAATGTTACTGTGTAGCAAAACTAGATTCGGGGGAAAAGTGCATTTGTTAAGGATGTATATTGACATTTCTACAATCTTCATGGAAGATATCCCATATTCATGCCATAAAAACTAGGGCCCATATATACATCCCCTGGCTGTTTTTTCCCCAGTAGCTATGCCCCGAGGCAATAGGGATTAACCACGCAGCAGAAACATGGTATTGTTTCAGTGTGGTTTAATACAAGACATCTACCCTGTTTGTCAGAACCTCAGAACTGTTCAAGTTCATTTCCATCAGTTGTGCATATTTGCTGAGCAAATTACATTTAAATCAGGGCCGTGGCATGAAGTCTATGGACTATTTTGGAAGTTGCCTTTTTAAATGAAGAGCCACATTCCATCAAGAAAGGCCCGATTAGTAACACAGTCAATTGAGCTGACAGCTCTACACAATTTATTTCAAAATAGCATCTGCATTAGTTTGCTATACTTTCCATGCATCATTCTTCAAAGTAATTTTTATAAGATATAAATGCGATATGAAGAGACAGTCATGATAATTCTGACAAAGATTTTGACCTGGGGTGCAACATTTCTCTTTGGATTGTAAGGCTATTTATCCCTTTGGTGAAAAATAGTTCTTCTCTTGAAGTAAAGACACGGGAAGTTCTTACATTTTAGGAAGTTTATACGGAAAGATATGAGAAATCTGTGAAGTACAAACCAATGAGAGCATTGCACCATTTTAGTATATCATATAAAAAAATAATAATTAAAACACAACAGGTATAAAACAAAGCAACCAAAACAAAGCAAAAGAAAAATACAGTAGCTCACCACCACGAGGAAACACAACACATAAAAAAACAACAGCAAAGCAAATTAAGCAAACAAAACAATAAACTCCCGTGGGAACACTCTCACTCTAAACTCTGAGCTCTACTAAGGTGCTGGGGAGAGGAGCAATGCCAGGGTAAAAAAAGAGCTGTGATAGGTTGAACTGAGCAAAGTAACACCACAAAGCATTATGAGTATCCCAGCGGTTCCTTCTCACCCTTGTTAGGCTAGCCAGTGGGACAGACAGAGGAAAGGGCTTTCTCCTGCTTTATTTACTCACAGTATGCCCATCCCTGTGCCATGGGCCCTTCTCATTCCCCTGGTCTGTAGTGGACAGATGGCTGTCTGGACAAGCCTTAGTTACCTGTGTCCTTACTCCCACTTTACCTTTCTGAGCAAAAAAGGGGGTTCAATTGTAAGAGACTGGCCAGGCTAAGGACTCTATAGTCATTAAAGATTAGTTTAGTGTTAGTGCTCTTTAACTTTATATGATTACTTCTACTGGTTAAGCTTACATAATACAATGGGATATTAAACACTGGAAGCACTTAAAGGTAAACAAATATTCATGTGAGATGAATTTATAAAAAATATTAATATATAGAGTATATCAAGGAAAATACTTTGATATGCAAAAATGAATAAAACACTAGTATCTACTGCCTAGAAGGCCAAATTACTTTTTACACATATATACAAAAATAATGTAGGTAGTGAGGAACACAGGAGTCAGTTCTAGGTATATAAATCTTTAGTATATTATTTGCAAACTAGGGTTTAAAATAGTTAAAGAAGTAACTTGTTCTGAATGAAGAATGGACAGAAATGTTTTCCTTTCTCCAGAAATTGAATTATGCAGTGTGGGTTTTGGAGAAGATGGTGACAAAGCAGTATTATAAAGCAGCCCCCCCAGTCCTGGGTTTTTTCAGTGGGGTTCTCTCACAGGATCACCTACCTTACTGCTGGGATGAGTGCAGTTACAGAATGGGATATACAAAGACACCGACTTGTCACTGAATGTTTGATGTTATGGTCAGTAAACAGACTTTTTTTCAAAGTCCCTTTAAATGGCACAGGCATGCTGGTGGAAGCACCGTTGAAATCATTTTATAGCACTATAAACTTTATATCTCTATAGACTCTATATTTAATACCATTCCATTCAGCTCCTTAGTGCCATTTACAATCATTTATCAGTGAATAAACAATAATAGTGAAAACACTATTCTGTCAATCAACAAAGGCTGAAACACCCAATAAGACCAGTAAATATTTACAATGATTGATCAATAGGAAAAAGACTTTTATTTTGACTGTTGGAATCTCCTCTATTTTTTTTGGCAAATGTATTTGTCGAATGATATATATAAATGGCAGAAATGTTTCCTCTGCTCCCACTTTGCCAGCCCACCTGATATCTGCCTCAGCCATGTTCTTCCCGGATTTGTCTGATTTCACAGAATCCTCTCAGAAATCTACAGCACAAGCCTTTTAGCCGGATGAAGCAGGTGAGTCCCAAGACAGCATTTCTATAGGATTCGCAGCTAACGCGCCAAACCTGTGAACCTAAAAAGGGACTTCAAATCAAGTCTGCTTTCACATAAACGACGTAAGCACAGGTGACACTATCCACCAACGTCAGGCCGGCCCGGTTAGTCTCACTGTGTGACATCATGCGGAGAGCTACATACCCCCGAGTCTACAGGCAGCTGAATACAGCTCAGCCGGCCCAGAATGTCCTCCCTCTTGGACATTTCCTGAAGTGGAAATGTGCAAAGTTTGACCAGAGAGAAACAGGTAGCTACTGTACAGTGGCAGACAAGAACACAAAGGGGCAGAAGCAGAAAGAGCTCGTTAAATGTGTAATGATGAAAGAAAGCAAGAGAGAGACACAAAGGGGCCAATGAGATGGGGGTCAGCGGCGGGGGGGTGGAGCAGGTGCGAGTCCAGCACTTTCATCTGACAAGACCATGAGAATTCGCACATGGCGGTCACATGCAATCATGTCAACAGTGCTGAAAAATGAGCTGCCATTTACAGACTGATCTTCCACTTGCACGCATGATACTGGTTTGTGTATTGTCAAACAGTACATACTGTGTAAAGGGAAATGACCTGCCTCCAGTACCTGTCACATTCAAAGGAAACATCTGTTCATTTTGCAGTTAGCAGTTTGTGGTAAGGGATAATGGATCTGGTTCATAATTTTACGTTTAACAGGAAAACAGGTGCCATTCATCATTAAGTGTAAATCTCACATTAAACGGAGCCTCTGAAATTGTTGTTCCATATGAGAAACTGAGGCCTATCAAGGGATTAAAAACTGGATTGTAAAACATGGCTGATGAGTGTGTGTGTGTATGTGTGGCTGTGTGTGTTTTTGAAATTATTACATTGTAGGGACCAGATTTTTCAAAAATGTGATAAAAACTTCTTGGGAAGTTTGTTACCTTATTGGGACATATATCCAGTCAAGTTTATAAAAATCTAAGTGTAATTAGAAAATTTAAAATACCTTGTCTTGTATTTTGTTTGCAGTGGCCTGGTTTGAGATAGTGTGAAGGTTACTGGGAAGGGAGTCAAACCACTGAAGCAGCATATAGTGCAGGAGTGACAAACAGGAATGGACTGAATCGAAGTATGTATATTCAATTACATCTCTAACATGTATATACCTTCTTTTACACTTATGCAGCAGGGTACTTTTTCACTTTAACTGTCTTGCTTAAGAGTGCAGCCACCAGCTTCTAAGACCTGTCTCATATCATCAATGTAATTGTTAATAATATGAAAAACAGAGGTATTACCGCACACTGTCTTTTATCTTATTACAGTAAAAGATGAGACGTTTTGTTCTGGGTAGAGGATCAGAATATCCGGATCCGCATTCAGCATACGTCACTCACCCTGCTGTTCCCTAGCAACCCTGACGCACTGCAAAGTTCAGCCAACTAAAAATAAACTACATGTTTGCAGGAAGGAAGGCAAGTCCAGAAGTAAATAAACAAATAAAAGTAAAGTGAATAGCTTTGGGAGGTAAAGAACGAATGAATGATAGAGCTGAGAGCCAAGCTATCGGGTAGCTGTGGCATACAGGCAGCAGGAGCCTGCAGGCAGGGGTGCTGTGACCGTGTTTCCTCGGACGCAATGAAACAAAGCAGCAGCGCTTCGGCATGAACACCCATGCGGGTGGCAAGGGGGTGGGGGGGCTTAGACATAGATGTGCATCGCAAAATTTGAGAGGGACACACACCCTAGGTGCTGTCACTCAGCTCAAAGCCAGCCACCGTGCAAGGCTATGCTGTGCTCCCATATGGGACCACTGAGAAAGATCAGACGCTAAAAAACAACAATAGCAGAATATACGTGACGTCCCCTTGGTGACAGGAAACCTAATGAGTTTCTTTGAGGGCTTTCAGGTCTTTTTTAAGCTGTGTCTAGAGCATAACACAAAATAGTAACCTGAAAACACATTTCCTTGTCTGCACTGATGTCGTGGCCAAGCTATTTATCTCTGGCAATAGGGATGCAGTAACTATGGCATCCTGGCAGAATGGAGAGGACCAAGTCTCGGTGAACTCCTGGGGCCATGGTGTACTGGTCTGTCTGTGCAAATGTCCTGCATGGTTTGTCAGGCTGTGCACATGCAAATGCATTTTTATGCATTTGCATGTGGCAACACCTTCCCACCACTGCTACACTAAGTGATACTTACTACAAAATTATATAAGAACTATATAACTACATATATGTTCCTGGTCCTGTCTGACCCATTTTGCTTTTATGCAAAACGATTGTCTCTATGCTGCATCGTAAGCTACAGGTTGTAATAATATAATACATTTTTGGATCATATGTTTTTGGTGTGTTTGTGGAAAACATAACAAATTGTCAGAACAAACTTTATTTTAATTTTAAGATTCAAGCATTAAGGGAGAAAAGTATGTGCAGCACAATGTGCTGTTTGGATTTTTTTTTTCCTGTGGTGGAACACCCTTGTAAATCCCCTGAAACTCGGGAAAACAAAAATCAAAAAATGTCAGGGCACGTCACAGCGAAATTCAGTCATCTGCTCAATCACGCCTCATTGAATTAAGAGATCTGCTGGCGCAGCACAGAGGGTGCCTCAGGACCATGACCGCAAAGTGATTATCACGAGTTCCTGTGAGCTTTCGGCCCAGTGACAGAACGAGGCCCAGAAGCATGGGGTTGACCAGATTGGTGCCTGCATGGTCCAACACTTGCATAGTCATCATGCTGCTCTTATAGCAAGAGTGACGGCATTGAGTTCTGCCGTGATTCAGGACATCCTACACTTAAGCAGAAGCAGTCTTCATTTTTTATGCTGCTTCAGATCTACATCTTGAAAGAGAGCAGCCCCTGATATTTGCTGTCTGAGTACGTCTCCCAGAAGGAGAAAACAAAGCATCAGTTCAGCTGCAGTTCAGCGGGAAGGAGGCCCCTTGCAAATAAAACAGAGTTTGAGGCGAGATTTGTGATTATGTGTCATACAGCCAAGATTATGACAAAGCAACTCAGAATTCTCCCGCCAAAAACATATTACCTGGAGTCCTGTACCTCAAATTACATCCTAAACAAACACTCGAACGTCCCATTTAATTATTCTTTTAAGATGTGCACAAATAGACCCTGTTAATGTGGTCGGTGTCAAAAGGTTTTAGCAACACTGAGGAGAAAGGAAAGGAGAGGAGGACATAGAAGAAGAGGTGAGATATGCCTGGAGTCAGGAGACCATGTGACAGGCTGGAGCTGAACTTCAGCACATGATCTCCCATGGTGGTCTGACAGGCTGAAGGCCACAGATGGCCTCCTGCAAACGACTGGCATGAGACAAAGAGCAAAGATTAAGTGTGAGAGGAAGAAAAGGTGCGAGCCAAATGGGCAGGGGTAGAGCTGGAAAAAAAAGACTGCGGTAAGAAGGGGAGAGACAGAAGGAATATGACAAAGGGGAGGGAAAAGCCAGACGGAACAGACTGAAGGCTGATGCAGAGCAACTTTACCTCTGTCTGGAAGCCTTCGACCAGAATAGCCACCAGCAAGTTGAATAGAACGTAGTTGCCAAAAGTCATGAGGGCGATGAAATACAGCGCTGCCCATGGGGAGGTGGAGGCCATGCCGTTGTACAGCACTTTGTTCCAGTCTTCCTGAGTCAGGATCTGGGGCACACCCCACAGCATATAATAAGGAACCCAAAGGACAGAACCAGCTGAAACCTTTTTAGGACCCTAAGCAAAATTTGAATAATCTAACTGTCATTTGTCATGGTCTTTCCCAATATGACAGACTAATCAGATGAGGGGCCCCCTGGTGGCCGCTGGGCCGTAGGCAGCTACTTAGTTCGCTTATGCCTTGGGCCCGACCGGCCAAAGAACATAGAACAAAGAACATGAATTGTGGCCTAAGGACCCTGCAAGCTCACCTGGAAAACAGTAACGATGGCCCAAAGCAGCGAATCAAAGTTCTTGCGGTCAGGCAAAGTGTCCCCGTCCCGCTCTGAGCCGAACTTGCAGCCAAAAAGGTGCATTCCCAATATACTGCAAACAGAAATACAGGAACAAAATATGAAAAGAAAAAATGCAATGTCTCACTCAATTTGTTTTTTTTTTCTGTTTCTTTTTAAAATCATTATTTATACGTTCTTCCTTCTTTTCATTTTTTTCCCGTTTGTACATTTTAAATAACATTAACATTAATCAAGGTTTGCATAGGGCTATCCGTATCCCTCTCCAGTTTGTGAATTTGGCTCCTCTTCACAGAGCAGTGGGTGTTTATTTAGTTACATATTTCCATTTTGAAGCCCACAGCACATTCTTCCTTGGCTTTTTTTAATACATTTTGTTTGCATGCTTGCCAAACCACGGCCGAGCTCACAGACGCACTACAAAAAAATGAAGAAAATATCTGAAATGCCAGCGTCCTAGTTTTATTTGGAGGGAAGTTACAGGTCAGATGAGTGACAATGTCACATCTCTTACAATATACGTTGGAAGGGCATAGACTACGACACATTACGATTAACTTCTCTTTCCTGTCAGTCTCACCTGAAGATGAAGATGAAGAGCATGAGCAGCATGCAAAAGGTGGCTACATTGTCCATGGTCTTCATCAGCACCACTAGCTGTCTCTGCAGAGCTGGCATGAAACGCACCAGCTTCAGCACGCGCATCAGCCGGAAGGTCCGCAGCACCGACAGACCGCCGCCCTGCTGGCCGACTATCTCCCACACGCTGTGTGAGTTTGATGGAGACGGGATGTTTTAAAGCACATGACCCCAAAGCCAGACAAAATCATCACAGCAATGCAAATTCTACTTATATGTGAAACATATAACTAATAATATGTGAGACATATTAGTTAATCTGTTTTTGTTCATTTTTTGAACTTTGAAAACTTCAAGTTTCCTTCACCTGATCACCACAATGATTCCGTCAAAGATATTGTAAGGATTCTTAATGTAGCCAAAGGGTCCATACACCAGGACCTTCAGAAGCATCTCCAGAGCAAACAGGCTGGTGAAGACAATGTTGCTGATCTCCAGGGCATTGGTCAGCTCGTCAGGCTGGGCAAGGGAAAAGTCAAAGGCAAGTCAGGAGAGAGATAGATGGGGGGAAATTGGAGACAAACACAATATCACACTCACATTCACTGACTTCATAGGGCTTGTTGTCTTTATTTTAATAATGGCTTAATGGTAGGCCACACACTTTTGTGTTAGAACAAAGGGGTAAGAAACATAACAATACATCATCTATTTCTATACCCTTGTTTTGGCTAAAATTCAAGCCCAGGGTTGCAAAACAAAAGAGAACTCACTGTATACACAAAAGTTTATAAAAGTTTTCTTTATCTTCCTCAAATTAAAATTGTACTATTAAAGGACGTTTGAGCATTTGCCCTTCATTGAATCTCTTGACTACTGTGTGTTTAATACTTCATGCAATGCCCCTAGACTCAAAACTACATTTAGAGCATATAACAGAATGAGGCTTGATACCAGCTCCATTACAAGATAGAGCAGTAACTGAGAGAGAAGCAGAGCGATCGTCCTTCCTGTCTTAACAATTCACACCACTTGTTAGATTCCATGCTGATGTCCTTTTCACAGTCAGGATATGTTGGGGAACAACACACCTGAGACCATTTTGACATCTTAAAAGTAAAACTTAGCCCAACTTGCTTTCTACAATCTGCTTCTGATGCCTAAAGGTTATCTCAGAAAGGTTGATCAGTTATCTAATCCAATCTGATCTGTCTGTCAGACTCTAAGCCAAGTCTGCCATTTGGTATGGTGTTGGCTCCAAACACCTTGCTTCGCACCATACTTTAGCTTAAAAGTCTTTTGAGCATCACATGATATCTTTGGCATTGCATGGAACAAAGGTACACTTCATGACAAACAACTGCAAGACAGTTCCATTACAATAAAAGGATGTAGATAAGAGAGAACTCAATGATCTGTGAGCAGATGACAAAGTACTTAACAGGATTTTTTCACTCAAAGAGCTAGCGCTGCTGCCCACCATGCACTGTGGATGACAGACGGACTGCTTATATTACCAGCGTCCTGGACTGCTGGGATGGTGCTAATGTATCTCTGCCATCAGCCAACTTTGATTATTTAACACCAAGTTAAATACACACAGTGGGCAGACAGTGTCCCAGTCATATCACTCACTTGGGTTTTACAATTGCTAGAGATGCAAGTAAACCCAAATATTATCCATCCATCCACGCATCCATCCATTTTCAATACCCTGTGTGTCCTGTTCAAGATTGCAGGAGTCAGAAGCCTTTCCTGGAAACTATGGGTGCAAGGTGGGGAACAATACAGGGTGGGGCACATTATAAACTATTGTTTTGACACTGGTTATTGTTTGCCCATGTTTTCATATACAATGAACTTTTAATTACCATCTGTCTTGTATTATATTAACAGGCAAATAGAAATACTAGTGATGGAAGACAGGACATTATGTGTCTATTATTATCATTATTTTCTCCATATACAAAAAACAAACAAAACAAAATAAAAAAACAAAAGAAGGAATGATTAAAAAAAACCTGTCCTGAGTACAACTGTCAGATCAAGCTGATGGTTAAAAAATGTAAGTGCTCGATGCCCAGACAAACATTAAATCTGATAGGCTATGATTTAAAAATACTAAATAAAATAAACTCACTTGCTGCCAGTCCCATATCTCTAATTCTATTGTTCAGAATCACTGGTTTTGAAACATGTACCTACCTACCATCCAGTCATCTGTCCATCCAACCTTTCAGACACTTATCCTGGTCAGGGGGTATGGGACTGAGGCCCAGAAGCCCATCCCAGACAGCATAGTGTAAACGGCAATGCTATGCTCTGGATGAGATGCCAGTCCATCTCAGATCACACACATACATATACTCATACACATATACAAATACAAATCTTATACAATGGACTTTTCAGAAGCAACAACAGAACAGTGTCCAGGTCGCTACATGATGTTGGTGGAGGAAAACGTTGCCTGACTCCAAAGTACCCCTAGGTGGCTCCATCATGTTCAGATCTGGTGACTGTGCAGGCCATGTGGGATTCAACTTCACTGTCATGTTCATCAAACCACACTGTCACCAGTCTTGCTGTGTGTATTAGTGCATTATCATTCTGATACATAGCACCATCTTCAAGGTACAATGTTTGAACCATTGTCCATCACAATGGTTCAGTAATCCTTGCCACATTGTATCCTGAAGGTGGTGCTGTGTATTAGAATGATAATGCACCATGTATCGACCTGGACACTGTTCTGCAAGAGGAATGGCTCAAAATCCCTCTGGCCACGGGCAGGATTTGTATCTGTCATTCACAAGATGAATTGATGCTGTATTGGCACAACCGTGTCTACACAATACTAATAAATAACATGCCCATCTAGAAGTAGTGGGCCTAGGGAATGCCATGATATTACAGCCCAAATCAACACTGTTCCAACCCGTACTGCACTTTGGGTACACAACAGTCCAGGTGGTAAGCCTCTTTGGGGCTTTTCCACACCGTAACTCTCTGGGATGTGGAAAAGACAGTGAAGGTGGACTCACCAAAGGATAATACATGTTTCTCATTGACCATAGCCCAGGATTTGCACTGCTGGCACCATTGAAACTGACTTTTGGCATTGGTACGAATCACCAATGGTTTGGCTATAGCAGCCCAACCATAAATATTGACCCTGTGGAGCTCTTAACAAACAGTTTTCGTGGAAACAGGAGAGTTGAGATGTTCATTCATTTCTGCAACTGAGAAATTGAGGTTTTATGTTTTATAGACATAATCCAGGTTAGTACCAGGACATAAAAAGGCCAATGGAATGTTGGGTTATATCTCTGGATGTGTGGAGTCAAGGTAGGTGATGCTACATTTATATAATTCCTTGGTAAAACCCCACCTAGAATATTGTGTGCAGGTTTGGTCACCATACCTTAAGAAGGACATTGCTACCTAAGAAGGTGCAAAGGAGGGCTATGAGAATGATTCCTGTGGCCTGTACTACGAAGCGGGTCACTGGCTGATCAGGGTAACTTCTTGGATTTACGGTAGTCTAGACAAAATGTAAGTAAACGAATATGAAGTCCATTTAAACTGTGGTACCTTAAATGCGACAAGTGACCCCGCTTCGTAGTACAGGTCACAGGTTTTAGAGGAATGTCTCATGAGGAGAGGTTAGCTGAGCTGAATCTGTTTAGCCTCGAGCAAAGGAGACTAAAGCGGGGACATGATGCAGGTATATAAGATTCTAACAGATCTGGATGCTGTTCAGCAAAATGGCTTCTTCAATATTAGTTTAAATACTAGAACTCGTGACCACAAGTAGAAATTATCGGGAGAACATTTTAAAACAAATTTGAGGAAGCACTTCTTTACACAGCATGTAAGTATGGAATAGTCTTCTTGCTAGTGTAACGCAAGCTAAAACCCTGGGTTCCTTTAAATCAAAGCTAGTTAAGATTTTAACAACTCTGGGCTATTAGTTAAGTTCTCCCCAAACAAGCTTGATGGACCGAATGACCTCTTCTCGTCTGTAAATTTCTTATGTTCTTATCCCTTTCAGACAGTTTCCTCTTGCGTCCACAGTCACTCATATTTGATGTGGTTCATCCTTCGTGGTGGATTGCTGATATTACCCCAGATACCATGACTCTTGATAAACTAAAAACACTTGCTGTCCTGATCAAAGATGTGTCAGTGAGACATGCACCTACAATTTGTGCTCTTTTGAATGTGATATGTTCTGTGGATTGCAAAATTTATGCACAGCTGTTTTATAGCTTCTGATGGTATATACAATCAAGGAAGATTGGCTACCAGGCCGCAGATATTTAGGCGTGACACCTTAAGCACCAGTTTGGCCAGTGTTTCAATTTGATTGTCCAAGCCCTGTATATAATTCTCAATTGTAGCCCTGTGAAAATAGTTATTTTTATCATACAACACAAGATATGTGAATATCAGCCATCACAGGCCACCTCAGTGACCCCTAATTA
>JAODKE010000101.1:12362733-12381733 GCA_026779605.1 Mormyrus hasselquistii | reverse complement strand
GCGGAGCCGACGGGCGGGGGGGAGGGGGGGGGGGGGGGCGGGGGGGGGGGGCGGGGGGGGGGGGGGGGGCGGGGGGCGGGGGGGGGCTTGTGAGAGCCAACCAGAGTGAACCCAAGCTTCCAGTGCTGTCCTGGCTCATCAGGTGTCTCGTACTCCTTGACAGTTTCCTTTTGGTAAACACTGCAGTCTATTGCCAATAGAGGGCCATTGAGAAGATGGCTGAAGAGCCCAAAGTACAGTATATTTTTCTCACAGAGAATACATTGAAATTGCAGATACAGCTGTCACTTATTATATTCCGTATACAGTCCACAGTCATTATTTCCTTCTGTATCTGATAGCTTATTTAGTTCTTTACATTCTATGTTTACTTACCATTTAAACTACAGGTATCCATCGACTTATGTCCTAATGAGCCATGTCCGATCGCATTTATGGGTAATGTCCAGAGTAAATAAGATACACTCATTGAGAGATGCCTGAAAGAGGATGTAGAAGGACATGGGTATCACTTAATTTAACAGGTGCAGAAGAAGCAGCAGCACTGACAGACGTATAATGACCCACTGTCCATAAGTAACTTGTAATACAGTGTGCATACAGTGATGTATATATTAGGGACAGCTACTATAAGCAGATGATGCAGCTACAGATACAGTACATGGACTTTCGTTACATAAAAAGAAACTTACTGTACTGTACAACAAAATATTTTGCCGTAGCTTCAGGCGCCGTCTTTCTCAGCTACTATTGTTTTTTACTGTGTATCTTTTGATTTCGTAGTACAATTGGTGCCTTATTTTTCATGAAATTTAAGTGAGATCTCTTTCAATGATAAAAGTGTCGTGATTGTGTATTTACATTATGACATGCTTTCACACAACTATTACATTTTTCTGGAACCAGAACCTTTTTCTGAAATCAGGGACTTGTCGTATTCACACTGCAAGAATTCAGCCCGATTGTAGTTCATCAAAGAAACTTCCACACCACTTTTTAGGATGCCTTCACACCTATAGTTTGGTGTCTTTGGTCTGAATCAGATCATGAGTTGTTAAACGTGTAGCATTTTCCCCTCGGTTCAGTTTGCTTTCACACAGAGAAAAATCCAAGCGAAGTAGCAATGCACCACTACAAACCAACTGAGAACATTCATTCTGCTTATTGGTCAGATGTGTCTGCGGTGGAAGCAAGAAAGTAAAGACAGAAAGGAGGTCCTGTGCCCTGGGATATGCAGTATATACAGAAAGAAAGTCCTGTGTCCTGGGCTATGCAGTAAATACAGGAAGAAGGTCCTGTGTCCTGAGCTATGCTGTAAATACAGGAAGAAGGTCCTGTGTCCTGGGCTATGCTGTAAATACAGGAAGAAGGTCCTGTGTCCTGGGCTATGCAGTTGACCGTCATTTATTGTTGCCTCATCTTTTTGTTTTGAATTTCACATGGCAATGTTCAGTCGAACAGTCTAATACTCTCTCTTTCAGCCATTGACTGAACATTTAGAAAACATTTAGAGTTTTTATAGTTCTTTTTAGGAGCTGACAGTTGCAATTATCTGGCCAGATTTCAAGAAGGCAACATACTTCGCTGCTAGGCCAAATAAGACCTCAATTGGTTTCTCCTTCTCCACCTAGCTGCTGCTACTGGTTTGCGTGCTCTGCCGTATCCCAGAATGCAAAGCACACCTGGGTATGGGAACAGTTTAGCTCAAACTCCTGAAGTACCCCTCGAAGTAGGGTTGGATTGTGGTCGCATCATGGTCACACCACAAACCACAAACCGCTTCATGGTTTTTTTGGGCCTGGACCAAGACCACCTCCTCTCAAAGGCTACAGTCTGATTGTTTCGGTCTGTGCCCAAGTGCCCAAATGAATCGTACCAAGGAAAAAAATCAAACCAGAGTATGTTTTAACTGGACTAAAAAGTGTTGGATAGTCCATACTAGTTACATTTCATTTGAACGCAAACAACTAGGGAGTCACGTACAGCCATAGCTTGGTTGACCGCAAGCACCTCACTAACTTGATGGTTATGCAGAAGGGCAGAAAAAATAGATGTTCTGGAGCAATAATTGAGCAGGTGGAATTGTTTTTGAACCTCAATTACTTTTAATGCATCGATCAATATGTTTTTTGCTTGGTTCTCCATATTTCTGCATTGGAAAATTCGATTGCTAACCAATATATTTTGTCTAATATTGCCGGCGCTGGCTGTGAAACTGGCCAGCACTTATTAGCGGGATAACATTATATAATTTTTTATTCTGTGGAAAGATTCATCTGCTTGTTTGATTTAACAGGAGTTATGAAAATGGTATTAGTCGTATAAGTAAAATATAAATAAAAGGCTGTGTCCTGTTTTGATCATGACCATTCCCCCCAATAAATAACAAATAACTAAAAAACAACTTATTTATACTCACTTGTTTTGGTGTGGCAGTATAGTTTCCTATAAAATTATATGTGAAGTATAAACTTACAAAGATTTGTCGTTCCCCATGGTTATTTGGCATAAATGTCCCAGTTTCTGAAGTATGGTGTGAAAGCAACACACGAAATGAGCCAGGACCATTAAAAGGTCCCATTGGAAACAGTGCAGGGACTTGTAAATAAGGTTCCGGTACCTCAGAGTAAAAGTGTCTATTATTTGCTGTAGAGTACGGTGTGTATATTACAGTACTGTATGTAATGCCTTGTCTCTCTCCTATAATTATTGCAATACATTCAAACTGACCTGTGTCCTGTGGTTATGGTCCCAAATGTGAATGCACGTCAACAGATTCCCAGGATTGCCAAATTTGCTCAGCTGGCTGGCGTGAAATTTTCAATTTGAGACGTCTGCATCCTTATTTACATGTATGTAACAGTTTTATTACCTCATAAATAGTCTGTAGGGTTTGCAAGCTACCCCAGCAGTTTTGATGTAGCTAATTTTAGGTTTATAATGAAATAATATAGATTTGCCATAAGATTTCTGGCAAGAACATGATAGTCAGAAAGCGTGAGTGGCAACCCTGGATACCTCTCTCTCTCTATATATACATATATATATATATATATATGTGTGTGTGTGTGTGTGTGTGTATGTTTACCCATTGAGGTAATTTACTTGTTTACTCATCCTGACTACTGAATACAAGTCAACTTTTATATTTTTAAATTTTAGTTGGTGCTGGATTGCTCAGTAGTGCACATTTGCATGACACAAACAATTATCATTAAAAGATTAGTAGTGACAGAAAGTCATTAACATTAGCAATACAAAGTATTAGATGATTGATAAATTGTGTTGTGGTCTGGGGTGGAATCGGCAAGCCTGTGCAGCTCTAGGGAATAGCTTGACGCTCATGGCTGAAAATGCTCAACAACGAGAGATCAGCTATGTTGCCTGCTTTGGTTTTAGCAATCTCCTCAGAGCAAAGAAAGTGTACATTCCATTAACAGCCAATGCAAAAATGGGAGTAAATAGGCAGCCAAACTGGAAAAACAGAGAGGAGAGTGAGAAGTGATGGGGGTTAGAGTGAGGCTATAAAACTTCCTGGAAAGCTAAGGGGAACAGATGCAATTAGGCAGGTTGGCGTCTGTTTTTATTTGTCGAGGGACTGGGTCAAGGAACCCGAGTAACCCCGTAAATTTGAATTCTTATTGCACTCCTGTCTCCCATTCACTAGATGGCTCAAAAAACCCCTTGGGGAGAGGTGCACGTGGGGGCCGGTGGCCACTTCCCTGGGAATCAGCAGCAAATGATGCAATTAGCGATGTGCCAAAGCACAGAAACGCATCACCTGGATCTTTCACTGGAGAGTATCCGGCAGCAGGAAAGGGCAGAGAAGCTGACGCAAAACAAAGACCCTGCTTATTAATAAGCTGCGTGAGAAGCAAAGCACCCTTATTGTCAAGCAACTTGCTGTTAGATAACATTTATGCTAAAGATGGCCTACAGCAGCAGTAAAATTAGTCCTGAAATGTTAACAGAGGCTTACAAGGCCGTCCTCTGTTGAAGCAGGATGGGTGTGTGTGTGTGTGAGTTTCAGTCTCCAGCAATTTCTGTTTAATATTATGCATATATATCGAATCTTTGTTTGTATGACTTTTTACAAATAATGTCAAACTGTGAATTGTGTACAACTCAAAGTAATGAGCTTTATGACTAAAATATTAGTTTCCGAATACATGAATCTCACAAGGGACAAAAGTGAAAATCTATTTATTTATTTATTGCTGAGTAGAGAACTTCTGATGTTGGATAAATAAAATAAGTCAGCTCAGTGCCATTTGTAAGATAAAAAAAGCAGAAAACAGGTTTTAGTTTGCAAATGCAGCTGTAGCAAACCCATAACCGGACGTATATTCTGAATAAACTCCTAAGAGTGTTTGTATAAGTGAAAAAACATCCTATTGTTCAAGGAACTGCATCAGATTTACAGTCAAAGCATTTTCCCTTGCTATTTTCCAAAGTCATCATAGTCAGCACTACTGTATGCAGCGTGTGTCGAACAAATAACCAAATAATATTCTCTGGTGAAGGGGGTTGAACTAACATGGCCTCAGCCAGATACGATTGGGCTACAATGAATGATAAACAGCTGATGAGGTTTCAGGTCGAAGCACACTGAAAGACTGAAACACTGATCCATGGTAGTCCTTAAATAAGTGTTATATATTATCCTGACATCAGGCCCAGCCTCTGGCACAATTATTTCAGAATGAGAGGGATCGAACATCACTGCCTCATTCCTCTTTCCTTGTAACAAAGCAGAAACCATTTTTATCTGCTGCCAAGGAGAGAGTTCACAGGCCATTAGGCTGGAAGACGGAAGGAGCACCTCCTGTGATCTGTTTTGCCAAAGACCACAGTAAGAATGCTACAGAGAAAGATAGAGTAGTGGTGGCTGTTTCTTTTTTCATCCTCAAAATCACACCTGCTTTCTTGACAAATGCGTAGTAAGTTTTAGTTGAAACCCTTCTTAGACTATGCACTGAGACCAAGTGGAATTAATCACCCGTACCTGAGGCCCAGGCGCTAAACTCCTACACCATTCCTGAAAGGAATTTATGGGACATTTTTGGACAAATTACCAAACATACTGGCTAAAAATCTCCTCGGTACATCAGTATGTTTTACCAACATTAATCTGACAAAGGCTATGGTGAAAACACTATGAGAGGACATTCTTTGGCAAAATCAGGATCACTTTAGCTCTTACTGCTGAGTTCTATAAATCAAAAATTGCCTTGACACCTAACATTTTAGACTTAAGCAGAAATAAACATGATAACCATACAAGGCTTCTGTCTTCATGAATGCAGATCTTTCTGACCAGGACAACCAGGCCTTGTGTGACATTAGCAGAATGCCTCTGAGAGCGACTGGCACCCACCTGCTCGTGGTACTCAATACCCATGCTGAGTGTGTTGATCAGGATGGCTATCATGATGCCCCGGCCGAAGTATTTGCTGTCCACAATTTTGCGGAAAGTCTCACACACGAGCCTCCAGAAAAGTAGCACTTTTCTTGCCCGTAGACCCAACATCATTCTGGTAGACCCCCCTTTCTGGTTAGGGTCCCGGCGGTCACGATAGTGCATATCTTGAGTGAACTCATATATGCCCTCGCTGTCCGAGTCGGCGATCTCATTCCCTTCTGTGCCTTCTGAGTCCAGACTTGTGGATTTTAGACAGTAAGGACAGCTCTCGGGGTCAAAGGTCAGATTGGTGTCCTGGCTGATGCCGCAGTTAGCTGTAGCCAGCTTGCAGGAGACCCTTCCTGCACAAGGTAATAAATGTAAAATCAGTTATTTAAAGTCAAGCTCTCAGCTATTTTGAAGAATCAATAAAACTGCGTTAATTGGCTTCTGTGGTTCCCTGGATAGATAAACAGCATGAAAAAATCATTATTGACCAGGGCATTTTAAATCCAGTGAACTGAAAACTGTTAGGCATTTTCAAATCAAATAACGAGATAGATCACTTGATGTGGTCTGACAGTACATTTAGTGTAATTCATTCTGCATTTCATGCATACTCATTACCTTCATTATATTTGCGTTCTTTACTATAAAATGTTATCTGGTGCAAATGATTTTTAATTTCAAGCAGTGATTCCTACAAATATAACACATTATTTTTCAGTTGAATTCCCGTTGACAGAACACTGTGACTTCAAACTTAATGTGTTGACAACCCATTGGATGGTGACAGTCACCAATTGATGCAACACATTTGTCACTGGCTCTGATTGGACACCCTTTGTCATGGGGCAGACACCTGTTGTCTTTTATTCACTATCCATTTAGACTATTGTTATCTGAAACTGTGGTGCATTAGTAAGTGCTACTATTGGTTGGCTGTGTGTTAAGTGCTCTGGGCCAGCCACTTTGGGATTATATAAAAATATATTGAATTTTAGTGGATGTTATACACAGTAATCCCAACCACCATGCATTTGAAGCTTTATTGGTTCCATCCTTATTAATGATTTGTTTCTGTATATTTATATTTTATATTTATATTTATATTTTATATTTCTGGGATATTTACCTATGGGACTGTGTGCCTCTATGAGACACTGTGTACTGTTTACAGATGGAGGTGGGATGTTGAGGTTGGTAACTGTGAAGGTGCCACAGCTACTGGTCATAGGATCGATGGGCATCATCTCCCTTAGATGCTCCTGGGGGGAGGAGGGGTGCAGGGTAGGATAGTTTTTTGGAGCTACTGGCAAGGCTCCAGGCACAGAGTTCCTCTTGAAGCCCTGTAGCAAAGGGTTAGCAGTTGGGGCAGAGGACGCAGAACAGAATACAGGTTCGAGGTGGCAGTCAGCATGGTAGATACTGTGAACCGAACCGGAACTCCCGACCATAGGATGGGCAGTTGTGGTGGAGGTAGAAAGGGTTGAGCTGGGAGGCAAGGGCAGGGGGGCCGGTGAGGTGAGGCGCCTGCCACCATTGGTCACAGATCCACTCTCCACATCCCGGGGCTCCAGGCTGGCTCTGTCAGCCCTCACGCTCCCATTGCCCAAGTGGTAGTGGTGATGATGGTGGTGGTGGTGGTGCACCAGGTGGTGGATGGAGCCCGGTTGCCTGGTGCGACGGTGCCTTTTATGCTGGGGAGGCTCCGGGGCGGGGGAGGTGCAGACCCGTAACCCTGCCCGGCGTGCGGCGGCCCGGGAGAGCTGGGCCAACTGCCGGCTGCCCTTTCTCACCACGTGGACTAGGTACTTGAGCAGCTCGTCATAGCAGCTGCCCGGCTCTGAGAAGCTGGCCAAGGTGCTGGCGTTGGACATAAAGCGAACGCGCTGCTCCTTCATCAGTTGGCTCTCCCGCTGCTTGGTTTCAGAGAACTGGGTGGCAATGACGACCAGACACAGGTTTATCATGAAGAAGGAGCCCACCTGAGCAGGGAGAGAGGAAGCCACAGCCCTGTTTAAGTCATCGTTAGTTTATTTATATAGTCGTACATATCACAACTGTGATGTCATGTCTAACAGATCTGTTAAGGCAGTCCTCCTGTAACCCTGGGCAGCCCACGTTTTTGCTCCCTCCCAGTTCCCAGCCTATCAGAAACACCAAATAATTGGTACAGGTGCACTGGGAGCTGAGAGAAAGCATGGACTGTCCGGGATTCCCCGAGGACTGTGCTGGCACTCAATCGGCACATGTAAAGTTGACACATCCCAAAAATTAAGAGTGTCACATTGATGGGAGAAAATATTTTCAAGGAAGAATCCTCCATGCTGATCAAGCTATCACTTTAACTGAATGGACTGTAGGAACAGTTTAGCATTCCATGTTGAATGTATTTGGCATTGCCAATGAAAGCTCTCACCTCTGCCACATACTACCTCTGAAACTGTAACCTGTGTAAGCTGTGGTAAGTTATAACTCAATTAATTGGAGCCAACTACTCTGCAAGAATTTCAGCCACTGTCCCTGTGCAGGTTTCCTTCATCTAATCCTACTGAATAGCCAGACACCAAGTCCACCCCCTTTATTGGTAGGGAGTAATCTCATGCCCGGATAGAATGCTACACAATAAACCCAAACCGGTCCTCAGGGACCCACAGACACTCCACGTTTTTGGTCCCTCCGAGCTCCTTGGCAGACAATCCACGTTTTTGTTAACTGTCTGGCAGGGAGCTTGGAGGAAGAAAAAACAGGGACCGACTGTGGGTCTCAAAGGACTGGACTGGAAAACATTGCAATATGCAATTAAAGCAGAACCAACCAAAATTCTATTCTATTCAGTTTATTTTTTAATGGCACCTTTTATAACAGAGTCGGCTCAAGGCACTTTACATATAGGCAAATACAGTAAAATATAATGTGATTCATTGGCATCTTGAAAATATGAATCTGCCTGTGTTTGTGATGTGATGCTTATTATACATGGACCTTTTCGCCTGGGGCTTAAGGCTAGGCCTGCAAGTGCTACAGTACTTACTATGATCAGGAGGATGAAGTAGATAAAATTGTAGAAGGAGTGTGCATCCATCACAAAGTACATAATATCAACCCATCCCTCCAGAGTGATCACCTTCAAAAAGAGACCAAGACAGGAAGACAGTAAGCTTTCATAAAAAAATGCATTCTTCCAGCAATTATATCTCCTCTACACCAACAAACGGAACATGCAGACAGGACTGTCTCTTAGGTTGGCAAAGGGAATGTTTCAGCTGATCCTGTGAGAGCAGCATGTATACAGGCCCTGCAGTACAGCTGAGATTCTGCCCCAGCTGCTAATTGGCTAGTACTACTGTATAAGCCCACAATAGCATTAAGAGAGGCTAAGGAGCTGCTTGTGCCTCAAGTACATTGTATTTGCAATTGATGGGCAGGGAGAGGGGGAGGGTCCGACTTAAAGAGAAAAAAGAAACATTTTTTTTCTGTAATTTACAAGATGTTACTGAGTGTGAAACCAAGATGAAAAGCTGTTAGACAGCTAATTGATTTCAGAGGCAGCGAATTAAGCGCAGTGCAGGCTATTGGCAGCTCGCAGCTGCGAGATTAAGTACTCACATACCTCCCAGTACTCAGGACATGACAGCTTTAGAAACAAATATCAGTTTTGAGCTTTCCGAAGAGTAAACAAGCAAGGCAAACGCATTACCCTTAAATGCAGTAATTACAGCTAGCAATATGCCTTAAACTTTGGAAAAGAAAGCCTAATGCTTTAATCATACATGCCATAGTTGATTTAGTTTTATTTTTGTATTTGATCTGTTAGCAGCTCTACTGCAGAACAACTTCCATATCCAATTTAAATGCCGATAAGAACAAAGATAATTAAGTGATATTTATTAGCTAATGGAACATGAAAATTAAAAGACATGCATATGTGACAGAGCAATTATTAAAATTATATTTGGAGACAATCAGCAGCTTGTCTTGGCTTTCGCCATGCAGGCAATCTCTTGGTGTGTGAATTCATCTCCCTCCCTGCACCTCGGGCACTGCTACGCATTTGGTCCAACTGGAACCGGCAGCAGTCTGCTAGGCCTCTCCAGCTAGATCGCCATGGTTACCATGAAGATGGTTCGTGATTGTTCTGTGGGAGCCTGACAGTGTTTTACGGCACGTCTTCAGATTTGCACCAGCATTAGAAAATGTGTCTGGAAATGCCGTACGAGGCTGGGAAGGAAAAGAGCCAGGTCCTTAAATTCATTCATGTGCTGCTCAAGCTAAACACTGCAACAGACCCAGCAGGACAGATGTGCTATCATGATCCGTTCCAAGTGAACGAGCAGAACCTGGGCAAAAACACACATATTCAAAAAGATCACAGTGACTCAGGAACCTAATGAAATGTCATTTAATCATACCACACCACTCTGTCACCTTGTACCCTTATTAATACCACTAAAACTACAAACAGAAAGGTGATTTAACATGTTCATGTTCCAGATTGCTACCAACAGAAGTTATCTTCCCTCTGGTTTCACTGGTACAGGTTGCTTGCATTGGACACCAATTTTCTAATGCCTGATCATTTTCTTGGCTTCACAGCTTACGCTAATACTCCCTGCATTATGGAATACGAATGTCTCTCCTTCCCCACGTTACTCTTTGATTCATTAGGATGACATCATCTTCGGGACAGTTCCTCATATTAGTAATTTCCAGAGCTAATGTCACTGGACTGCTTACGAAATGCATCCAAAAAATACTCTTCATCTAATAAGACATCATGCAGGCTGAAAATGATTTATTTAAGGTGATGTCTGCTTAAACAACAAGAGTGGCTTGGAAAGAGTAACCAGCATAATATTAATATATTAATGATAAGTCATGCTGACGGGGCTTGTTGTAATCAGTGACTGTTTTTCCATGTGTCTTATTTTATGTCAATAATGTGATTTTTATCATAATCACTACTGTATTTCCACAGTTATCGATGTTTTTACCACTAATAAGAGGCAGAAAAAAATTTATATTGTTGCTCCATTTATACTAAATATTTAATGTCTGGAAAACATAAGGACAATAATTTACTACAGAAACAATTAATTAGTGGCAAATAATGCCTGGCAAATGATTATTTTTCATTAGAGAAGAATTTAAAAAATTAAGGGAAGTTGATTCGCTTCAGCGATAAAACCAACTGCTACACAGTAAAAACAAGAACAGTGGTTTCTGTGGGGCACTACAACTGCAAACAAGACTTAATTCTTAAGCTCAGCTCAGATTTTTATTCTGTCACATTAATGTTCATGGTTGCACAATTTGAAATCCAAAGTCTGCATGACTTAAGTAAAACCCTTTGATTTTTTTAAAGCAAAACTAACCATGGCATATGTTGTGATCTGTCATCTGGAAGTAGACAACAAGCATTGTTTTATTCATGAATAAAGTTATCAATCTGTAAATTGCCCATGACTAATAAATATAATTTTGTTAGTGCACTGGAGTTGATGATGATTGAAGATAAAATCCTCTTGATTCCGTTCATTTACTAGTCATTGATTATATTCAAATGTTTTTCAGTTATTTTGGACACAAGATCAATAACTCTAGAGCAATAATGCCTTTTACAATCTGTAGTAAGAACTTGAAACTTAGACATTTTGAAGAGAGCCAAAGTTTCCATTCTCCATTTAAACATCTCTTTAAGAAACCGGATGAAAGGAAGCATTCAAAAAAATCATCTGTTTGCCATCCAAGGGTAAAACTGATCAGACATTAAAACAAAAAACCTGTACTAACTTCTTAGATAATTGTCTATACGCATGCAAGACCAAGAACAGGATAAAATCTGCATATCTCAATGAACAAACAAGCAAGCAAACAAATAAATATATTATAGGTAAGACGCAAAGAATGACAAGTTTTGGCAACAGATGCATATAAAGGTTGAATATTCCACCTGGAAGATGGCGATCCAGGCATAGCCAATGTTGTCAAAGTTGATGGCACCCTTGAATGGGTTAACGTCACCGGCGGAACAGTTAGTGTAGTAACGGTTCCAGTTAACACAGGTGGTGTTGTCGGTGTTGTTGTAGGCCGTGTGGTCCAGCTGGCACTGCACACCCTCCTCGTGCAGTGTGGGCACCGAGCTGCAGAGGCGCATGCCGTTCTCACGTGGCTGCGAGCAGATGAATGGGTTCTCGTCGTCGTTCTCCGTGTGGTAGTAGCTGTACAGGTCCAGAGACAAGGGGCTGGGGGGGTGGGCGTGGTCAGACATGCATTCATGATTCTGCGACACTGTAACACCTAATATTGCCATTGAGTACTGCACACAAAAAAACTACAGCCTCATTTAATTAAGTTTATCCTGCACACCACTACTGTTCGAACAAGCCCTGGGCTTTGGATCTCGGTTTTAACAGCATGCCAACCAACAGCAGAAAAAAATCACTGCTGACTGCAGCAGAGAGGCCGTCCGGCGTGGTCTCTCTTTAATGGCACATGTCCCTGACTGACGATAATTGGGGCGTCTGTCAACACAGATTCTATTCACTGTGAAAGTGACTCACTGAATTAACTCTTATACGTCACTAAGCACATGAGGGGCTTCTATGGCCCATTGACCCTAATCTCACAAAAAAAACTGTGACAAAACACCAGAAAATATGCATTTAAAAATACCAAAATATATCTGGTTTGATTTTCTTGCTGTATTCCACTTCTTCATTTTATATCAGCTTTTATTCAGATCATCCCAATTTCTGATCACTTTTTAGGCAAAGCAATTATTATGATAATCAAGATCATTAATTCGTTCATTTAGTTTCTTCACTGTGCACATCACCAGAGTTTATCGGCTGGCTCCCTCCAGTTTGAGAAAAATGACAAAAGATGGAGGAAACACTACGCCTCACATTGCATTATTGCTAAAATGACCTCACAATACCTGTGTTGACTGTAAGAGTTTGTTTCATTTACCAGTTACCTTGACTTGCCATAAAAACCTCTTCCTTTAGGGTCAGGATGAAGCTGGAAAGTTCCTATCTTTTTATTTTAAGGACTGACACCATAGTCTGAAATATGGCTATACTACACCCAGTCCTGGTTTTGTTGTAACTTACAGGGTGAAGTTCTCTGGAAGGAAGCAACGGTTCCGTAGCAGCCCGGCCCACAGCTGCACCCCCACAATGCCGAAGATGAAGAAGACGAAGAAACAAAGCAGCAGAACGTTGCCGAGCATGGGCAGAGTGTCCAGTAGCAATGTCACGAGGATCCGCATGCCTGCAGAAAGGATACCCTATGACAGCCCTTTCTCCATGCAGTCACATCTTTATACCCACACGCGAGAAAAAACAAACTGCTCTTAATGTAACAAAGGAGTAATGAGATGGTTCTTGATTTTTATGCTTGACAGGAATCCACATCATACCTTCTTAATGCTGGAAAAGCTTCCATAAGCCTCAAATCTATCCTGGCAACCATGAACTAGAGTGACGCATACACACACCCACATAAATGCACAAGCATGCACAAAAGAGGAAATGTCCTCCAGTCAAATATGAGTCGATGTATAATATCACCCATGTTATGTTTCCTCACAGGATCTTACAGTCCTACGCACAAATATCGCACACCTGTTCGTGAGGTTAATGATACATTCAGCAATGCGTATTGCTTTAGTTAGGGCAGGGTAATGTTCCACAAAAGTACCATCAGAGCCATTTGAGTGGGGAACTGGTTACCTCATCTAAATAACCAACATTACCTTGCCGGCCAAATGTTCAGTGTAGAATAATTGGTGCAGAATCCCAACAGAATGGCTGGCAGCACTGTGCCTTACTTTAACAACCTAAGCGATACAGTCTTCACATTCTGAGGAAAGACTGATAAGGGGGAAGCGCTATCACCGGAGGTGGATACTTAATGAAAAATCTGTTTCCCAAGATATAAATTATCCTAGTGACTGCAGTGTGTTCTTCTCCAAATATTTCCTATGACAAGCCCCTTTGCTAAGTACATGAACTATGCAGGCATTCGACTTTCTGTTCTAAATACATGTTTAGAAATGTAAAAGGACTCATTTCCATAAATTA
Source organism: Mormyrus hasselquistii (assembly GCA_026779605.1). NCBI lineage: Eukaryota > Metazoa > Chordata > Actinopteri > Osteoglossiformes > Mormyridae > Mormyrus > Mormyrus hasselquistii. The sequence goes on along the minus strand of JAODKE010000101.1, from coordinate 12,368,242 downwards.
AAAAGGTGACTGAATGGATTTTTTGTTAAGACTAATACTCAAATTAGAATTCTAATTAATTCCGTTTCAAAATCGTTTCATTTCCTTAATAAATGAACTGCCATATACTGTACAGTATATACTCAAAATAATCTTAGCAACATCCAGACTTTACTGAAAACAAGCAAATTTATGGGTAAAATTTTAACTAAAGGCTGGGAAATTAGATAAATGTGACGGAAAGGCATCTGAAAAATTAGCACCACTAAATAAAATCGTTTTAGCCAGCGAAATACACACTTTTAAAGCTTTAAATCTCAGGAGGCATCTGCTGAACCTTGGAATATGTAGGTCACAATGGACACAAGGGTTACCTAATTTAGTTACGTTTAGCGCTTGGGAGATCAAGGTCTGTCTCTCACCACAGGCTATCCTTCGGGAGTTACTAGAGTTACTAGAGGTCAAAAGCCCGAAATGAACTGAATTTTTACAACCATGGAATTGAAAACTGGACGGCATTATCAGTGTTCAAACCATAAAATGCATCATGGGAACCGGTGGGGAGGGTCCACATTTAGGGAGTGTGCAGATATAAAATAGCATCCCATAAGAAACCTACTGGTGATGTAATTAAAGCTGTAGAGATGGGGGTTCAGTTTGGACTACACATTGTCTTCAGGAGAGTAGCTACAATATAAAAAGCAATTTTACTGCTGTTTGTTGTGAACCCAAAACTCACAAACACTTAGAAACAAATTCACTTGTTTCTAACAGTTTTCACTTGGCACTGTCATGTATGTGCAGATAACTCAAATAAAACAAGTTTTATTCTGCAGAAAAAAATAGGTGTGTATCTGCACTGCTGAAGTTGATCAATTGTTATTTTTTGGCATATCTACCCAAAAAAGCTGTTCATGGATTGCAGCACTGCTTGGGAAGCCCATCTACCTACTTTTGAATGGGTATATCGCTAAAAAAGATCTCCATGTGAAAAGCGAGCCACTTACAGTACAGTACAGAACTTATCAGATCACCAAGTCTCAGATTATTTGATGATTCATGTCTACCAAAAAAACATCACAGTATTTCATCGTCTCACTACGATGAAAATTGCTACAGAAGTTAGATCCAAACAGTTTTTTCATTTCATGGATTTATCAGCTCCTGTGTTTTCAATCCATACAGTGAAGTACTGTGGGCAAACTCAGCAAAAGATATCTAATTAATCCATTTGATTATTATTTTGGCCAAAGAGCATGTACAAAACATTTTAAGTTGGGCAGTTGCAATTCATATTTGAAGCCAATAAATATTTCAGGCAAGATACAGTAAAAGCACTCTGTGCCCTGCGAGTTTAAGACTCTCAGTTGCTGTCTAGTAAAGCTTGATCACTTCCAGTGAGAGTAGCACAATCTGTCCCTGTAACCCTCGAGAGCTGATACTAGCAGACACAAACACCAAACTAAAACCCAAATAATGCCATTTCATATAAAACTTGTACTGTTTTTAATTCAAAAGAAACCAAAATAATGATCTCTCAAAATAAACCAGATTCAGCAAAAACAAAAAACAAATGTTAGCCAGGGGCTAAAGATCAGAGGCTAAGTCAATTATACCAGTTTTTTTTTTATTTATTTAAGGGAGACTGGCATTGGGGCTATAAATATTCAGGGCTAGGCTTAAAATACTTGGGGTTAGGCTCTGTGCTGACTGGACCTAGGCTGAGGGACGTGCTTTTTGATCCTTCCTCAGGGGTGACCACACCGCACCTTCAGCCACCGTTCAACACCACCTTCAGCCTTGAACAGACTGAGAAGTCCAGCCCCATCTGTTCCCCAGCTGAGCTTTTAATTCATTACACTTCATTGGTGATTGACTTAATCGCTTAAAATTTTGATTTCATGATGATTTTATTTGAAATCACATTAAGCTAAACCTGTTAGCTGGAGACACACTTTAATTTTTCAGTACTGCTGAACAAATTTGTTGGTTAAATTAATTGTACCCTTGAAATAAATGACTACGTGATTCGAAATGTATTTAGTTTCCCCATTTACATTGTTTATTATTCATTTTGAATTATCCCACGTTTATTTTTGGAACACTTATGCAGCACATGAAGTTTCATTAAATTAAAATTTGTAAATATGTTTTTGTAACATCGGCATTCCCATCCAGGGTGTCCCAAATCTTGTGTCCTGTGCTGCATGGAATTGACTCCAGTCTCCAGTGGTCCAGTAATGAAAGATGGATGAATGCATGGATATCGATGGATGTTGCCATAAATTCTGAAAAAAGGCTAAAGCTTTTGATACATTTGATTACTAGTTCAATCATGCAAAGGAAATTAAAAACTCAGTTGGTCTGAGAATAGGTTACGACACGTGCCAGAAAGACCGAGGTTGGATAATATAGACTTAGAGGACTGTATTGGACATGTACACTCCTGTGTAACAAGAGAGATCATTTACCAGATGAGACGGAAATGAAGGGTACAGCAATCACAGCTAAAGATACTATTCTTCTTTTGACAATAATAATATACATATTGCATATTTAGTCATTCCTCTGCCATAAACTCTGAGATGTCATCAATATATGATGAACATATATTTAGAGAGAAAAAAAAGCGAAGGGCAGCTAATATTGATCCAAATGCAGTTATTTAAATTTGACAGTTCATTATAGTCCCTTGCGATGATTTTTTTTCCCTTGTGAAAGAGGTTATTTTGATATAATAAATTTGATTACCACAATTCTATCTGACAATCTGCAAATAATATTAAAATTCTACATATGAACAACAAAGAATCAATTTCCATCTGTAGCCTCACTATTGCTGAAGCGCAAAGTAACGTGTAGCCTTTGCATTTCTATAACACAGGTCAATAAGTCACAGCAAACTAAGGATAACATATACAGTCCGCTGACTGCCAATATTTTGCAATGAAATCAATATTTACGAAAGGGCACAGGGTAAAAGGCTCATCTAGAATCCCATCACAGATGAAAGAGCGATTTTTGGCATACACTGTACTAACGATCATTTATTGATGACCTTTCTCTCCATCATATTGTATATTAAGCATTTTACAGCAACAAAGCATCTCCTATTTTATATATAATAGCCTTTTCATTTAATTCTTTTTCACTCCTGGTCTTTCTTCACCTCACACCTAAGCTCTTGTCACTTCTCACTCTTAGACATGAGATCTAGGCCAGCTTTTCTGCTAGAAGACATTGGTGCCAGTCAACATGTCCAGGAAGATTTCAATGTCCTGGACAAATGTGAGAAATTCTAGTCAAATATTATTTGTGCTTACTACTGAGCTTGATAGGCAGACTATATAAAGAATGACAGTCAAGGCATGTAGATTATTTTACTGAAAAGTAGGCTATTTCAAATAAAACATGTCCTGCCTATAGACTTGCGTGTATAATGCAAAAATAAATTATTAAATTAATAAATTATGCAAGCTCACGTTTTAGCACGTAAACACAAAGAATTTTGTTCAGCTTCTGGTCTGCATATTCTCAGATAAAATAAATTACTGTAGGATAAAAACTATTCGCAAACAAACTAATAAACTATATATATATATAAACATATCAGGCTATAAAATTTTAATTATGGGGTGCTGCTGCCAAATTGAAATCAAATTGTTTCTGTAACTTCATACTGTATCTGACATTCATCATCCTCATTGTCATTATACCTGCTTGGTTTCACAAAATACTTTTTAAGGTTTGCTTATTTGGCCATGTCTGATCTCTCTCGCTCATTACTGTTTGCTTCATCAAAGTAAATGAAATAAATAACGGTCTTTTCATTCTACATATAGGTAAGCTTATAGCCTACGTCAGGGGTCTTCCACTCCAATCCTGGAGAGTTATTATCCATTAAGTTTTCTATTCTCCCTGGCTTCTGGGGAGCCATTGTTGTTCCTGCTATTTACCTGAGAACAGGTGTGGCTCATCAGATGCCAGGTAGGATAAACAACCTACTAGACATTAGTTCTCCAGGGTCCCTGTCTACACATTCATCAAAAAAATGAAGATTCATTTTTTAAATGATAGGATATGTGGAGGTTTAATTTTAGGCCATTTTAATACTATTCAATTGCTTAAAGGGAATTTTTTTCACTGGATTTTATGACTGGAGAGATTTAAATCTGACAGACTTCAACGGATTCCCTCAGTCAAACTCCGTAATTACTGTATAACGGAAACTATTATTCCAGGCCTTACACCACACCTAACCACTGCACCTGTGTCTGTACCCCACTGTCTGTGTCCCGGTGTCGTTAACCAGGCTTACCACACTGCACTTCTTCTTCAGTATCGACATCTGCAGTTACAATTATGCTGGGTATTCCAGGAAAGAAGACAGGCTCATTGTCCCAGGGGCTGCTCTCCAGCCATGATCTCATTTGTCATTTGAAACAATAAATGGATTTTAAAAACTGCAGCCGTGTTAGGAGAAGAGGTTTTTGATTAACCTGCTCCCAGTGCTAACCACAGAAGAGGTGGTCAGGCTGTATGCTTATCTGGGGACAAGGACCTGAGTGGCCTGCTGATCCAGATACAGTAGAAATCTGTCATGATGACCTCAAGCTACCAATTAACCTGAAAATAGCCAGCAGCCAGAAAAGTGATAAAGGAACTGTACTTGTGCACAAGGTTGTCATTTATAGTTCCAGAAGGAGCACTATACATTGTACACTTAAGCTAGGTGCTTAATCTGAGTGGCTTCCATAAATGATATCCAGCTATACAAATGGATTTTAGAAAATCTGCCAAACCAATGAATCATGCAAAATGACACCTGGCTGCCATAAAATTAAGAAAGTAACACTAAGCTAATGTTAACAATTGCTAGGAGGTAACAATTTCAGAATTATTATAATTATTTTTTACTAAAGATACAATGTTTTTCATTCATAATTATTGCAATAATTGGCACAAACCAGAGTGACGCATTCCCAATACAATATGCAGAATCTCCTTTTTTTTTAAGGAGAATGGAAGGTTGCAACATATTCTGGTAATTTTTATACAGAGGTGATGACCCTGCAACAAGCGCCGAGTGTTTAAATCATATGTACAGTCTTCGTTTACATCTTTGGGTCACACAGGGCCAAACTCTGGCAATCAGCCAGCGCTTACACAGTCCCAGATGCTGAAACCAGTTGTTACTAAAGGCTCAAGCTTTCTGTCAACCGACCAGGACCCTGCCGGGCTTTATTAAATAACTTGATGATTAATGCTGCCATTTTGCATCTGAACGCATCGGCACATCTTGATTAACTAGTAGAGAAAAAAAAAGACAAATAACACCCACCCGCAATGCACAGAAAGAGAAAGACATTTCACAGCATGCGAAGAGCAGTTAAAACAATTTCCAAATTAATTCTTGGATTAAGAGTATAATTAGACAGAGTGGCTCCTCAATGAGCAATGGGTCTGTCTGACCCTAGTCCCCCCCCCCCCCCCCCCCCCACACCCCCCACCCCCCCCCCCCGGTTCCCGC
>JAODKE010000101.1:12327505-12361157 GCA_026779605.1 Mormyrus hasselquistii | reverse complement strand
GTGTATTTAGTCCGCGTCTTTCCCCAGTATGTCAGATCAGTCATTAATGTTTGTCGCCGTTTACTACTCTGTTTCCCGAACTAAACCCCATTTACCCCGTATTTTGGCTCGTTCCATCCTGTTCTGTTCGCCTGCCTTCCCCGGGTCACAACAATGCATGTGTTTAACTAGTGGATATTAAACTAACGTATGAATTTCTATTTCAATTTCTTTCAGATGTTATAAAGTAATAAATAAATATTTATATTTATATATTTATAATATTTATAAGATGGTACTTGTAGTATGTGCAAATTTTTATATTAGGTGACACTAAACGCGCAAGTAGTTTTTTCTCTTAATAAGGATGATATCAAGAATATGTCAGCATTTACACATCAAAATGTGACATACCTGAGTAGCCCAGAACATCCTGAAAACAAAACCTTAAAGCACATGTGACTCACATACATGCAATGTAATAAGCCTAAATTCAAAGGGATAGAATACCACTCAAAAATGAATAGTGTTCAAAAGGTTAGTACAGTACTGTCACTCAATGTTCAAATGCAACCAATAAGGTGCCTTTTATTTTTAAAAAACTGTCACATTTTTGCAAAAGCGATATATATTGAAATTTTAAGAAAAAAGTCCATGGTTCAAATTATAATGTGTCTACTGAGCATAATGTGAGTCAAACGATCAAAAGTCACAATTAAATCAAAAGTAACAGCAAAACATTTTGACAAAACAGATGAAAAACAAAATCAAAGATAACAACATTACATTAATAACAAGAAACAAGACAAACCAGACATTTCTGATGGTGATGGTGATAATGAGTTTTAAAGATGGCTATGGTTACGATGGAGGAATATGGTTCTGATACTCACTGGGCACCCGGTTGATGGCTCGGAGGGGCCGAAGCACCCTGACAGTGCGGACGGCAGAGAAGCTGACATTCTGAAGGTTGAGGGAGTACTCCAGCATGCTGTCACAGACACACAGGGACACTGTGTTAGCATCAAAGCTTCACATTTTCCAGCTTGGCCACACCCCCCACCATGCCCTACCTAAACCGCCATCCATAGACTTACTGAGAACAATCTATATCAATGGAAAAACACAGTGGTAAATCCAGTTTTCTTCAATAGAAACCACAGCAGCATTGGTAGCTGTATAATGTCCTCCAGAATTAGGGCAATGGTACAGCTAGATAACAGTGTGGCATTTTGGGTCAGTAACAAATGATTGTGGGAGACAGTTTTACCCAATTAGTCATTTGGAGTGACCATCCCCAGGAATTTCATAAAGCCTTATTTCAAATTGCATATACTACTACTAAAGCTAGCTGTCAAGAGTACATGTAGAGAGTAGATGTGAAGTGTGGTGCCTTTTCACTGGCATACAGAAACCAAGCTGACCCATACCACAAAGATACACTAGTTATGCACGGTTCCAGCTCGCTTTGATTTTCCACAGCAGAAGGTAAAGGTGTTGCCAGTTTTGGAGAGTGACAGTAATGCAAAACCAAAGAGATGCTTATTTACTGTTCACATGGTGTACATCATGATTTACTATGTGCTAAAACCAAAGAGATGCTTATTTACTCTTCACACGATGCACATCATGATTTATTATGTGCTAATTTCCACTAGAATGTCTATGAGAGTCAACGTGTTATGTCAGCATCAAACACTAGCAAAATGAGCATTAGCTTGCATTAGTTTGCATTACGAGTCCATTCCATTCAGCAGTTCTGTAGTACTTTTTTCAAAGTAGGAGGTTGGACATTTTCAAGCTCCAGGTTATTGGGAATGCAGCAATAATAAGGGTATAATGAATAATATATAGAATATGCCCTCTTTTTCTTCAAATAATCCATGCATATTACAGTAAGACAGATCACTGGTATCTCTGTGCATTTCAACCAATCAGATGGTGGTGACACAACCAGCTTGGACTGGTCATTCTTTCGGCCCTGCTAGTAAGCAGAGTCATGTCAGCGCGGGTACGCCTGCATGAAGCTTGCATGATTTAAAATGGAACACCATCTCAGAAGAACTTTAAGGACTTAGGAACAGTCAGAACAAGATGGCAAACATTACTACAAAATCTAAATGCCACCTGGTGAGTCAAGCAGCTGAATCTGAGACATCCCAGAGTTCTTGAGTGTTGTGATCTTTTGCAGGAGATTAATGATAAAAACACTAAAACCACACTTATGCGTTACACCTGTCAGTTCCAGTGGGGATTTAGACGATTTTATGGTAATTATTAAGAAATAATAAAAGGAAATAAATGCAGTTAAAAGTTACACAGGTTTCAATTTTGGGCAAATTGTGCACTTTTTCTTACCACTTTGTTTTTATGCATAAAATGAGACACAGTACTTGAGCCTAACAAAGAACAGACTTTAAAACATTGATGCAGTATCATGGGTCATATAGTGTACAGTCCAGGCCTTCATAGGGCTCTCTGCCATTATCCAGAAGGTTGAGGGTTCAAATCTAGCACAGTAATTGTATCAATATTAGGCCTTTAAGCAAGGCCTTTGAGTACTCCAAGGACACCCACTGACTGCATGCTTTCTCTGCTCCATAAAAACAAAATTTAATTAAATTCAACAGAAAGCATTTAGTCATATCCATACAGTGAGTTTTTCTTGTTACCCCAACACACACACACATACACACACCTGCATTTCAGGATACACACTTAAGATCCCCTATCTGTCTGTCTGTCTGTCTGACTACCTACTTACCTTTCTACCTATCTGGTGGCAAAAGCACAATATGTGCAGCTTTAACTGGTGCTTTTTCCAGCATAAGCTAAAAAGAAGACTGCAAGCATGTACTGCAAGCCATTTTGCTGTTGGCTTTGAAATGGTCTCTTATGAGTCTCAAAACACTGCTGGGCAGGGAGCTAAGCAGGGCTACCAGGGAAACAAGGCCTAGTGCGGCAGCCGCCCTGACCAGTGCTCCCCAGGCACGGGGCCCGAGCTTCGTAGCTCCCAGGGGAAATTCCCCACTTAGTCAGCCTTTGTGCGCGACATCCAAATTGCACTTGTTTGTTTGTTTTTTTCCCCCCTTCTCCCGTCTCCCTTAGCTCCCCACAGCTGCGACGCACATGGCTAGCGGATGGATTTCCCTCCTTTGTGCAGCACTGCCTTTTATATATCAGTTACGCGTGTGCGCTGTGTGCATATGGGCTGCATGGGGGTGTGTGAGGGGAGACATGGTCGGTGGGCGGCCATGGTGTGGCAGCCACAGTACAAACTCCGTAAACTTTACTTATTAAAGCGGAGGGTGCGAAGACCAGACGATCTTGAAAGGCACAACGAGAAAGCCTGCATCTCCAGAGAACCAGGCAGGAACTGTAATTGGTGCCAGTTTAGAATATTTTTTCATGGAAAAAAGTATGGAAATGACTGTACCTTGGCAAGCATGCCCCATAAAGTTTGGGATATCTTTACGACTGTACATGAAAAATTGATGAAAATTATGAAGGCAGCTGAATATATTTATTGTTCTTTTGTTCTTTTTTTCTTTCTCTCGCAAGTACTAATATACTTTTTTTTTCTTTCCTTACAGCCCCCCACCCCACCTTGCATTTTGAGGCTAGTGCACTTATAAAAATCTCACAGAAAACAACTCTGGGGCAGAGCAGAAGAAAGGGACCAAAGTATCCTTAGAAGAGCAAGCCCCTGGCCTTTGGAAGTTTTGGCAGAGGCCAGATGCTGGTGTTTCAGGAACCACGGGGGCAAACCATCTCAGAAACACATGGCACATGGCAAGGAGAAACGCTGGCATGTCTGAGCCAATGGCAGCCAATTATTTAATGTCTAAATATGACTTGCAAATAATAGGAGTTTGACAAGGCTTGTCTGGTGGGATTCAGAGCCAACAAACACAGCAGATTGTCTTGGAACATGTATACAGATGATACATGCATAACAGGACAATAAGTGAATATTAATAATTCATAGAATACTGTGACTTCTTGTGAAAGCTCACTGTATTTATATTAATTGTATAGTAAGTTGTATATTATGGTTTCATGACGCTAAGTTTATGAAGGACCCATCCCAAAAATATGATGGGACCCTGGTCAGTGATAATGTCACATGTTATGTTAAAAGTGTGTATGTTAAGTAGCTTTGAAGCTTTTTCTGAATGGATTTGTTTACATGCATGCATGTTGAGCGTATACATGGCGCATGTGAGTATGTGCACATGGAGGACAGCTGTGCATGAAACTGAGAAAGGAAGCTTCGTAGACACACAGCCCATTGTAAAGATCCTGCTCTATAATTATGGACATAAATTATTAATTACTTGGCAGAATCCATTTTCAAGTCATGTCCCAGTTGTTGGATAACTGAAGCATATGAAGATCTTATTGATTATGAATATGAGAGCCAAATAACTCAAAGAACCCAGCACTGTGATAATAAAGGAAGCACGTTAACAGTGATAACTAGCCAGCCACTTCACATTTTAATATTATAATGCTATAGTGTAAGATTATGACATCATTTCCGAACTATATGTCAAAAATAAAATTATACCTAACAAAAATTTCACATCCCATAGTGTGTGGGTAATCACGCAGTTCAAAATGGACTCATATCTTAAATTAAGATAGCAATAATAAGCCAGCTATTTAACAGCAGCACTAACCCAAGTTTAAGTAATGAGGATTGAAGAAGACAGTGGAGTGAAATATTTGTGGTAGGGAGTAGTTTGCCTTTTCCACACATACAAACTGAGATCTGATTCAGAGCCAGCAGACAGCTTCCCCCGGCAGACAAGCCCATCCCGTTATAGTTCAGGGTGCTCCAGGCTGCGATGGACCCCAGCCACCGGTCCCATTGTTAGCAGAAAAGCACAGAGGGCAGGGGACGTTCCCACAGCACCATGAATACTCTAGCTTATGTTATAGGTCAATTGAGAAAGTTGTTTTTTTTTGTTCCCCTGGACTTTTATAAGAACATTCCCTTGTTCTCGTTTCGTTAGCTGGGAAGCCACCTTGGCGGGCGCAGTGTTGAAAATGTGCCCCGGCCTGGTTCCGGCTGGCACTCCTGAGACCCGCTGAGAGCGCCGTGTCAGGACTGATTTGGGATGATGGGAGCCAGATGTGGCTGGTGACTGGAGTTTTTTTTTTTTTTTTTTCAACCCAGTAGTGAAAATCAGCATAATCAAGCTATTAAAAAAGGAAGAGAAAGGGACAGGTAATTAACAGATTTACATGAGGAGGAAGGGGCTCGGAGTGTTTTTTTTTTGTTTGTTTTTGGGTTGCAAGAGAGACTGGGGTTAGCGAGGAGGCAGAAAGGAGGAGGCTGGACGAGAAGAAGGATTGTGGGGAACTGGCTGATGGCGAGGCTGGAGTATGAGCAGGGTTGCGTGAGGAGACTTCACACAAAGCCCAGGCTTGGCCAGACAAACACAGAGCTCACATAACAGCAACAAATACAGCTAAATACACATACGCTACCATCACACACACACACACACGCACACACACACACACACACTATACGCCTCCTCCTACCAACTCACCCACATTCATAGCAAAAGGACAATGTGGGACTTACTGCCAATCTAGCCCTGTCTGTGTTCCTTTTTACCTCCTATGTATGAAGGCAAAACACCCTCCATCCACAGACACACGCATAGATATGGGAAACCCTTGCAATCCTACTCATACACTTTCTGCTATACGGCAGCATGCTTGAGTACTTGAGTCTGAGGAATGGTATTTTCCCTAGAACGAAACCTCTTCGTGACAACAACTGGCCGAACGTCCACACAATGACACTGTGAAGAAACTATAATAGGAAAAGTATGAAGAAAGCAGGCTGGGGATGAAAACAAGCTTCCTCTCAGTCACACATGAGTACTGCTCCATTTGTTTTGTCGCCGAACTCTTCTAGGGAGAGACCTGGCTGCGTCTGAACATGTTCTGCTGAATATCCTGGCCAATTGGGTATTAATAATTACAGAGCCGGAATTCAATAATGATTGAAAAATACTTGCTTCGCTAACACAAAATCACAACAAGTGTGACAGGATGACAGGGAAGCTTGAATTTCCCTTCTCATCCCTCAGTGTGCTGCCGCTGCCGTCGCTATGCTGGGGCTGACACAGGCGGCTATACTGAAAGGCTTGTTTCCCTCAGCTTCCCTCTCATCTGTGCTTTACTCCCCCTGCTCATCAAAGACAGTGTCTGGAAGTGCTTCAATCACTCCACTTGCCAACCCCCCCACCAAAACCTAGCAGGTTAACGAAGCAAACTTCAGAGGGAGATTGTGGTGTGTGCCTATGTGTGTGTGTGTGAGAAAGAGAAACAAAGAGAGAGAGAGAGAGAAAGATAGAGAGAGAGGTTGAGTGTTGGAGGGGAAAGGTGTAGCTTGGAGAGCATCTCTGGAGATCGGTAGATATCTCTGGGGCACTGTTCGTATTTTCAGCGATTTGCTTGTCCTCGCTCAGCCTTCCATCTGCTTTTTCTCCAGCATGCAGAAGCAATAAAAGCTGAACACTGGTCAAATACTGCACTCAAGATATTATATTCTCTCCCTTAATGCTTCATAGATTTAAAAAGGTTCAGTCAAAAGTCAACAATATAAATCAGTTTGTAGTAACATACGCCTTTACTGTATTATGTATACACTTGTCCCTTAAGTACCTTTATTACTTTGTTTGTTTGCTCATTTTATGCATACTTCTTTCACGAAGAATTTGCTACAACTAATGTGCTTAATTGAGAGATTAACGTCAAGCAATGACAAGATCTCCCAAGATATATATATATATATATAGTGGTAAGACAAAATTCACAGTTGTGTTGCAGTGAGATGATGGACAGAGGTCTTTGTTAAAATTATTTTACTACCAGTAAACAAATCGCTTTCCCTTTTGGTCCTTGGCCCAAATTTTGTCTTTTTAGCCTCATCATCAGTATTTTTAGGAAATAAACTGAAACAATGGACTGGCAGGTTAACAATCAAAGGAGTTCATGCTAGTGGAGTGTAAGGACATAACTTGCACAAAGAGGGGTTAAAGGCAGATAAGGCTTGTCCATATATTCTAAGCCAGGCAAGGCTCAATGTAAAATTTTAATACGCTTTACATGCTTCTCTTCAAAGACCAGTTTAATGACCGTTGTTGGTGGGCACTGTGCCCTTGTCTGTGCCCTTCAGACAGCATTCTTTCAGAAATACCTCCCATCACAAACACAGCTGGAAGCTGTCTGCGGGGCCATCGGCCTATCAGGAGTCTGAATTCGGTGAGGATTTCTCCATGTTTGCTACTTGAATAATTCTCCTCGCTCACCTGCACTGTCCACGTGGATGTCCGATGACTTTTTAAGCACTGTGAAAATGGACTCTCGTGTTCCATCAAGTTGCAATGATTTGCTATTTCAGGCCCAGGTAGGTGCATGCTAAGTGTACAGCACTTTGGAAGTGGCGGCATGTGTTTAGAAGTGCGCTTCCCTCAAATAATCAAAACACAATAAATTAAGTTAAGTTATTAATCACAAAAATTGCCATTGCAATCGACACAGTCCCTTGTAAATCAAAACGGCAATGGATGGAGACTGTTGCATGAGGACTTACAGCGATACAGAGTATACCAGCTTAACAGCGTGTGGACACGACAAGTACCACTGTGCTACAGAGTGATCGATGGAGGGAATCACCTAGCCATCTGTAAGTACCTGGCCTGATAAAAAAATATAATCCATTAAAAATAAGGAGAAAAAAGAACTGGCTATGAAAGGCTGGCGTCCACCCACCATCCTCCAATATTTATACACGCATCCCTGAGTTTCGCCCCAGCAGGATGACTTTCATGACCCCACACCTGTCACCTCAAGTTGGCCCTGTCCCTTTAGAGGGCTAACACATCTTACACAAAGGAAATGTGGTTTATATGTTTCCCTGACCCCAGAATGTCTGTTGACTGACTTAAAAAATTAAGGGAAGTTCCCAACAACAGATGTTGCTCTGGCCACTGCCCCCTAGTGGAAGCTTTTTAGTGTCGGACGGCATGCCGGCGCAGGCAATTCGCTCCAGTTGACTTCTACGGTCAAGGCCAAATCAGCTATGTTCAGGGGTATTCCTGAAGGACCGTCATACACAACCTTTTAAAACAAAGAGAATGGCACAGCTACAGACGGCTTGCTCTTTTCATTGTCCAGTGAAGTAAAACAAATGTGCATGACACTCGAAACACAAAAGGCATAGTTTAGCTATGAGTAAACAACAAATGGGTTTCATTTCTACTCCCTAAAATTAGTACTCGGATAGTCAGGCCTTCTCTTTCTCAATTTTTTATTTAGCGAAATGAATTCCATACCCAGAACTGAAATGAGCTGTGCGTTTGACCTGTGCATGTGCCAGAGAAAGAGCTCAGATCATGACGCGCCCCAATGCCAGAGAGCTCCCCCCCCCCCACCGTTTCCAAGTCAGCCTGTCAGAGCCATTACTTTCCATTGAGAAGGAACGGCGTCTAATTTGAAGCAGGTGCTCCCAGACCTTGGGGAGGCAGGGAAACGCACGATAGCATTTCAGCGTGCGTGCATTCGTCAGTGGGGAATGGAGGCCGTCGCGCGTATGTGCGTGGGCGCATGTGCGCGAGAGAGGAATCCAGGCCGTGTGTGAGTTTGCGTGTGCGTGTCAGTAAGGAAAAGACTGTTTATGTGTAAGAGGAACAATTGGAACAGCACACCTGTGTGCGAGTCTCTAAAATATACATATCATGAAATGAAGTTCCAAGCAGTAAAGGTCAATTAATATCAATAAAACAAATGACTAAATGTAGGATCATAATGTTCTTTTCTCATGGTCAGCGTCTAGTCCAGCATACCTTATTTTCTTATATTCATATGACAGAGTAATACACTCTTCTGTGTGAAAGCGCTTTCCAAAAAATGTTCCTCTGAATGCTGAAATGACATACTGACATAATTACTAACTTGATAGTTATTTCTCGTGATAGAGTCACATTGAACTTAAGAAATATTTTGTTTTTGAGGGCAAAGTCTGTTGAACAGAAACCTAATATGTAATGATTCATTACAATGTTCCCTTAAAAACAACAAGAGACCCAAAACCATAATTACCAACTGCTAGCAGAGTGTGGAATTTATAAACAGACAAAATAGATATTATATGGATGGGTTATTTTGAAACTCAGAAATGATTTTAAAATGTCAAAAGTTTAAAGTCGAAGAATTCTTTGCACAGGAAGTAGTCTCCCTTTGACGTCACTGTCACCTTACGTCTTTTCTTCCATGTTTGAGTTTGATGTTTGATCTCTGCATTTATCATGTGTTACCTTTCCTTGAAAGAGGATGCTTTGTGCTGAACCTGAACAGATAAGGGACACTGCCTCAGGCCTCAGAGTCAGCACCGAAGTGTGAAGTCCCTAGACACAGAAGAGGGCTGGGGGGGGGGGGTTGTTGTTGCATGCAGGAAGGCATTCCTTCCTAGGAGGTTGAGGAGAACCAAGAAAACTTAACCCAAGGCGATCAAAGGTCCTCTGCCAAAGTTGCCGTTGTTGAGATTTGCCACCATGTGAGAGACTTGTGGCTGATGCCTGCAATTTCACATGGACTGGCAAACGGACTGACAAACAGACGCCTCCACAGTGCACTCAGGACACATATGAGACAGAAAACAATGTGTCCTTTTTTCAATTAAGGATGAAATATTGCTTTACTATTTCCGTCACTGAAATAGTACTGAAGCCTGCTGAAAAAAATTCTTCTGTGGCATTTCTTTTTTCTTTTGGTGAAACAAACATTTCATGCTTTCAGATTCTATATTCTTGTTGCTAAGAAATGTATACCAGTCTCCTTGTTACCTTGGTTACCATTGTTTCAGTGATGCTGCAAGAGTAGGATTGATGTTGTTTACAGCTACAACTATAGACCATAATGTAAGCAACAGTCATACACTTGCTTACTCCTGCACATCACCTGTACTGCCAGAAAATTCCGGTCAACATTTTATACATTTAATAACATGCCCCACTTTAGCATTGTACTAGCAGCTATAACTGGAAAAATTATGCACATATCAAAATTGAACTGCCGATAAATAACAGAACATGTTCGACAACCACCAATAATGTTTTCCTCTAGCAATTACAGGGAGCGCAACCTTTTTTTTGTAAAGGTAACAGCAGTTGGTTTAATATCAAAATGTGACAAATCGACTTGTCTAAGTGACTTGGTCACTAGCTCTTTCATGGCATATACACGCTCTTTCATGGCATATACACCACATTATTACATATTCCAACACAGTATAAGCTAGGATGCCCTTTTGTCTGCAAAGCCACTTCAATGTTTGAAGAACTGTGTGTTCAGAGATGTCTTTCTACAGTACACACCACTCTTAGGCTTGGACTTGTGGCCTTCCTGATAGCTTTAACAAGTCTGGCCACTCTCCTCCGCCTCCACTCATTAACCAGAATTTTTTTTTCTTTTTTGGCAACAGAACCGCCATCGACTGGATGGTTTGTTTTACGTACCATACTGTGTAAACTCTAGACACTGTAGTTAAGAAAATCCCAGGAGGATGGCTGTTTCTGAGGGGATGGAACCACCACATTTGGCACAGACAATCACACCACACATAAAATCACTTACAGTAGATCACACCTCTTAACCTTTCTAATTCTGTATCATGCAGTAAATGAACCTCTTGACCCTGTCTCCCCGCTTATGTATTCAGGTGCAGCCACAGGATTTACTGTTTGGAGGAGCAGGCTGTGTGCATTAAAATGCAGGTCACCTAATAAAGAAACACCGAATAGACAATGCATTGTACATGCTGGTGTTACAATACACCATTGCTGTTTGACACGTTCCAGAAATAATCCACCATTATCTGTGGATCAAGAATGATTACAAGATTTCCATTTTGATTGTATAATTAATTGTTATATTAATTAAAATAATAGATTTTTGCATATACATTGTGACACATTTGAATTAAAAAAAATTGTCACATTCAATCTTGCACTGTATGCAATACAGAGTTCTTTGGTGCAATTTTTCATTTAAACCTTGTAAAGCTATAACAAAACCACTAAAAAAAACACTATTAACTATTAACACTATTAAAAACACTATTATGACAAACTGCACAATGATACACAATCGAAAAATTGATGCACAATTTTTTTGTCCAACCTTTTTCATCATTACAATACTAAGCAAATCATCAGAAGGCAAAAAACATGATCCATTGTTACTCAGAAATATAGAGCAATTTCTACAAGTTGATCTCTTTTCAACTTGATTAATTCATTGGAGTTGTACACTACATAATTATTAGAGTTAATTTGTATGTATCAAGGTAAAGACATGTAGAGATTAGAGATATTTTAGCTAGCTACATAGCGTTTAAAATACAGAAAACAGGATGCATTTGAATTACACATATCCAAAACAGGTATGCCCTTTAAAATGTTATATTTGCTGAATACATTATTGTTTATGGATGTTTTGTTGCAATAAGTGTAATGTTGGACTGAAGTCAGTTCAGCATCTCAGTCTAAACACCCCCTGGTACATGATGTGAAATCAGCTGCTCCTGTGCCAATTTTTTTCTGTGCTGGGTTTGCAGCCGCAGTGGAGAACTCTGTGCCAAGCTGAAAACACCACTTCAGGATGAACTTACTGAAACCGCAACTCAAAAGGTAGTCATCTTCCCTACCCTGGGTCTGAGACAGGTGTTAAAAAAATCGAGCTTGACAATAACGCCATTTTTTTTTTAGTTAGATTTTTCTTATGCTGAGGAAAACTGGATATGTGTGACTACAAATAACCATTGTCTTTATCCAGATGGTCATGTCAAAGATATATATTTTCCCATAATTTGTCACACAAGGCAACATATAGTGCAATATTTCAAATATATTCTGTGGTTATTCAATGCATTGTTTTCACATAAGATTTTTTTATCCTTAGAAATGATGTCATCTTTAACTATGGCTATATGTTGATTCTGAAAGGTATTTTTTATGTATTAGCAACCCAAAGTAATTAACAGCATTTAAGTCAACACCTATGATAGACTATGAATACATAATTAACCTATTTATTTATAAGCTACCTTTTGCATCATATATGGAAAATGATTCCTCAGAAATGTCACTTGAATTTACACAGAATCTAATTTTATTAGCCTGAAGACGGCATTCACACTGCAGGCACCGATGGCATTTCTGTGACATTCCTCCGACGGCTACGATGCGAGTGGCTTCCAGCAAAGGCTGGCATTGTTTCAGCTAATATGCTAATGGAGCAGCTGATGCAGCATCAGCAGTTGTGCACATGCTCTGGCCCGGCCCTCCTCCACTCCATATGGTACGGCGATGCTGCTTTCCCACTAGTGCCCTCAGCTCATCAGAGCGGCACACCTGTCTCAGTCTTTAAAGCCCTTTCTGGGTGCTTTCCACCTATAATCTGAATCCCTTCAACAAAGCATGATTTCATACATATTAACTGATGGATTTCCTGTACCCAGTTAGGCTGATTCCCGGGGCCCTTGAGTGACAGTGGCCCTAAACATATGGAAATTAATTGGGGCTGCGGGCCCATTATAAAATGCTTTCATGGGACCCAAAACCTCAAATAGTGCTCCCTACCTTTGTTTACTTTACATTTAATTTTTTACGAAAAGACAAAACTTGATATACCAATATACTGAAATTTGAAACGTATATTTGTCAATCCATTTAAAGTTGTCAGCCCAGAAGAAAAGGAAATTGGCATGGATTCTTTCCTGGTTTAAAGTTTTCCTTTCTCTCAATATTGCAAGTAGCTTCCTTTTTTATAGATGCTAATGAATGCAGACCACATTGGCTCTGACCTAAGGTTTGTGCACCATTGATGAGAAAAAGCAATTATAATACATCTCATCATCATTTTAAAAGCAAAGAAAATAATGATCATGGAAAATAACAATAATGGTCACGAACTATTAAAATGTAAACAGAAGCAATGACTTCTTTCTGCAATTTACCGAGGACTGTTAGGTCCGTTGTGCAATTTGTTTAAATCCAATGGATTTCATAGCTGAGATGCAAAAAGACATTAAAGCAAACACATAATCACAAAACAATAAATGTCATTTTTTCACAGATAAATGGTTTCAAAGCTGAGCGGGGAGATGTGGCATTGTCCAGCACGATTCCCAGCCAAACTAACACGCACACACGCTGAGACACACAGATTAAATAATAAAGAAATTATTCACTTAAATGTCTGCTTCTGTCCTCTAAAGATTAATAGATTTTTACTAGAAAGCTGAGAGTGAATTTAATACATTTAAAAAGAACTTCAAACTACAGTTTTTGAGTTATTGTTAAGGTTACTTTTCTCAGGCTACAATATGACATGTGAGTGATTCAGAAGGCAAGAATGGCAGATATGCGCTATAATCTCTGGCAGGTGGAGTGATAGGTACTCTTTCCCTAGTTAATTAAGAGATATTGCCAGTAGTCAAGGCTGAATGCATTGTTCAAGTTCACCGTAAGCATTCTGCTCTCCTGGGAGTGACCTTTAAATGAGGTTTTACTATCATCTACTCTACTCAGCCATAATGTCCTCAAGGGGAATCTTCAAAGGTTCTAATATACTTTTCATGGCACAACGGTAACCAAAAACTGAGCAAGACTGCTAGGGAAGTGAAAAGTTTTTGTCTGTTCTCTCCACACAATTTAAATCCAAAGTACTTGTATTACTGTATTAAGTGTTGTCATACTCTAATTTGAATAACTGAACAGCTAAACAGTCCCTGACCGAGGTTAATTCAAATGACTGTTTCTTCAGCTTTGGCCACCACAATGCATCATACAGTAGGTCTTGCGCTGCTCGGTTACCCCAAAAAGGCACTACTGAGGTCTGTCCGCATACAACTTATATCAACTTAATCAAACTTGGATCAACACACCTCAGATAAAATCAAATACTATTTATTCCTGTCATACAGAACTAGTTAAAAGTCTGGGCGCACCTACTGAAAAAATGAATGACCCTAAACACACCTTAAGATAATGTAGCAAGTACTTTCTTGTGAACAAGGAAAGAGATGGAGTGTGGTGTAGTCGTCTTTACAGGGTCAGGCTAACAGTTTAAGTCATAATAAAGTTTTTAACATTTTTGGCAGAAAATGTTTGGGAAACACTCTTCTATATAACGGTGTGCATGTGCCCCAGAAAACACAGTAATCTAGTAAAACGTTGTTACCACTGTGTATATGAGAAGAGGACGTAAATTAGCTCACCCAGCCAGTACAATGAAGAAGTCCAACCGGTTCCACGTGTCTCCAAGGTAACACTTCTTCCCAAAGATACCCAAAGCTACCATTTTGATCACCATTTCCACAGCGAAGAATGCAAAGATGAAGTCATCAAAAGCCTATAAAAGACCAAGCATTTAGAGAATTAGAGACTTTTTTAAACAATGCATGAAATATATTTACATAAAGATAAATGGTGTATTACACAAATTGTAAACTGTTTACATGTGATTAAAAAATTCCAAATTATCAATGTGGCTTATCTTAAATTTTGTTGATGCGTTGTTTTTTTTTTAATACCCTGTTAAATTTCAAACTACCACAGACACAGAGTAAGATTGTTAAACTGACATCACAGGAAAAAGAAACAATTCTACAGCAAAGACATGCAAATTAAAAATGAGTAAATCCAAGGAAGGGATTTCTCTGCAAATTACATATATTAGGAAATGTGGGGATTTACTGAAATATCATCTACTTTGCCTTCCAATTGCGTGTCAGTTTATGCAAATGAAGCCACTTAAATTTGCTTTTAAGTAGTATTTTTTTATGCAGATATATTTTAGTACATTATGCTCCTTTCAGTTGGTAGTGAACTTCATAAAAAGGAAAAACAAGATGAAGAAACAGAAAAAATTGACATGAAAGGCACAGAAAAACTAATCTCACCTGAATGCACTCTGACCCCTTCCCCAAAAAAAGAAATATTTTCCGCTAAATGGCTGTTTATAATGAGTCACCCACAGAAATTATCAAAAGTCCCAGTTTGAAAGGCATTACACACATGCATGCATAAGAACAATATCATGGATTTTAAGAGCAATATCAATGTATTTTTAACATACTGATGCAACGGACTATATAGATGCCTAAAACAAAGTATTTACTTTGATAAACAGTCACTTAAAATAGTTCAAAGGAAATTATATTGAAATTGTAAAATATTACTGGAGATGAAATGCATTTTTTTACCATTGCCTCATTTAAATCTCAAAATATTAATGTTAAATATATTTTAGTAATCAGATCAATATACTCTTCCGTACAACACTATTACATGGAAGAGAAATGGTATGAGTGAGTCTCCGTCTGTCTCTGTGAAGAATGCAAACTCTCCTGGGTCCAAAACCCTCCCCGGGCTTACTCTACGACCCATCAGTCCTGACGGAAAACCAAAAGTGTGGACTGGAAAATAGCCAACATATCTACAGCAGGAAGACTGCGGATTAGTCATCCATGTTCACCACATCTCACTTTCTCTGCGCTCATCATATTGCAGTTCCATCACTTTTTCTTCCTCATCATAAAAACCCCTACCCCTCATCTCTCTCGGCCTCTCATATTTTCCTCTTTTTGTCTAACTTCCTACTTCTACATATTTGGTCCAGAGTGTAGAAACTGGACCTTTTCTGGTTATAACTCTCTATCAAAATTCATAACAATATATCTGCTCAGCGCAGGGAAATGGACCCTATTCAGTCATTTACAGTGTGTGGAAGTCAGAGAGCACTGTGACAGATCATGCGTGTCCCATTCTCAATTCCTCACTATGCATGCGAGCATCACTAAGAACTAGACAGCAGATACAGTATGCTGAGCATTTGTTGTGCGGCAGTCAATGTGTGTGCCTAAAAGGAGCCCTCTCTGATTTGCCATCAGTGTCAGCATCAAGAAATATCAAATAAGCCCTTTCAATATCAAATGTGCCACTAAGATGGTTAGACATCTGACAGATATGATGTCAGATCTGTGTAACCTTATCCAGGACATATTCTGATTCTGGATTAGCAGAGGGTTTTTATGAAGAATAAACAACAAATGTATACACAAGCTCACATGCACAATCAAAAACAACAAAAAACAGGAAATTATGATTGATTTAACTGATTGCATTAAAATATCGTTATATATTCCTGCTTCTGAATGAAACACATATTCCAGAAATGGTTGTGGGGTGGAGCCCCCCCCCCCCGAGAACATTCTAACCCTCAAATAATATCAAGAACTGGAAAAAAATAATAATGAGAAAAGCAGGTCTAAAGTCTGGCAAACCATTTCTTTCTGTCTCGCTGCTTGGATTTCAGTTCTAAATGAGATCACCATGAAGTATGTGATGCATCACACAGGGCTGAAAGGAGCGTGCGATGTAGCGTGTGAGGACATGCGGCAAGCAGTCAAGAGAGTCAAACTATTGCAAATATTATCGAAACTGTTTACTAGCTACATGCCATTTTTGGCAGTGACCTGTACAAAAGGATGTACGATGTCCTGGTAGATTTACATTTTGCATTTTATTTATTTAGCAAACACTACCCAGAGCGACCCATGAGAAGGCAGGGCCAGACAGTCCCTGGAGCATTTGAGGGTTAACCACCTTGCTAAAGGGCCCAATGATGACATCATTCTGCCAACCATGGGATGTGTGGTAGATATGTTTCATTGATTGAGTGACTGATGGATTTATTGATTGATTTATTTGATTTTGAAAGAGTGGAAAAAACTCCAACACACTGTATCTGCTCAAATTACAGAATTTTTTTTCAAAATTATACAGGTATGATGGTCAAGTGATTTATATTTCCTGATTGCCCAGGACTTGTCAAAGTAAATTAAGACAAGAGGCAGCCTGTTGATTCGAGCCATGTTATGGCATCATCATTATGTCCTGCCAAACAGGAAAAAAGTTTCTGGTGGAAGAGCGCTGCGTCTTTTACTGCATCAGAAAAAAGTGATGATAGATAGGCCTGTCACGATAACAAATTTTGCTGGGCGATAAACTGTCTCAGTAATTATTGCAATAAACGATAATACTGTCGTATATTACTGTGCACATAAAGGAGTGACGTCATATCCGCCAATGCAAAATACGGCTCATTTGCTTACGGTTTGAGTAACTATGAGCGCAAGAAAGGACAAACTTGTGTTTCAGTAGCTAAAAAAAACAATAACAATAATAATTTCCTAAGTCCAGCACGTCCTCAAAATACAATCAAGTTTTAAGTTTCCACACACACCTCTGCGCAATTCGGGAAATCCAACATATTTATACTCACATTTATATCATTTATTGCCAGATTTTACTTCACCACTTATAGTGAACACTGCCTGGGCGAAATTAATAATTATAATCGGGTGATCATCATAACCGATTTTTTCTTCTACATGTCTCAGTCTGACATTTGTATACTTCCTACATTAATAGGTAGTAAAACGGACAGCGTCACTAATTTTTATTGCAAAATATAGTACAACAGTTTCAAACGATTTTCAAATTACAGTACTGTACAAATTAAATTACTTAACTGTGTATAACTAAAATATGCTATATAATACAGCATAATGCTATACCTAAATATTCAATTATATCTATACAGCGTATTTTCACAACATTGTCTGAAAGCGTTCGCTGCATCATCCGGGGCTCGTTTTATGGCGGTTTATCATAAGCTTTGATGAGTCTATATAACACAAATCTGAATATTGAACAGCTTTAATTAGGCAAATTACCAGTGCTGCCATACTTTTACACTGTGATATTTGTCGTGCTTCTTCATGGAGGTGAAGCAGCAACCTCTCCTGTTCTCGTGTTTCTGTTTGACACTAAGAATAGCAAACACAGATGAACGCAATGTGTACTTAAGCACATATAGAACATAATACAAGTTAAACATTCTCCGCTAGAATGACTGGAGATGTTCAAAGTTACTTGATTGCCACATGCATACACTATCACTGTCCGGGAGTAACGTCTATTAGCGTAAGCTATAGCTAACGCCAGCCACAAAGTTGAACGAAAAAGACTCCCCTTCGTATCCGTAGATGTAAGACAAGTTAGACATCTTCTCTAATTTACTGGTTGGTACTTTGGAGAAGGATTTACAAAAGCGATGTACGTCGTTGAGCATACGTTTGGGCAAGTCCTGTAAACGGCATGTATAAACCAATGCCATTTTACACAGACCGGAAATGAGCGAGCAGCATTTCCATGAATGCGGAAGCTGACCTGCAAAGAGCCCACTGACACGCGAGTTACCGCCTCATTACTAGTGATGTGTCATTCGCTAACGACATGGTCCTTTGAGCCGACTCTTTTTACTGAATGGTCGTTGCCGGCTCCTGTTCAAGAGCCCTTTTATTAATGATTACACAATTGTCCGGGTTTTTGAGCTGCCTCAACATTAAGGACGACAGTGGCCAGAACACGTTGTCTTCCGAAAAAGAACGCCCATGAGGCGGCGTCTTATTTTTAACAAACTCAAATCAGGTCACGCTAATTTTCATCAGGTTAAACGAAGAGAGCGGCAGAGTTTTTTTTTTAAAAAAAGAGCTGTTTAGGAGCCGAAAGAGCCGGCTCTTCTTGGTGAGCTGAGCCAAATGAGCTGGTTTGCTAATAAGACCCGATATTCCCATTTGGTAGAGAGAGACACGAGGAAAACAATCGAGCATACAAATGAAAATTATCAGGGCCGGTAAAATTATCGACCTCATTTTAATTATCGTGCAATTAATTTATTTATCGTTTATCAGGACAGGCCTAATGATAATGAGACTGCACTTCCCATCCAAGCATCTATGAATCCTGTGTCAGAACCTCACGATGGAGAGTGATAAAGCAGCCAGTGAGACCGTCAGCAGCCCCAATCGCAAACGCCGTCCACGTCAAAATGCGCTCCAACAATCACTTCCAGCTTTGCAGAATTAAGAAATGGTGAAGTCTATAATCTTATTTTACCCATACATCCACTGTAAGTGAAGCTAATGTGTTGAGTCTAGTTTGGACTATAGGATTTGAATGTTCATTTTCAAGTACATAAATTCGAATATTTCAGTCTAGAGAGGGAAAAAAGAAAGATGTTGTGTGGGCAGAGTGGAGACCAGGAGGCCCACAGCTCTGACTGGCTTTATTGCATTGCCTTGGATTTCATTATCCTACCAAAGGCATTATTTTTGTCTCACAGAGAGGTTAAACAGACATGTCCACCCCAGTGAAGCGCCGTACTTCATTCACTGAATATAGGAGCAGATTGGAATTCCTCAATGCCTGAATTTGCTCAGTTTCAGCTGTGCTCATATTTCCATATGGTAAAAGGCTGCTGTCATTTGATAATGACAGTGGATTAGAGTAGCTTCAAGGGTGGGAGCATTTCCACACCAATTATTCAAACTCGTTTGGGCGCAGAAGGTATATCTCATATACAACCAAAATAGCACAGTATGCTTAGAGATACTGTATTTTTTGGTGTATACTACAGTATGTGGAATTTTACAGATTGCAGAGACTATAGCAGGGTACGCCTACACATCACATCATGTAGCATAGTGCTCATTATGTGGGAAATTCAACTTATAAGGAAGTTCTTGGATTATTATTTTTTAAATTTTTGATCCACAGTTGGTTAGATCCTAGAAGAGGAACCCTCAAATCTGGAGGTCTTTCCATGCATTCAGTGCAGTCTTTCCGTTTCACATTACCAAAGTCATGTATAATAATAACAATAATAATAAT
The DNA here is from genome assembly GCA_026779605.1 of Mormyrus hasselquistii. NCBI lineage: Eukaryota > Metazoa > Chordata > Actinopteri > Osteoglossiformes > Mormyridae > Mormyrus > Mormyrus hasselquistii. Next base: position 12,341,352 of record JAODKE010000101.1, on the reverse strand, counting down.
TATTATTGTAACAATGGTGATTATTATTATTATATTTAACATTTTAAACATTGTCAATTTTCCCTGCTATAAAGTTGTGCTATAAACTGTATCTGAAATTTTTATTTTAAATTACATAACCAGAAACAAACAAAAGAGACCCTTGAGTTATAGAGCATTCATAAAAGAAAAAAATTCAAGTGAACAAACAAAATTGTATTGGGAAATGAGGACGGAGCCACGTTCTCCAGCAGGATGGGGAGCAGTTGGAATCATGCATTTTTCAGACAGCCTCTGAAAGGGGGGTGATCATCAACAGGCTCCTCTGTGTGTGCCCAATTCATTATTGAAGCTTAACTGCTTCTCCTGTAGGTAACACTTCCATTTCATGTTTTCTGCTTCATGTTTTTTCAGTCAGTGTCTCAATTGCCCTTCATGCCACCCACATTTTTATTTATTTATTTATTTATTTTAAAACTCTTCATCAGCTTTTCTAAACACATTGCTAGCATGAACCGGAAGATCATTGACATGTCAGTGCACCCCCTGTTGGACAGAGACAAGCATCCCAGAAGACTCACCTGCAAGATGTTGCAGCGCTCTGAATCACATTTGCTGTCTTCACAAGGGTGGAACATCCCGAGGGTGACGCAGTTCAGCAGAATCACGAGCATGCTGGCACGCTCAAACCACGTGAGAGGTCAGAGTTAGGGAGCAAAAACGTGCACAAAGTAACATAAAAACATTACACTAAGACATAAACAGGAAACCTTCACAAATGCAGAAACATCTGATCAGCATTCTTCTCTTAAGATCCTGCCATGTGCTATATCATAGTAAATACTTGTAACTGATACTTTTAATTGCTGCAAAAATTATATATTAATGTATTCAGAATTATAACATAAAAAGTTGCAATGTTGGCAATGACAGATTCAAGAGCCGGTGATTGCCAGAAGACAATTATTTGATTCATCTAAGCAAATAAAATTATTGATAAGACAAAAATTAATTCATAGCAAAATTTCAGGTAGTTATAAGTTTTGAGAGAAACAGGCATTTTGGATTACCTTTGAGGAAACAGATGGACCCGGCTTGCTTTTAGCATTTCAGAGGGCAGCAAATAATTGATCACGGGACATGTAATGCAATGTGTTGCTGCCAAGATATGCAAACCTGTGGCATATGCATAACATTTACATGCTAATTAAATAAAACAATGCTAATGTGGGGTGAGGGGAACACAGTGGTATCTCACCAGCAAAGCCCATTTCTGTAGATTATCAACAATTCTGTTACCGAAGGGATGCAATTAAACAACGATGTTACTATTATCATTAGTATTACTACTATCAGCATGAAATATGAAACTGTCACAACCATTTTATCTACTATCTAAACATGAGGGCCTATAGAACAGGGAATTTGAGTTCTGCTGGGACTTGAGAAACAGACAAACGCCCTGTCAAACACCCGACAATCACGTCATTGTTACCAATCCAACTAAAAAAAATGCTTCCCTAATCACATGGAAACTTTGATGGTAATTTATTCCTCATTAATAATATAAACAGACAGAATGTGCTGTAATCCTCCAGTGGGGGGAAAAGACTAATTATAAGCTACTAAATGCACTCGGGTCCTCATTGATCACAAAGTGGATTCTGCCCCTGAGAGATGAGTCTCACCAAAGGAGTCCGACTGAAGTTCAAAGTTCCAGCCACAATATTCGGCAGGTGAACCACAAACACTCCTAACAAGCGTCGATGACGATCTTCACTGTTCATCTACCATCAGCTGATCAGCTGGACACAGGGGATTCAAAGTCTGTCATTAATTAACACCTTGGGTTTACCATCCACATACGCACATATCATTCAATCCAGACTCATTCTTTCATCCTCAGCCTTTCCAACTTGAGTATGTTGTCGTCACACAAAAGTCGAAACCCCCTGACCAATTAGTTCAATATGTTAAAACTATTTGCGGAAAAGCCAGGACAAAGCAAAATATACACATAAATACATAAAGGGAATTTTGGTTCATCCTTAAAATAATTAATATATCAGAGTAATCATGGCTTCACTTCTACGAATGTCTGGCCATCATTTAGCATAATAGGGTACCAGAATCAGAAGACACATTCTCCAGAATCCAAGTCATGATGAAGGTACATGGTTGTACCTTATAAAAAAAAGGAAAAATGTGGATTATCACCAGTTATAGTTAATTAAAACAAAGGCACGTCAGGACAGATTCTCTGTAGACCCTGACGCCTCTCTGTCGTCTGGCAGGCCCTTAAATACTCACTGTTGAAGTCACTCACTCATCATTCCCAGCACCTTTATGGAGTCTGTTTATGCTCTAAAGGCCTTTCCTAGTTTAATAAGACAGAAGACAGGAGCCAACCTGTTTGTTTCATTGTTTGTTTCACTGCTGTAGTTGCTGATCCTGTAAACTAATGACAAAGCATCAGGTACTGTATAGGAGACCAAGCAGCACTGTAGCATTAGAACATGGCTGACTTTTTAAGAAGCTCCACGCCATAGGGGCTCCTTTTACTCACTTCCTGCACATTCTGTTATGTGTTTGTGATTTTTTTTTTTTTGTTCATTTTGAAGGCTGTTTGTTTCAAATTGCTACCAAGAAAATGATAGCACCCTGAACCACATTTTACTCATTTACAGTAACATTTTAATCATTTATTCATTTAAGCCAAAAACAAGACCTGTCCTAGCACACATCGACAACCAAGTTTAGCGTGGGTTAAAAAGGTGAAAAAGAGATACCATCAGCATCATAGTTCTGTGTTTCTTTTTTTTTGTCATTTCATGTTTGTTTTCTTTAATCTCCTTTTTCTCCTCTTCCCTTTTTCAGATTACTCTTCTTATACAGGTGGGAGTGTCTGATTGACTAAATAGTGGGTGAGAATAACCATACTTTTGCTATAAAGGCCATATAGGTTGATACATTCCATACGCACTAATCAAAGCATCACATTCCACCATATTTTCTGAGAGTCTTCTGTTGCCCCATAAAGTGTTAGCAAAGACAGATGAGGCAAAAGACAGCACAGGCGCTAGTCAATATTTCATAAGCTCTTGCTCTCTTTTCTTTTCTCTTCTCAGTCTCGCATGTCCTCAGCTCCATTTGAGATAGAGTTAATCTCTGTCAATATTCCCATGCATAAGGGTGAAAAAATGGAGAAGTGGGGAAATTGGGATGGAAAAGAGAGAGAGAAAACTTTCAGAAGTTTGTGGATGGATGGGGGGCAGTGGAAGGTGATACGTTCTCGTAAAAGCATGATCTCACATCACCATAAAGCTGTTTGTTGCTCATACTTCCAGTGGAAAGATTTCAGACTGGAAGTATGAAGAACAATGGAAAGTGATGCATATCTACCAGGAAAAATTAAAAAGAACCTAAACTTAATTCATAAATATATTGCAAAAGCTAACTTGCAGTGAAGGAAGCCATGGAAAACTTTAAAACTTTATTAGAAGGCTGTGTCCCAAGTTAAAGAAAAGCCCATTGCCTCAACTCCTGTTATTTTCATAACTAATAGGGCAGGTTCAGCACAGTCTGAGGGGCACTCTTAACTTCTCCATTCCCCACTATTTTTATGACACTTTTTATTCGACAGAAACTCACACAAACACAGGGAGAACATAAAAGTCTATAAACCTCTAGAGCAATCTGAAACATGCTCCTCTTATGTTTTATTTCTTAATTGATTTCACATAACAAATGGGTTTCCAACTAATAACTAAAAAAAAAAGTAACAAAAAAAAATCACAGCATAAATACCAGTATGTACACCACTATATGTACAACAGCATGAAAATCTGCTAAGCAAAGCACCTTGTGGGCTTTCTGTTAATGAGAAGCACTGCAGCTATGTGGGAACGGCGCGTATGAAAACTGCCTGTTCATTAGCACCCGCCCTGGCCCAGTCTTTTCTGCACTATAAGCTCATTTGTAAAAACTTTTATTGCTGCAATTAGAATAATGTTCTTCCAGCACTCAAGTATCTGGAGGTGGAGAGACAGCTACTCAGGAAACCATTTCCTGCCACCCCCCATACGCCAACCCCCAGCCTGCTGTCATGCTCCTCATCTGGCTGTCACGACTCTTAGACTCTTCAACCAACCACATAACCGGCTTTTGAACCGCACAGGATGCAGCAGTGCACCTCTATCTTACGTCAGTAACAAAGGCATCCATGGTCTTCACTGCAGTAAGCTGTCTTTGCAGGACCACCTACTAAAACAACCATAATGTATCTATAGGGTTTCTGGAAACCATGTCGACCACGGTCTCCAAAATATATGGATCACGCATACCAATTTATACTAAGGATGCATGGTCCTGAGAATACAGTATCAATCTCTTTACATTTATTTAGCAGATGGTTTTCGTTCAAAGTGACATACAAGTAAGGATAGCTTGGAGATAGAGAGTAAAGTCATAACCCATAGAGCAACAAAGCACCCAAGATGCCATTTATTAAATCCTGAAAATAATAACAACATTCCATTACTTATCATTTCCAGAAGTATCCCGCTGTCAGGAGATGAACACAGCTGCTGAATGGCATGGCATAATGTAAAATGTATCAAATTAAGATAATAAAAACAAGACAGGTATAGAGGTATGTTTTAAAATATTTAAGTCTTCTGTGTACTTTTAAGTCTCCCTGGACCAACACTAGGCTTAGTCAGGAGATATCCAGGTCCGCGAAACAGATGATTCATTATAGCTTCTTAAGTTACCATAAGCTGCTATTGGTGCTTCTGAAAACTTCACTGCCCTTCCCCGGTGCTAACATTAAACTTTCTCATGCTATAGAAATGACAATGAGGTTAAACAGCAGAGGGAATTTATGGTCTTGTCATCAGCTGGGCCGCAGGCCTAGCTATGTTTGACAATAACAGTGGGTATCTGTAACAGGCCACAGTCACGCGCAGCATGTGCCGAAAAACACAGCAATGTTTTCAGAGTTCACACTTAGACCAGCTGCCTCACAGCAACAGACTTCTGCCTGAGAGGTTACAAACCAAGGTGGGGGGGGCAAAAGGAGAAAGCAAGGGTATAAGAACAACCAAAGGAGACTGACAGGAAACTCAAATTCTTTTTGTTTTTTGACTTTCTGGTTCTGACCCCTAAGTAGGATGGGAATTGTGAACTACGACCACCAGCATCTTAGCTTGTTGCAGATCTTCATGAAGTCTGCCTTTTGTCTTTTCCTCATCACATCCTCCCTTTTTCATCATTCTGTCACCAGACGCCAAGTGTCCAGCGCAGTCATATACCGCAAAATCTTCATGACTGCATGCCATCGTCCATCTTATCCATGACTAGTGAGTAGATTGACGCTGTAATCAGAAACTTAACAAACTAAGCGATGGGAATAATGAATATATTATCACTGACAGTTTTATCTTGTTTACTCAGTAAGTTTTGTACAACAAATGGTTTTGTTTCATGACAAACGTGTAGCGACTAAAAATAAGTTTTCATTTTGGAGTAAAGTTAATTTTAAGCAAGGCAAAGAGTATTTAAACAATGTAAGAAAACATCAACAAAACGTTTAATTTTTTTCCCATAGACAGGAAAAATTCTCAATCGTAGTTTGTTGATCTAGGTCCTCTGTCCCAGAATAGCAATCTTTTACCAATCAAAGCAGAGCAAACCAGCATGACCGCACATCATCTTCATCCATACACCACCCATCCATCCAAGCCACTTTCCAACGCACGGAGTCTTTTCCAAGGAAGCACAGGAAACAAGGAAGGAAAAGGTGCCAGCCCACTGCAGGGCATAAACACACACACTGACACCTGAAATCACACACTATGAGCAATCTAGAGACAACACTAACCTCCCACATGGAAATCAAAAGATTAAGTCATCTGTAAAGGTGGCGTGGTGGCCCAGTATATGACACTGTTGCTTCACACCTCCAGGGTCGGGGGTCTGAATCCCACCTCCATTATGTGTGAGTGGAGCTTGCATGTAACTCCCTGTGCCATGCAAGTTTCATCTCAATATTCTGGTTTCCTACCGCAGACATGCTGTTAGGCTAATTGGTGTCTCAAATTGCCTGGGTTTGGTTGTGTATGTATTCCCTGCCTTGAGCAGGCATCCCTTCCAGGTTGTGCGATAATCCTGTGCTACCAGGGATCAAAGTCAGATGAATGAAAGTCAACTGCAATATTATTCAAGTTTAGAAGAATCTCAGTATCTCAGCAGAGAACAGAACAGAACAGAGCCCTACAATGAAAGCTTTAAGCAGATGCCAGTTATGTATGTTGATATTTCATACATATCACAATAGTAACACATTAGCATGAAATACAACTTTTTTTTTTTACCGCCCCTTACTGATATTTCAAGCATACAGTAAGCTACTGGTAGTGAGTTTGTGTCAATCATCTTTAGATATTGTTTTAATGTTGCCTTTGCACAATTTATAACATTTTAGTATATTTATAAATGTTAATATAGTGTACTGTATACTGTAATAATTAAAATAAAGGAAACCTAAGCTCTAATACACATTGCTGACTGTAAATAAAGGTAATCGGAGATTGTGAATGCTGACTGACTGCAGGAACAAGACTAAGATGAGATGCTTGATGCTGAGATACTGAGCTGCTGTTCCACAACCAAAGTTCTTGTACACCTTACAATACTGACTGGTTGGGGAGCTGGTCATAAGTTGGAGAGGTCGTTAAACAGGTAGCTCATTAAGTAAGGAGTGTCTTGATTTTACTTTTTCCTCTCTCTCTCATTCTCAGGCAGTATGGAAGTTATAGAGATGACGGTAAATAGAAAACCACTGTCACTTTCTATTATGTGCACTTCAAGGTTGAACACACTAAAGACAAATCTATCAAAAGTCCTATTCCACCTGATGAACCCTCAAAGAATATAAACAATGACTGGACTATGAATGTAGTGTTTAATCAGTTCATGATGGAAAGAGGCTAGCATAATAACAGTATACAGAATGGTCCCCCTTCACATGACCCCTCAGTTTCAAAAACGTCAGACCGATACAAGAGTTCTCAGGTAGAGATTTTTCTTGTTTTGCCTTAGCCTTCGTTATCTTTGCCTGTCTAAAGTTGTGTTCTTGCACACCATTGTAGCTGAAATGTTGATGGGCCCGATTTCCCACCACCTCTGGGCTGACTGCTGATTCTTCTCCGGTCTCCTGCACCCGAGCAATTGAGATGTTACTTTTGCTGAATCCCTCCTTATGAAAGCTAAGTTGCCTGGCAACGGAATGTCCGAAACCACAAAGACACAGAGGTGTTTCCTAGCTCCCGCCACGTATGCATGTGTGAGAGCTCTCATCTCTGCATGAGCCTACCAAAGACCAGGTGGGCACTCATCATCATGGTGCTCTTCATTAAGTTTCTTTAAATCTTGTCACTGGATTCCTGGATAAATGGGCGGGGCCCATTATTGTGCGATAAAACTTGTGGATCAGTATTCATCACCACTGAAATTACCAGTGCATCTAAGACAGCATTACATCAGATGTCAAAATCTACACATGGCTTTGGCTGTATACATGTAGCTAAGGAAGTTACCATGCCGCATTCTGACAAGCATGATGTGCATTGGAGTACCAGTATCACAAGAGGCATCACGGTACAGCCTGTCCAGTGCTCATCAGACACAATCACATGCTTAACCCAGACCCAGGCTTGGAAAATGCCAAACAACCACAGATTTCTTTTTATTTTGTTGTAAGTAGCATGGAAGAGAGCCAAAAACTTTTCAAACTCTTACAGGCAAACATCCCCCGTCCCCTCCATAGAATCCTATGACCCACCTTATATTTCATAGCTAGGGACAGGCCCGATATTCATCAAGCTTAGGATGTGCCGTCCACCTTCGCTTCATTCCCGCTATCATCCGGTCCACCCATCTTATCGGAGCTGGCCTTCCCCGCCCACCGCAAACACTCACGCTTGACGATGCTTTAATGACTTGGAAGCAGAAACTGTCAAGCTTCTGCAGCTTGGAGAAGTTTTTTTTTTTAAAAATATAAAAGCACAGAGGGGGACCTATCTCCTGTTCAACAGTGATATGCTTTGCAGTTAGGCTTGTTAGCAAGCACACTTGAGATAGCAAAACCTGTCACAGAGAACAGAGTGGAAACTCTACGTATTTAACAACAGAATCACTAGTATAGTATAGTTGCAAGCGTAAAAACACTGACAAATGCAAAAACCGCTTCTATAAGTAAACATTTCTGTGTATATATTTTTAATGCATACCTAGTACCCAACTATGACATTCAGTTCTGTTTTATTTTACCTTATTTTATCATCAGGCAAGGCAAAATGGTGCTATGAAGGCTCACACCTCCAGGATTGTGGGCTTGATTCCTGCCCTGGCAATGTGTGCAGTGTTTTCAAGTTTGTTCCTGTGCTTGTGTGGGTTTCCCACTTAGTTCACTAGTTTCTTCTTATGGGCTAAATTAGTAGCTCTCAGTGTGTGTCTGCCCAGTCCAGGGTGTCCCCTGCCTCATGCCATGTGCTTCCTGGGATGGGTTCCAAGTTTGAATAAGTAGTTCTGGGAAAATGGATGGACAATACAAAAGGAAAGTAAACCCGTTTCATATGTGCAAAGACAGGCACAGAAAACTTGAAACAGCATGACAGAGTTTTTTTTTAATCTTTATCCAGTCTATACACAAAAATAGTTTGGTGAACACTCATACATCTCTTGTTTTACTTTTCATGGCCTAAATCAGAATTTGGGAATTTCCCACGCCAACAGGGGCAGCTTAACTTATCTGGGGGCCCAAGGCTGACATAAGCATTCACACCCAGGTGTTGCCAATTTAACTAACTATTCTATATTTCCTGAGGCAGGGTAGGGTCCTGCTGTTTGCTGGGGCCCTAGGCTATAACCTGGGATAGCCTATATATTTATCCAGCCCTGCACAAACAAGTGCAAAACAAAAGTAGGTGTAAGATTTAGAGTTATACTTACACAGAAATATTCTGAGGGCAGAACTAAAAATGATTGGTTCAAAGAAATAACCAATCAAATTGCAGAGATAGGTCCAAGCAACTACAGGAGGCAGGACCAACCAATCAGGTGTTTTGGTCACACTTTCTCCAGTCACTTGGACCCACCTTCCATGTAAACTGATTGGTTATCTCTCTGAAAAAAGCTTTTTTTTATTTTGCCCTCAGAACACAATCTAACTCCCACAATCTAAGATTTGGCAACTATGGTTAACTGAACCAGCGATAAATGCCGTCTCAGATGGGTTATTGCCTAGAACTAAGGTGCCACAGAATCTACCAAAAGTCCTGGACACCTGCCTCTCTCCTGCCCACACCTTGTTAAAATAATCATCTCATCATCCCAAAATGTAATCACTCAGTCTGTTACTTTGCTTACAGGTCTAAATGATAATTGTTAAAAACACAAGACCTTGCTTTGGACATATTCACGCTTGCATTGTTAATAAAGAAATAATCACAGTAAACCAAATTGAGTTTATAAAAAAGTCAATTGATGCTGCAATAAAAAGTGGTATTCAGCATTCCATAACCTTTGACCCCCAATTGATTAGAGCACTTGAGTTTTGCCTGTTTATGTTTGCCTTTTATTTTTTCATCAAAGCATATTGCCATTGCAGCTGTTCATGATGGCGACAGCCTTTGAATGAAAACATAAGAGTCTTATGAGACATATTATGCTTTCACATAACAGCTCCCACTGGCAGGGAAGGGCTTCGCGACATATTAACACAGTTTATCATTTCAGAACCTGATACCGAGCACACAAAGGGACTCTGCATACCAACAGAGACATCTTCTCACCAGCCATTTTCTCAGCAGAAGCTGATAAAATTAGCATTTGTCTTTCCCAATGAGCAGCTATTTGCATAACATTCTGCATACGCAGTTCGCTCAATTTATGGGCTGAAGTATCTGACCTTAGCTTGACTAAGGTACAATGTTCTAATTAATTTTCTTCTTTGTTCCATCTTAGCCAACATTAAGAGGGCTTTAAGATTCATGGGCATAGGGATGCGATGTGGATGTAATGTGCATTTTGGACCGAAACATTCCATCTGCCACTATCCAAGCAATAGAGTAGGAGGCAGGATACATAATAAACACACCCTAGGAGTGATTCAGGGCTTTAAATACGGTTTAAATTTCAGAAGCATACTTGGATTAAAGACCATCACTGCAGCCTAGCTGAGGTAGCGGATTCACTCAAATTTGTGCCAGGGTATTTTCTCCAATTAAACAGGCCAGCTTCACTGAGGGTCATCATTTATTTATCACTCAGTCTCGACACAAAATGTGTATCTGTGTCCAGATGAATTTGCATTTGCTTGGAACATTATTCTTTATCAGAGTTAGTCAGAACAGAAGCAGGGAGGCTCTGTATGTGTGTATGTGTGTTTTTTGTGAGTCAGAAGGATTGGCACGAGGGGTCCAGGGAAGAAGGCTGTTGTGGGTTTTGCTCAGCAGGACTGGGGATTAAAGACCAGCTGATCAGCATTTCCTGTCAGAAAGCAAATACATCGCTCTTAAACCGCAGGCCCACCACAATGTTACCACGCCGAAACCACGCCATCCACACTGAAACCACAAATACACCACAATGAAACCACACACACCGGGGTCTTCACCACTTGGGGATCCACCAACATGATTTAGCCTGATTCTCACTGCACTGAGGCCAGCCACAATAGAATGCAGCCATTCTCAGTGCACAAACACTGCCCACACTGCACTGAAATCTTTTTTAACTGCACCGTGACAGGTCACATTGTGATGAAACCCCCCAAAATGATAAAAAAACAACATCAGACTCTGTCTCTGTAGAAGCCACACTCAAAATGCAATGAAAAGTGATACTCTACAAATTAATCAGAAACCACAAAATGAGGTCTCGTGAAAACAAAGAGGAATCCACACAAACAATTCCGATGCCACATAGAAAAACCAATCAAAAATTGTGAGCTTAATTCACTGTGACAATAAAGATCCCCAATAGAACTGTGCCACAGGTTCCAAATAGACTCTAAGTAAAATTCAAAATGCATAACTTCTATGTGGCACTGTCGTTTGATGCCCTGTACCCCTATGTGGATGTTCTGTTATGTGATCCCACTCCTCCCATTATATAAATTTCTGCATCCCTGTCAGTTCCCTCTTAGCCTACGCCAACATTACGGAGAGCCCCAGCTAACCATGGAGCCTGGGTCACACCCCCATTCGCAGGCAGCACACTTTGGCCCCTCCATAGTGCTCCTCCCCTCCCGCACACCCATGGTGACAGCTGGGCATCTGGCAGTGTGACCGATCCCGGGGCGGACAGCAAGGTGGCCGTCAAGCTGAACCCACGCTCTGCTCTGCTGGGGTCCTGCAGAACAGCCTCTCCACTGGCTGCCCAGTGGTGAAGGCACCTAAAAACCCTCTCGTTATTTACTCAAAATCCTTATTGCTCAAAATGAGCCTATGTGGGACCAGTGGTGCAATTTTTAGCTCAGGTAATTTTAAGAACTCAAGCTAAATCTACAGTGCATAGGCCTAGTTCAATTAGACAGGGATTCAAAGCCTTGTTCAATGGCCCAATGGTGAAATCACTGAACCAACACGAGGATTTGAACCAGAGACTTTCTAACCACAAGCACATCATCCTAATCTACTGAGTCAAATACAGAGGCCACTTGAGTTTTCCATTTTGTGGAGAACTGTGGTTCCCAAAACTCTCCTCTAGCGGCCCCCAGCCATTTCATATATTTTATGTGCTCCACCACCTGACAATCAGATTTTCATTCAACTAAAGCCCATAATTATTGGCATCAGGTGTGCCGGAGGTGAAAAATTATACATACATGGCATGGTTGGGGGCACTGAGGGAGAAGTTAGAAAACATTAGTGTGGGGGAGGGAGAGATAATTAGAATGTAGGAAATTATTTGGCATAAGCACTGGGTGGTGTGGGGTAGTACTCTAGCCTTAGACCTCTAGGGCTGGGCTTTGAATTTTACCTCCATGTAGTGTGTGTCTGTATGTGTGTGTGTTTGTGGACATGTATATGTCCCCCACAATGTTATAAAAACCTGTTGTTTTATCTTCTGGGGACCATTTTTTCAATCCCCACAAGGGAAATCTTAATTTTATAAAAATCTGTGAATGCAACCAAAAAAATAAAAATGCCAAAAGTCTTTTGTTTGGTTACTTATGGTTAAGGTTAGGGCTGGGTAGGGGTTAAGGTCATCATGTTGGCAGAGTTCAGAGTTTTTCCCATAGAAAGGAATGCAGAGTACCCACAAATGTATAATTACAAACCTGCGTGTGTGTGTATGTGTGTGTGGAGTTTGCACATTCTCTCCATGTTGCAATGGTTTCTTCTAGGTACTCAAATTTCCTCCCACAGTGCAAAATAATGCAGGCTAATTGGTGTCTCTAAATCGCCCATAGTGTATGATTATGGTGTATGGAGACACCAAGCTAATGAACTAGAAGACAGATATATACTGTATAGATGGATTACTAGGGATAAAAAGTAACACAGATTGCCCAGGGTCCTGGACATAACCACTACATGAGCACATTAACCAAAGGAACAAGACACATACGAGTACTGAACAACACCATTCTTTTAGTGACATGCGGAGTCAAGGGATGCATTATTTCCAAAATAGCTGTGTGTTTCTCCGGGGGAACAAAGACTTCCTGTCCGTTTATATTACCGTCAGTGACTCAGTCCTCTTACTGTAGCTTTTTACAGTGTGTACCACTCGCGTTTCCTTCACCATCCTAGTGCTGAGGAACTACAGTAGATTAGAAAGCAAATAACATAATTCCACATGTAAGGATTCTATCTAGAGCTATGAAACACACACTTTAAAAATGAGTCATCAACTGAAAAAAAAAAATTGATCATGTGTCCAAAGTCAGTTACAGCAATATTCAAGGTGCTAGGATAATACCCAAAATTCTTTTATTCATATACATATATCTTTAGGTAGGCACACTAAACCAAAACAGAGAGACTCTGATGGATACTATCTGAATAGTACAGTACGATCCCGTTATAATAGACTTTAAGGGATCTGGCAAAACAGTCCGTTATATCCAAAGTAGGTTATATCCAGAGTTGCCATATGCCCAAAACACAACTACAGGACACCATTTACTCATGCCACACCCCAGCAGACACGCTTGTGGTATAGATTATTATACTGTACATGTAGTAATCTAATTTTACCTGAGCAGATGCGTGACTATTAATAGTGCCGACTACGTATCTGCGCTGCATATCACCAGCACCCCACGTGCCTTGTAGGCGGAGCCTGCATGTCTGTTATAACCGAACAAAACTACAGACAAAATGTGGGACACCGTTTGTAAAGGTACTAAACATTTTTTAACTTGCCACTTTCTCAACATTTAGTGCAATTTTCTGACATTTAACTAGAAGTCAATGGTTTTGTGAATCATCAGATTTTTTTGCTGTGTAGATTATTTTCAAAATTGCTTATCATATGTGTTACGCCCGGCTCGTCCGATCCTCATGTGTACCACGCTCACCTCGTTACCTTGTTTTAATTCCTGCTTATCACCTGTTACCTGTTAAGTTTAGCCTGTCCTGTGTATTTAGTCCGCGTCTGAGTTCGTATCCCCAGGTCTGTCATTGACGTGGTTTGCTGTGTGCTCCCCTGCGGTCCTGTCTGCGCTAAATAAACCCCGTATCGACGCTTTTACGGCTCTTGCCTGCTTCCCCGCTCGCCCTGCCGACCGGTAATCACAATATGTAAATATAAATTGTATGTCTATATATAAATATTAAATGCAAATGCTAAATATA
>JAODKE010000101.1:12310863-12327405 GCA_026779605.1 Mormyrus hasselquistii | reverse complement strand
GCCCTGCCGACCGGTAATCACAATATGTAAATATAAATGGTATGTCTATATATAAATATTAAATGCAAATGCTAAATATATATATATATATATATATATATATATATGTATACATATACATTTTTGTTTATTTGTGAGTATGGTAGCTTCTTGCTGGCCAGACAACATATTTTTCTATTTGCACATGAAGACTGTTGTATTAATGTTTCCCTTTTATTCTATTATAATTGCTGATTACTTCAGTTTTCTGTTTGTCAGATGAAAATCAGTAAACACATTACATGAAACATCGTACGTTCCAGCGTCAGTATTTACCAACATGCGAACGAGCAACGCGTAGCAATGACCGATAACTGCAATGGATTATGGTCCTCATGGTTCCCATGCCATTTATATTTACATATGATAAGCAATTTTGAAAATAATCTACACAGCAAAAAAAAAAAAAACTGATGACCCACAATCCCATTGACCATTTCCAAATGTCAGAATATTGCAGTAAATGTTGAAAAAGTGGCAAGTACAAAAATGTTTAGTACCTTTATAAATGGCGCCCCATACTAAAAGCGGCCCCGGGGACCAAATTGTTTGTCTGTTATAAGCGAAATTCCGTTATATGCGAGTCCGGTATATCCGATGCTTTTTCTGCATGTTCTTAAAGGCGCATGGCCGGGACCAGCGGACCTCGTCCGTTATAGACGATATTCCGTTATAAGCGAACCCACTATAACGGGATTTTACTGTAATTCCAAGCGTTTATCTGCTTTGCATGAAGTGGAAAAGGTTTTGGTGTCTTAATAACGCTATAACGATAACGGACCATTAAATATTTTTTAGTAATCTTTGGCATTATGAAGATGTTATGAGTTTAGGGTGGTATGAAAAATACACAGCACAAAAGGAACAATTAATTGGTTATGCTGGTCACCAACGTCGAATCCGAGAAGAGCAGTAATTGTTTTGTACTGTCATTTGATGATTGTAAAGACATGTAATGTTATGAATAGTCTGAACATTAAAGAAATATCCTCTAAAGTCTGAATGATCAAACTAAATTATTTCTCTAAGCCAATATTATCTAATTAACACACAAAACTGTAAGAAACTATAATTGGATGTTTTTCATATCAAGATTAAGATTTTAGTAAGTTGATTCCCACACTCATAATAAGCACATTTTTGTGTCTTAAGATGTTAAAAAACTATGTCTGGTCTATTACCACTGAAAACTCATGCATCTGGAAAGATATCTTGGAACAAAGTACTAAAAGCGATTCTGCCTGTTTCCTCTATGCAAATTTAATATAACAATTATTAAAAATATCCATCCATCTTAAGTGCTTATCTCGATCAGGTTTGCAGGGGGCCTGGAGCCTTGGGGGGCTGGGGGGCCTGTGGAGCTTGTCCTGCCAGCACAGAGCAAAGGGATGTGGTCCTCCCTGGATAGGACACCAGTCTATTTACTCACACTTTATATTAATACCATATTCTAGCAGGTGGAAATCACCTTTTCTGTTCATTGCACAGGGAGTGGGAGGATACTTTTGGCAAAGTGTGACACATACTGGAGCAGGAATACTTTGGGGGGTGGAGGATCAGAACCCTGGGGCAAATGATGCACAAAAACTTCCCCAGAGAAGCTCTGGTGTTTAGGTGTTCAGCGCTAGCAGCCCATGCACAGATACCAGGACCCCCACTGGTGTGCTGCATGGGTACACACATCTTTCCTGAAAGTGTGCTCAAGACTGCACGACAGATTTAATACAAAATCCAATCATTCCATTATAAAAAATAATGCTGTAGTAAAGCAGTTATATACGTAGCTTACAATTCTGCACATTTTTAAGGCAATTTCCTAAAGTAAGTTGGGCCTAAAGCTATAATTAAAAATATAAAAAATTCCAAGCAGCAACACTGCCTGCTTCCCTACTTCTTCTCCATCTTCTGTTTCTTTCCACCTGTAGTAATCTCTCTCCCATTCTCCTGTCCTTCTACCCCGGGACATCTGTTCCCTTTAGGTCTCCCTGGCTCTCCGGGACACCAGATGTTTTACATGCCGCGCCTTTATACACACACCAGGATGTTTTCATTTATGAGAGGCTGATCCAAAAGCAAGCTCAGGAATACGGGGACCCCTTGCAGGCTGAGAGGGATGAATAAAACATCACTCAAACTGGGATGGTGGCGAGAGCTCCATTGGAGCCGTTTTAGCAGATTCTGCTAGACAGAAGAGACACCCAGAGTTTCCGCAGCCTGCAATAGTGTTTCCTCATCTCAACTAACTGTCGATTTTGAGAATTGCACCTGTGATTTAATTTCTTTTCCTTTCTCCTGGGCCTGTTTGAAGTGGATCGGCATGGTTTCTTCCCTGGAGAAGGAGTAGCGAATGGACCCATAGAGATGGGAGTCTCCCTACATGGAGAATGAAATCAGGAGCCTTTTAAAATAGCTCAGTATAATATCACTGATATTCTGTAGAAAAGTCATATAATCCACCATATATAGAATGTCTTTAAAACCAAAACTATACTACCTCTGTGTAATTTTAATTTTATTTTACTGGTATATATGAAGTTTCATCCATTCACCCATTTTCTATACCTGCTTTTCTTACAGTATGCAGGGTCACAGGGGTCCAAAGTAGAGAATAAGACAGGATGGGGTGCCAAAACCATCACAGGGCACACACACCAAACACACACATAATCACACCTACATATAATGTGACAACTCCAGTTCACCTTAGTGAGTTTTTGGACTGTAGGGGGAAACCAGAGATCCCACTACTGGAAACAGCACCACAAATATTACTATGGTCATCTGATTGTATAAATGTTATTATCCAGCCTTACAGTGTCATTAACCATCTATCCAGCACCATGGTGAACCACTGCAACATCACTGCACAGTCCACTGAAACATCAGCATTATTGCTGTCGGTATTGTTTTTAAGCTATGCCGAAAGATTGCAGTCCATCTTGGCTTTCTCTGTGTGAGAGATTCTGGTCTTAGCCACTGCCTCTAAGATTACTTCACCAGACAGACCAGGATGACCACTCTGCCAGCCACCAGAGAATCCTTTATTACCATTTATCACATGCCCTATTTATGGAGCATCATCTATTTCCCATCTTGTAGAGCAGAGAGATTCAAAATGTCCCTGCTTGAAGGATCTCAGTGAGAAGCACTGAAATGCCAAGGGGGGGGGTTAATCAGCTGGGCAGTAAATGAGATGAGGTTGGTCCTCAAGCTTACAGGCTTAGATCCTAACAGGTTGGACAGAAAAAGGGAATGAGCCTTGTAAGCGTCATTTCATTTGCCATACATTTTTATATGTGAAGCTTCAACTGAATTTTCAGTATGTGATAGATTTTAAACATATGACACAGCATTACCACATGAGATACCATCAAAATATTATCGGTTCTATATTCTAATGCAAGGATGAGAACATAAAGATATGATTTGCTTCCGACATGCATTTATTACTTTTTAAATTCTCAGAGAACAGACGTAAAACAATTATCAGAAAAGCTGTGACTGTTACGTTAAATTAAGTAATAATGATAAAAACAATACAATTCCAGTTAAAAGTAAAACAATATCGATCATATAGCTAACTGCTTGGACCCTAAATGTCACTAAAACCGCCGTTTCCTACGGAGCCCTGCTGGATTCAGGTAAACGAGGGCACGGTTTGCCAATCCTTCCCCACAATTCGACAATCCACGCGCACATTACATTGCTTGCAGTCCGTTCCCACGTTTTAGCAATCTGTGTGCGCGACTTTGGAATCCGTTTCCTACTTGTTGTTGCACTAATTGTTTTTCCTTTGTGCTACTAAAGTTTCAACAATACTAGCATTACTCCTACAGCTTACAGTAATTTGAGAAGACATTATACGTGTCACTTTTTATGTATTTTGGAAATAATAAGACCGCCCATATCCCACTGCAATAGCGATTAAAGTGAACAGTTCTTGTTCTATTTATGTTAAAGCGAGGCTTTTATTGCCGATGTGGAATTAAGATCAATTTAACAAGATTATAGAAACCATTAGTACGCCATATACGCCATAAATACGAATATATTATGGGTTTTACATCTTCTTGGGGGTGATAACACCTCTGTTGCTGTGAGGATTAGACAGTCCCAATGTTTTCTTGATGGGTAAGCAGCATGTTAACGCCCATTAACGAAAACAAAAGGTGTGATACGCAGAAGAACGTGCTATTGGCGGTTAAAGGGGCCAGTGGTAGAACTCTGACAATGAACTACGTAGGTAATTTACTTATAACTCAGCAGCAGTATCAATTTTTCTGGCACTGCAAATGTAAACTATTCCTTGCGTTTCACGTGTTTGCTGATTGTGGGCGTATCCGCATTTGTCTTGGACTACTCTGATTGGTGAGCGGGAGGATGGCACTTTTGATTGGTGACAATGACTGTCACACAAGAAGCGCGGTATGGATTTGTAAACCTATTTTCATGACAGTTTTAAACCCTGGGACGGACGTGCTGTATAATGCATGTACTAAATCGAAGATTTGCGATTTGCTAATCGCGTAGTTTCAAATCGCAATTTAGATTTAAAATCGATAAATCGTTCAGCCTACCAGCGTACAACCGCTTTTAACATCAAAAGACACATATTGCTCATATTTAATCATAACCACAGTTATCCAGCCAGATTTGAAGTCTGGAACCTGGAGTAACAGGTCAAGGCAATAAAACCCTGCATCAATGGGACATTGGTCTCACAGGAGTATGTCGGAGATTGCAAAATATCCTATGACATTCTGTTATTGCATCTCATAAATGACCACAGTATAAATAAAAGCAGTCTCTGGGGAAAATTGTTCACTAAATGCTTATCACTGTGGAATATAATGCCTTACTATAGCTGTGATGCAGTAATGTAAAATACATATACACATACATACACATAGAACCATATACCACACAGTCATGTTATTTCAGCCGGACTATTTCAGTCAGAAACACAGGTGTTTGTATATGTGTGTGTGTGTGTGTGTACACAGAAACATTTGGTGGAGTCCAAATAATGCTTATTAGCACAGCAGACACAGTGTGACGTCTTTTTTAAAGAAGAAATTCTGACTTTGTAGGCTTATCAGTTATTATTCGCATATGAATATTAGGTGCGTTACTGGAATAATTCTAAGAGCAGATGACAGAAAAACAACCACATACCACACAGTCATGTTATTTCAGCCTGACTCAGTCAGAAACACAGATGGCGACTGTTGCTTTTTGTTGGGCTTGTGTAGCTCCGACCGGCATCAGTTATGATGTTTCTGGAAATGGGAAAATGTCATGTCAGTCCCAGCTACATGCCAGGGCCTGTGAGCAGCCATCACGGGCTGAAAGGGAGTGGGGGGACAGGATGGCCTGCCCACAGGCACCAGGCCCTTCCCAGCTTGCAGGACATTTACTCTTGATTTATGGTGATGTAATACGATTGTAAAGAGCGATGGAAGGAAGGGGGCGTCTTGGCAAACTGTCTCTCTGACAAGAGAAAGCAGCAACAGCTAATTTTAATTTATAACTTCCAAAAAAATTATTAGAACTAAGAAATTTATTAGGACTAAAAGCATTTCAGGCTCAGCCTTTACTTCAGTTTTTTAAGGTCTTTGCCAAGAAGACAGGAGCAAAATGGGACCAAAAAAGAAAAAAAAATCAAAGGAAAGTCAGTGCTGCCCTATCTTCCTCACTTTGTAAAGAGCCTCAATATTAAAGAAGGCACTGGATTCCAAGCAGGGCTAGATGTGCATCGCAGTTGGATACTGCATCACCAGTACACTCAGTAGACTCACAAGCCATATGCAGGAGATAGTGCAGTGAGTAAATGACAGGGCTGTATTGTTTTATTAACGCTATTAAAATGCCTTTTAACTCAAGGTTGGATGCCCGGGGACCACAGTGAAAATCCAGGCAGAAAGTTTAAGAAAAGGGGGATCCGTCACTAAACTCCCTGAATTAAAGCTGGTTAACTGATCCAGCTATTGAACTTCACCCATGAAAAATGGGTAACTCCATTATAAGTATGCCGGTCCATCACTTAAGGGATTCAGATATTAGTGAGCTAGGAACTATAACCACACCTCCAGCTCATGATCCTCATCCATGACGAAACATTATCTATATTCATGTTTAAAATGTCATAATGTACCAGGCCTGTTAAATTTCCTACTCCCACATTAGCTGCATAATCCTACATAATACTTCATTTATTGATTGATTGGTTAATTGGTGCACCAAATTGTGATCTTTGTCTTTAACAAGCCTTTGGCTCTAACAAGATGGAGAACAGCAAATTAATCTAGCAATGATATTCACTAAATACCACTTTGTACTGCAAAAAATCATTCCAGTGAGCTGGCTAGCCAGGAGGTTTTTCACCTGTGTGCAAAGGGCCTGGACTGAAATTTTCACAACCTCTGGTTCATTCCATCGCTTCTCAGCTCGGTAGAATGTAAAACTGGCAATCTTGTTAACAAGGAGAATCTGAAACATCTGTTTGACATATAACTTAATTGCAGTGCTTCTCTGTGTACAGTTACCAGCGATAGGGAACTGGGGAGGTGGGTGGAAAGTTGAGGGTCCTGTGGGGGCCAGCCGTCTGGAGTGAGACGGCAGTGCGAGTTCCTTAAAACCGGGGGCCTCCCAAACAAGCTGCATCTATTGTCTGGGACAGTATCTGGCTGGAATCCTCCGTACAGGAATTATCATCGCTCAGTCTCCACTTGGCTGCAGACTGTGTCGCCTGCTCCAACAGAGAGAGAAAGTCGTCCAATACCCCTAACCCTCTCACCACTTCTCCACTGGAAGTCACTGGGAACAAGAGACCCCCCCCCCCCTTACAGCCAATCTCCTGGCACTACACAACCCATTATCCTCAGTAAACAAACCAGAAAGTTTGGGCAGCAGGCACAAGAGATGGTTCCTGTACTTAAGAGGCCCAGCCCTGGCAATGCATGGAATGAAGCATCGCTCTGACCTTACTGCAAGTCAGTTTAGTAATGGTCCAGCTTAGAACCTTTGTTTCTCAGGCAGACGTTTAATTAGGGTAGGAATTTCCCTGCAAAATCCACCAGGTATGCCCCCCCCCCCCTGATCAAACGGTAAAGATTTCTTTTGTGATGTAACGTATGCTCGTGACAGTCACAGCAATACTTTTTTGCATTTTTTTTATTTTGCAACACATTTAAACAATAGCTCATAGTGTCTTTTTTCTTTTCATTATACAATGTTTTCCTTCCCCTGTTTGCCTTCTGGGTTTTAATATTTACATGCAGTTCCACAGTACAAGGCGTGAAACGCACAGAGCTAGCTTAATGTGAATAATTTCAAAAGCTCACTCTGTTTCAGAAAGGGTGTCTATCATTCTGGGAGCAAACAAGCTGTTTAGTTCCCTGTGCAGTCAGAGCAGATGTGGGGTTGTGAAGTGCAGTCGGCACTACAGGAAGGCACAGAGTAACAAGAAATAAAGCGGTTCCCTTGTCCTACAGTACCTGACATATCAGATATCTAATTTCACCGTCAGTATAGATAACGCGGAGCACAAACTACACGCATTAACATTATCAGCAGTTAGAGGAATTTTGCACAGAGCAGAGAGCCATACGTAATGTATTCTTCAGAAGTCCCGGGGGCACAGGATATATACCCGAGATGTGTTTCCAGACATCCCCTTTAACGTAGGGAAAGGCGCATGGGGAAAAAGTTAGGAGCAAGTACTGACGGCGAGTTGGACGAAAGGATGGAGAAAGGATAGATAGTGTAAGGGAAGAAGTACAGGCAAGGGTGTTTATCAGCATGAGATTAAATCAGCCACCCCCCACTGTCTCACAACCATACTCCCCCTGCCTGTGTTGTCACCACCACTGAAATGTAATCAATTCCAAGCACTTCTATATGTAGACACTGACAGAACACATAAACAAGTTTAAAGTTTTTGCATTGTTTAGCTCTGCGTATTTCTATATGAGTGCTATTTTGTGAAAGAGAAAAAAATAAATAAATTTTGAAAGCTGACATTTAATACCCAGACTCGCAGTTAAGTATCTTCTCATTATCTTTACAAAGGTGGTTTTCTTATGAGACATCCTGTAATTTGTAAGACAGACTGTAGTATTATTTTAAAGTGGAAAACCTCTCTATATCACTAAACTAAAAAAAACATGATCCCTCTCTCATTCATGTTGTACAAAGGATAAGAGTGGTTTGTATCTCTACAGAAACCTGAGTGAAACATTAGGATGTCAATGATCAATAGCACTCCGAAGATAATCTGTTAACTAATAACAAAGCACACTCAGTATACAATTATCTTAGCAAACACACCATTTACATGAGATATTTCGCTATTATATTGACTATTTTATGGCTATATTTAATTTATCGTGTTGACTATATGAATATATTTTATATATTTATTGTCTATATTAAACTAATTTAAATAACTTTATTATTTAGCTATTATTATTTTTTAAATCATTTACATATGTGTGCTTGTATACACTGACAGCTTTAGTTCAGTTTTACCTGAACTAGTCCGTCTTGGCCCACTTGTCAGTATGTCACCGCCTAGTGGCCGGAGGATCTACAATGACAGCTTTGTGTGAGATGACCTTAACTGTGGATCAATGTCAGAGCAAAGGTCAGCACTACTGAGTGAAAGTAGGACCTCATTAACTGGGGCTTGAATAGGCTTGGAGTTCGCAACTGTCACACTGGACAGGGGGTCCCAATGTGCTGCAACTGCCACCACTCTCCTATTCTACGGCAGCGTGGAGGGCGCAGCTGGACTTCAGGGTACATGTTCCCACCTGTGGGCACCAATAACATGCTGATCTGAAGTGGAGCAGCTTGGTGAGTGGGCAATATGCAAATGAGAAGCAATTAATAATAAAAGTCTAGAATTTGGTGGTATGCTGCTATAGTATGACACAAAAACCGATAATCAGTTGTTGGTGTGTTCTGGTTGGTAAATGTGGAGTGTCTCCATAGCCAGTCACAGGGGCAGGAACCAGCAGTTAAGGTCAAATTTCTGGGAGCATCTTTATTTATGTGTTTGAATTGTTGTGATCGATTCTGGCCCTGCTCTCCCGTTCTGTCTAAATGTCATGCATCTCCCTATAGGAGACTGTGTCTGCTTTTTCAACAAAACACAGAGGTTTAGTTGATTTAAAGACACAAAACTCACACTCACAAATGCGCACACATACACACGCACACACACACACACACACACACACACACACACACAGAGGTGTGAAAAGCCACCAACCAAGCAATCACTTCCCACCTGCATTTTGCAACGTGCTCACATTAGACCACACATTCCAACTTTCTCTGTAAAGATTCTTCTCATCATTCATCCAAATGTACGATTTTACAAAGCGTGTTAGGACATGTAAGAATCGACCTTGGCTATTTGCTGGAATGTTTTTAGAAAGAAATTGTAATGGTCACAGGAAGGGTGCACACTCTACTGTATGTTCTTGAGAACCTATCAAGGAATGAAGAAAGAAATTCCTCACTGGATTGTTTTTTCTTCTTTTTCTCCTCTTTTGCCCCCCTGCTTACCAAACTGCAGTCCCATAAGAAATAATGATATGAAGAAGCCAAGAGTCACACACTACTGGCCACAACAGTACCCCACTCTGGATTTTTCCCCTACCCCTGAAGCAGTCACACTCTGAACAATGCTCGGTGACCTGCCCAATGGCAGCGGCGAATGAACTTCTCTAGGCGTCCTAGGCCCACCCCCCAAAATTGAACCGCTTGAGCTATTTTGTGAGCCAAAAGAGAAATGAGGGAGAATTACCAATGATGTAACATCAATCATGTAAAATTTGCCGAGCTTAGGGGTGCCACCAGATCGATTGGCCAGATTTAATATCTCCTACCATTCCATTTCTTCTATGGTGGGGTCCCTGATTTTGCCCTGCCCTGGGCTAAAGCTAGGAAAACCTGTGAATTAATTCACTCCCAGCTGAGCTTTGCACGTCTCTGTGGACCTTCCTTTGCTACGGATGGCTACCATGCGGCAGATCCTGTGTCAAGCTGAACTTAATTCTGTTTGGCTAAATAACTCCAGTGTCAATAGCTTATACAGCACATCTGTCAGTGTCAGAAAGCAGAGCCGAGTGAGCTTTGGGTCTACAGCGACTACAGTGACTGAGGAACTCCAAATGTACCCAACTCAGTATGCAGCAGTGTACAGGATTCAGGCACTAAGGAAAGTAAAACCCCATAAACAGGTCATGTATCTGCTTCTAGCTGTAATAAACATGAGCATTTCAGAAATGTGTAAATGGCTTCAATGTCTCCGGCAACAACAACATTCCCTAACATGTATGCTTTGATGATTTTTGCATTGAAATCTAGAAAAAGGAAATGGTAGAAAATATAGATCTCATTTAAGCCATTATATCTAGACAAGCTGTTATACATATCTAGAAACTGCTATTCAGGAACTTGTGGTTATCCATAACATAGCATCCATCAAACACAGCCAAATCTACCTTCCAATGGAATCCAGAAGCAAACAAGGGAAATCACATCAGTTATCCGAGCGTAAGTGATACTGCCTCAGTCTAACACGCGACTTAAATGGCTCTCCTGATTTAGAGCGCATTACTTGGGTTTTGCCAGGCAGCCTGGACTTTGTGCTGATCAAGGGCAGAGACTTTCAGTGATCAAGTGGAGGCGAAATCACAATATAATATGTTAGTTTTTGTCTGATGGGCTGTATCGATATGTAACATTGCCTAAATCAATACCAGAGAATGGAATCCGGTTATGCCTAAGGCTGCTGCCAAACTGTCGATGCCAGGCCAAAAGTCATGCTGAAACACCTGAGAATGCTGAGTGAAAAGCTCAGTGTGTGCCTCTTTTCAAAGCCCTTAAACATTCACTTTACTCAGCTAAATGCCTCTCCATCCTTCAGGAATCTCCCACAGGACTTCCTGTGAAGTCCTATTAAAGTTCCTCCATCTTACAAAGTAATGAAACAATAAGCCCTCTTTTGCTTTATATTCCCCCCGCTGCATACAGGGAAGATGTCCAGGGGTCCCACTGGCGTTATTCTGTGTACCTTTCGGTTTTCTGTTAGACGTCCCACTTCAGCTTGTGTTTTATGAACGGCTGCCCGCGGGGGTTCCTCCCTTACGAATGGACCCAGAGCAAACAGCGGAGGCAGGGAGGGAGAGAGGGATGGGAGGCATTGAGGCGAGACTGGCCAGCGACTCCGCAGGGCAGCCTACAGATTCACATAAGTGGGCTCAGGGGAAGTCTTTGCTCTTTTTCGGAGTGGCCACTGAAGTCTGTGTCTACACAGCTTGACAAAGAAAAGGGCACCATCATTGTTTGGAAGGCATGCCAAACTCATTTTGTAAAGAATATACTGTAGTACAAAATAATAGCTTGGGATAGTAAAAAACATGAAAAGGAGATGCCCAGGCATGTGACATACATACAGAAAGTGACCTCACAAAGGATATGGGAGCCTTGAAGATTCCAGACACTAGTACTGGGATTTGTCACTGATGGCTCCTGAGAAAAGCAATCTTTAAAGGGTTACATATCAGAGAACCCTCTCCCCCCAAGGGGGTAGTAGGGATGCTTTTCCATTTCTTCTTAGTACCTTCCAAGTTTCCCCTATCTTCCCTGAATGATATCAGGGCCAGACCTTGTTAAAGAGGCATATATTGCTTGGCTGTGGATATCAGAAAGAGCCTGGATAGCAGCATCAACCACAAGCGTCCAACCGAGCGGAGAAACCAACCCGCCGTACAGCATGCGCGTGCCATCTCTCACTTTTATTTTCCTGTGGAGCCTAATCTAATCAAAATATATCCTGATGGTGCCTGGGCCTTAGCGAACTCCACTCCAGCGCCCGGCTATTAAAACTAATTCGGCTAGCGTTAACTTCGGCCCTGTGCAAACAATAGCTCTGTTCTCTTTGCGAGAGCAATTCCACGCTGGTGGCTGGCCGTCAAAACCAAGGGTGACGAACATTGGAAGAATTCTTTCAACACGGGAACCCACAGCGTGTGCTCCTGCATGTCTTAAACACCATGCTTCCTCACTTTATATTTTCCTCAGAAACATCTTTTTCTGTCAACACACGGAATAAAAACCGCACACATGTATCGGCTTAATTTAGTGTGCCGGCTTCATTCAAATTGCATAAAAGGAAATGATATGAAAAAGTTATGTTACACCTAAATTAATTCAGCTATAGCGATTTATTCAAATTTGGCATAAAAGGGTCACAGTAGAAATGTTTGTTACACACAGATAATTGTTTAATGAATATCCAAAGCCTTGACAAAAGCAAAATGATAGCTTGGCAACAGATATCATATCAAAAAAGATCCTGAGGCACACTTTGCTCAAACTGATAAACCACTGAGGTATAGCACTTTCATCTGCTGCATCCCCAGTCCCGAGCAGTAAAACAATGAAGATCTCAATGAATAAATAATATCACAGACAGTACACAGCAGGCAAAATCATCCAATACAACAGATGCTGGGATTTTAATTTTTTCCATCGCCTTGAAACCTTATGATAGACAGATGAGGCCATAAATTAGTTTTGAATCACAGCAAGGGAACATAAAGTAATGACTGAATAAATAAATGTACTAAGTGGAAAGTGAGACAAGAGAGATTTGATAAAATACAGTATGGCATTTTTCTACCCTAATGAATCTTTGGGTTCAGGCATGTCTGTGGAGATGCAACAGACCTCAGGAAAAAAGAAATGTTATGAGAAAAAAACACCAACTGCTTTAATAAGTTTCCCAGTAATTTCTTGTGAAAACACACAAAAAGCTTTGTAAGCTGTAAAAAGAGACCCCTGCAGGATCCTGGAGTAGTCTTCCTTATCTCCAGTCCAAGTATCTTAAGGCATCTCAAGTCATTAACTCAATATTGCAACTGCTTCTTCAGCTGACCTCCGCTGAGCACATCTTAAATCATTGTTATTTTTAAATGACTTCTTCATATCTCATTTTAAATTGCCTTTAATACTGTTTATTTCTCCAGTACAACTTTTACAAGAAACATTAAGACAGCAAGTCTACCTTTGAGTAAATATTGATATATATACCCAGTGTTTCTCCCAAGAGGGAAGGCAAATTTTCCATATGGAGGGCAGTTATTACAGTTTGCAAAAACCACTGCCAAAGCCATCAGGGGCAGTTTCTTTCTTTCCATCCATCCATCCATCCATCCTTCTTCTAAGACAATAGCTCTCAATCAGGAGACTGAGGCCCACTAGAAATAATGTAAAAAAATGACATTGCTAAAGCTTAGGCTGGACGGTATAGATCTTTTCCAGTATATTGATATTGTCTCAAAATGTGATACAGTATCACAGAATACTGCTTATATCATGGGCATCGTCAGGTCAGATCATTCGGGGCTACAGCCTCGAGTATTTTAAGCTGAGCCCTGAGTATTTTAACTCCAATGGCAATCTTCCTTTAACAAAAAAAGTCAAGCCCCAGGTAAACTTGACTTAGCCCCTGATTTATTTTTCAATAGCTATTGTATAAACACCCCTGATTTATATTGATATATTTTAATTGTGCATTAAAAATACAGTTTTATTAAAGATTTTAAAGAAAAATTCTTTCTTAGTTATGAACAGTGTGAGAGCTTCAGTCGTGACATTACACAGAATCTCAGAATTCACAGCTAAAATCAAACCACACAGCTATTGTCTTGCAGGGAAGCTGACAAAGGAGAAAGGTGAGGAAACATTGTCATTTGGTTCAGTTTGTTTTGATGTATTACTAAAACATTTGTGCTTTTCAATATTTGTTTTATTTTGTTGTAGGATAATATTATAAAATGAGGGATTTTGCAGTTATTAAGCATGCATTTAATGTTTGTCAGGTTTCTATTTTAGAGCCATTTGCGAAATAGGTTTTACATTTTGCTTTCTAACTATTCTTAAACATTCACCTTCTATATTAAGAGTAGTATCACAAACTGAGGGAAAACCTGTCTTGGTGGACATAGTAGAGTGAAACCATGTTTGAGATACGTTCAAAGGAAATTACATTGTTTGGGAGTGTAACTACATTATGTTTATATTAATAAACATCTCCAATGTTTGTCATCATTGCAGAATGCATACAGGAGAATCAATATCAAAACCTGTGTAGGGGAGCCCCAAACATGATTTCTTGGACACGGGGGGTCCTTGAATAAAAAACAGTTGAGAGCCACTATTCTAACCTACTTATCCAGGTCATGGTTGCTTCCAGTGTTTTCATAAAACAAAATTACTCATTAATAAATGATACCCAATGCATGGTTTCTTTCTTGATAAGGCAAATCTATAACATAATATGTGGCCTGATTTCAAAGAGCCTTGCTGCCATCACTGCATTCACACAAATGAAATAAAAGCATACATGCTGATCTGACTTCATTTTTCTGATAGACTGAAATTGCTAAGAACAACAATACTGTAAGCAAGGCATCATGGGGATGAATAGCAAGATAACTTCAGAGGATGACAGGTCAACTCATAATTATTAGTTTGCTGGTCACTTCTTACTGAATGAATCAGTTCACTGAACCTGTAAGGTGATAAAATAAATAACATGATTTGGTGAACCTTCTCTTATTTAAAATACTCAGAGCTTAAGAAAATTGTGGGACAATGATCTAATTTAGTTATAGTCGAACATTTTGTGGGTAATGTTTAAACCATGTAATTGTTGATATCCGGTAGTCATATTGCTTTATGTGTTCTGCAAAAATGATAAGTGATGTGGTCATGAAAAATACACAAATCTGTAAAATATCAGCTGCATACATAACTAGATGAATATCTCATCCTTTCAAAGAAAATTAGGATGCTTTCTTTCAGTTGCAAGTGCACTGGACACTCCTTGTCATGCACTTTTCAAACTATGGGCTCACATGTTTGACACGTCCATGGAAGATCCCTATGTCCCAACCATGTGTTTGCTGTTCTGAGCCTCATAGAACTATAATTGGAGCCCAGACTGTCTTCACCTGGTTTGTGTTACCAGACACACAGAAAAGAAAGCAGCTTCATTCCGATTGGACCATAGATACATATGTCATTTTCTCATTGGACAATGAGGACAAACCTCTGACCTATAAGAAAGTGTAAATTTTCAAGTATCGTAACAGCAGCAGCATTTCAAAAGCTCATGTAATTCAGACCGTTTTTATCCATGGACAATTTTTTTCTCCTTAAACATCAAGTCACCAGTTTTCAAATCTTGTGTAATTAATAGATACCGTTAGAACCCTATTTCCCTTCTCCCAGGGCAGAAAAAAGGTTAGTATAGTCAGTCTGCTTTGAATTGCTTTATTTATATTACTAACAGAAATCACCGAAATGTTTTCCTGTGATTTGTAGTACTTAAAAGCAGCCGCCTCATGCATTGTGGTCAGTCTGAAATTTCCACACTATAGAAACAACAGTGTAAACCTTTAACAGAACACGTCACTGGGGTGTACAGCCCAGCATGTAAGTAGTATTTTCAAGAATACAGGCGATGCCACAGGGGCACTGGCCCCAGCTAAAAGCTAATTGGCCCCTGGAGTGGCCCCTCCCCTGTCATTCAATTAAAAACATATCAATGGCTAATGATAAGATTGGCCCCTCTGTATTAATTATGGCCCCTGTTATGCCCCCCACCAAGGAAAACTTACTGTTCAAAATGGACCTTATTCTGGCACATTCTACCTGGGGCTGTTCACTAAATGTTGAGGGCATGTCCCAAAAGTCCATTCATACTACACTACATCTGCAAAAATCATCCACTGTGCTCTTTGAAATGTGTGGAAATCTCCAGGCAAAAGCAAACACAAAAACTCATCTCTGACCTTCGTCTGTCTGCCAAACGCTGTCCCACAAGGCTGGGAAATTTATTTATTCTCATGTTTCCCTCAGCTTTCATTCCATTTTTTCTTTTGTTTTTCTTCAAAAATGTGGCACGTGTGCATGGAGTACCGGGAGAAAAGTTTGCCACTTGTGAATCAATTTCCTTCAGAAGGCATTTCACTTGCGATCAATCAACGTGCTTCACTTTTATGTTCAATGAGTTGGCGAGGTTCTTAGGCATAATTTATTCATAACATTAATTATCTGAGAATTCAAGTCCACAATATACTATGGCGGTGATATATTCCTTCTTAATTTGTTTTAGACAAAGCCCCATAAGAATAATAGTAAGCATATGCCAACACGCCTTTGTTTTATACAGAAGTTTGAGAGAACAGTGAGTGTGAGACAGTCAGCTTTCTATGTGATTATCTACTGAAGTTAGACACAAGGCTTGGCTGCCCCAGATGAATACGTGATAGTCTTTCTAACTGAGAAATCCAGAACCTCACCACTTTGGTAAGGATTTCCAGTCAATTGGCAAGCAGCAAAGGTGGAGATTTCAGGTCTAGAAAGTACAAATCCAGACCAGGATTTTGTTTCAACCAACCAGTTGAGTACAAAGAGTCA
>JAODKE010000101.1:12294442-12309789 GCA_026779605.1 Mormyrus hasselquistii | reverse complement strand
GAGTACTCAACTGGTTGGTTGAAACAAAATCCTGGTCTGGATTTGTACTTTCTGGACCTGAAATCTCCACCTCTGGCAAGCAGACATGTCCATACTTAACAACCATGATCACTATTAATTTATTAATTTATTTATTAATTTACTCTGATATGATTGCAGGTCAGTAGCTCTTTAGATGTAAATGACTTCTCTTTTTGATTCAGCAACACAGGTCACACACTGACATTTTTTGCACCATTGAAAGACTACTGTTGTGAAACTAATCCTACGGATCTAGCTGCTGGATTCACCACTTCTAACCCTATGAGAAAATGATAACATAATAAATGAAGCTAGCAGCAATCCATCAGCATCAGCACATGATTCATATCATGATCATCTTACTCTAATTGCATGGAAACAAGGGAGCTTGTGAGAGAGCCAAAATGAGCCTGGAGCTTACCCCAGCAAGCACAAGGCATGAGACAGGGGACACCCTGGACGGGATGCCAGTCGATCACAGACAACAGCATAGGAACCCCGGGGGACATGTTCCCCCCATATTGAATTTGGATTTATTCATCCCCCCAATAAATAGACTTTTATATTTAAAATGCATCATGTGCCCCCAGTATCAAACACTTTCCTGTGCCATTGCTCACAGGGCATAGACACAATCACACAACAAGTGCAATTCAGAGACTTCATGTTACCCAGCTGCATATCTTTTGGCCCACAAAAAAAGGAATACTTAAAAAAACTCAAAATCCTACTAACTCCACACATGCAGTTAGGATCAGAATCACACCCGTAACCCGGGAGGAATGATACCGCGGTACTATCTGCTAAACCACCATGTTGTACTGAAACAATGTAATAAACTGAAAAGCATATGTAGCCTGTTGCGGAAGCAGCTTTTGAAGTGTGGATTAAGGGCTTGACAGTCCCAATGACACATTCAATATATGCAGGCTGATCAAAACCAGCCTGACAGTCGCACTCCAGTGGTGTTTGGCTTGCCAGGAAGTTTGATGGTCCCAAGCCACCATAAAACTAGCAGGGAACACCAGGAAGCCTAAACCCTGAGGGAAGCCGATATCTCAAGGAAAGTCCTCAGAATTTGGCCAAGAACAAAAATTTCACTACGAAAAAAAATCAACAAAACAATAACTGGCAAGAGCAGCCGTGAGTTGAGCAAGATGATTAGTTAAAGGGAAGAGCAACCCCCATCAGAAAGGCAATCATTATAGGCAGAAGAAACACTTCATTGAGAGACTTCACACTGACAGCCCTCTACACATCAATGTTACCATGGAGACCTATGAAATAACACGGGAGATGTTTCAGATGAAAGTTTCTACTACGGCGTTCATTCCATTAAAGAACTTCTGTCTCCATAGTTTTATACACATTATATACCTCCAGCTTGTTTCTTATTTGCTGCTTATTTGTATGATTGGCTGAATTCTCCCACTATGAAGCATGTCGTGCACGTTGGCTGCTTTGACGTGCTAACTTCCCGTGGAGAGGTGAAAGCCAGATCCTGCAAAATGGCTGCATCAGGTCCCAGTGATCAGATCGTGGACCTTGACCATTTATCACTGACACCCCAAGGCCTACAGCAGGTCATGCTTTCAGGTTCAGAAGACTGGCTCAGATTTCACTAATGAGCTCCTCAGTCCCCACTGGGGCTTAAGCTTTAAAGCCAGCATTCAGAATTATGTTCTGCAGACGGCAACACAGCAGCTCCACCAAGGAATAATATCTGCAGAACAACAGCAGTTAACAAGAGCTATGACAGACACACTAGTGACGAAATAAGGGTCTATTATCCTACAGGGCTTTTCACCCAGGTAACCTATTAAATAACCTAATAATGTTCTGAAAGGGCTGAGACTTTGTTGCATTCTGCATCTTACGATTCTTTTTTTCTGGCCACTTTTACTTACTGCAAGTTAAAAATGCAAGCTCTTGTGAAGTCTAGATGATAAAATATTCTCTTTATGTACATAGTGCTCTATGAATAATTATATTGCCTTGTTTGTACATTCATATCAAAGGAGCCCAAGGAAGTTAGTACTGGGCAACTTAATGATAATAATAGCTAGCTAACTTCTTTATTGTCTGTCAGACAGACTTGGTGAAAAGAGGATATCTTGGTAACGCTTTACATTAACTGCACCTTCATAATGTGTTCATTATGCATTCAAACAACTTTCAGTGTACCTTCATAATGCACTCATAATGCATTCACAGACCATTCAGTATACCTTCCTTTTGCATTCATAATGCAATCATAGAACATTCAGTGCACCTTTATAATGCATTCATAGATTATTCATATGCAGAATGTAAGTATATGCAGTTAATGGAAAGGGTTACTGAAAACAGCAAAGACTTTGCTAAGTCAGCCCAAAGACAGACTTGTTAAACATTAAACATACAAGGCTGCTGTAATATTGTGGTTTGTGGTGGAATTAAGAGACTATGACATTATGCTCTCAGTAAAGGGTCCCACAGCAGTGACAGAATTGATGTCTTCTATTACCTTAGGAACACAACCACACTGAAATTCTTACAATTATTACTTTATAGCAACATACTATTTTAGTTGTTTTTTTGCACATTGTTTTATTCACAATTGACGGATTTGATCTTGTGTAGCTGTATGTCTTATTCAAGAGTCCTGATTGAATACCTTGCTTAAAGGTACAGCAACAGATTATGTCCAGGGATGTCAAGTAAGCTGCCTCAGTGGGTTCACCCCCCACACTATATTCTGATTTGCTCTAGTTAGTTGCTCTTTGTAGTATCTGACAGGCTTATATATTACTACATTATTGGGGAAAATTAGCTATAGCTTGGTTTCCTTAGTAACACAGTAACCACCCATACATATTACATCATTGAAAGGAAACTACAGTACTAAATGCAGATAATAATAAACCTTTTATTTCTAATTTACTATTACGTTTCTCTTGTCTTTCTTATACACATCAACACGCTGTTATATTTGCTGAGACATTTTTGCCAATGTTGTGGCATTGCTGCAAGGCGGTTTGAGTCGCTGGTTTGAATCTGACACCTGCTCCGTCTCTTTTTGCATGCTTTCCCCCTGTTGATGTGGGATGTCTTTGGGGTCAGGACTGTGGTTTCCTGTCACAATGTGAAGAACCACTGCTAGACCAAATGGTGGCACCAGACTGTTATTTTTATGTGTGAGTCCCCCATCCAACAAAAAAGGTACTGTAACAATGCAACAATGAAACAATGTAACAACTGTGTATTGTAACAATGAATATTTGGCTATAACATCAGATAGCAGTGGGACTTCAGACCTCCATGGTTTTGAATTTGATTCCTGTACCACAGAGTTCATACCCAAAGATGCATGTTTTGGAGGGCTTGATGTCACTAAAGTAGCCCTTACGGTGTTTGTGCCCTGTGACAGACTGTTTTCCTTTCCAGAGGGTATCCTGCCCTAGCCATCTTGGGATTTCCCCAAGACATGTTGTGGACAGGTGGTTCTGGCAAAAAAAAAAAAAAACAAAAGGAAATTCTTGTACTGTATAAATCTTTATGCTATATTTCTTTAACAGATTGTTAAAATGTTCAGAAAACTGAAACTGAAAATTGTTTAAAGAGAGAAAAAACCTATGTTTTCAATTCATGGAAGTCTATTGCACATTATATGACAAAAATAATGCACAAAATAATGGCACAATATTTCATTTTGTTTCCTTGAGTGCTGAGAAACACAAAGACAGCAGACTGGACTTGTAGAGAGTTGCCTGAGCGCACCAGGCCTACGGGTGGATGCGAAGGTGCACCAGGCCTACGGGTGGATGGTGCTCCTCTGGCACCACATCTTAATCCGGGGAGCAGAGAGAGAGAAAGTAAGGATGGTGGTGCTCTTTCATACCTAACTGTCAATCTCTTCATTGGCGTCTGGCCATTCTGAGAGACAGTGCACATAAACAATACCCACAGCGGCTGACTATCTATCCTGCAGCACAGAGCCCACTATTTAATTTCAACCTACGGAGACACAAGTAAATTATTCCATCCCTTGATAGATAGGGAAGCAGTTTGCATTTTTAGCTGGTTTCCCTTGGTTACCTTAACAATAGGCAAACCGCTCCTGAATTTAGCAAGCGCTTAGTGACGAAGAACTCATGAGGGCTGGGTACATATATTTACAATGACCCCCCCCCCGAGACACACAGACACAAACATAGATCAGCATAGACTGAAAAAAACCTACAGTCAAACTGCCGCGCAGACATTGCTATTCTGTATTTTAAATTCCAGCTTTCACTGGGAATCGGAGTAACACAGAGGATGACATAAGACGTTTTATAAATGGCTCTTGGTACTTTGGATTTGGAAGTTATGGAAGAATATAAACCTGACTAGAAGATGCTACAAGTAAATTAATAGAGTAGTAAAAAGCATAAATGAGCATGCCGTAGCATCACAGCAAAACCACCAGGAAAAATATATACCAAGAGTACAGACACACCAGGCTGTTCTAAAATCCTTTGAGCTGGGGTTTGGACTTATCTGTCAGTATTTTTCATGCTCTGCCATCCATGTGTGACCATATGCTCCTGCTTTGTGACACCACACATGGTAGGAGAGCACAGAGAGCTCTTGTTCAGCCAATCCCGCTGATTCTTTCTCACCATCCCCTAGGCAAAACCATGCTATTCCTGATTCTCCTGCTTAAATGGACTGATTTGGTCGACCCTGAGTGCCAGACGTCAGGTTGTCCTCCAAAGAAGAACAGTGTAACTAAAAGCTATGTTGGACGGACAATGTTAGCGCTAGAACATTTTTTTTATTTTTTATGTTTTTTTTGTGGAGGAGGGTGCAGAGGCAATCATTTGGTGCAGACACTCAGGAGGGAAATAGCACAAAGTTACTTTCAGGGATTTTGATGGGTGTGAGTGCACTGCAGAGAATTCATTACTCCAGAATAATGAATTACTTACGTCAATCATTTCATTATTATTTTCAATGATTATTTACCTCCCTTGCAACTGCATAGCTGACTGTAACTTCAGCAGCTTCGAATTTCCTGTAAGACCCATTAGAGAGTTTAGGTGGGCCAAACCATGGCAGATCAATGATAACAACACCTCCTGCGCAGCAGTGATGCAGTGATTCACAGTCCATCAAAACCTTAGGGGATTCAAACTGTATTGTCAGTTCTTTCTATTCACTTCAGATTCAGAGAAATAGGAACAAAGGTTTAGGATGATGAGGGATTTGCTGAAGTTAAAGCAGCCTTGTTTCCCCCAAAAAAGGTAAATTAAGTATCTCTAGGCACAAATTTGATCTCATCCTCCTTAATCTATCCTGAAATCTGTGCAGAAAACCTGCTTTGTTGTGCATAAATGAGCACATAGAGGAAGTGATAAGGAGAGGGATAAAGGGGTTTTAAAGTGAACATACAGAGTGGAAAAACTTCCTGTTTTTACTCTAATTATGTGGCAACTGATACTTTAAAAAAAGTTAAAAGCACTTGTAATGACAGTCATTTTTATAATGAACACAAAACAGAAAAACATCACATCATGTCTCACATCATTACACAATACAGAATTTTCAGATTTTTGAAAACCTTTTAATGAGAGAAAATGTGTTTTTTTTCAATGTTTGGGTTTTAAATGAAAACAATTCTGAATTTATTCTAACATGTTAGGTAACACCTAAAATGACTTTCAGGAAGATGTACAGGCATGTACCCATTTTGGATTTTAGCATACTGTCATCTGTAACTGCAGCATGTCTGTTGCCCATTCAATCTCAGCACTCAAGGCGCTGAGCCATGTAGGAGACCTCAGATGACCTCACTTCCTCTACTCACTGCTTCCCCGGCTGCCGCCATCTTTCATTATTAGGAAATCCTCGCGATAACAGCTCATGCCAAGTTCTACCACCCAAGCTCCACCACACTCCTTCAAAAAAATACCATTCATAATCCAAACAGCAGAACGATAGTGCTGATGACAAGATCCCGATGCATTAATGAGGAGTTTTGAATGTAAAGCCTTTTCACCAGAACAAAAAAGAAATTAAGCAAGTGTCACAGAATTCATTACATGATTGAATGGGGTAGTATTGATGAACAATAATAAATCTGCAACAAGAATATTATTTAAACATTTCTCTCCGTCTTCTTCTGCTAACAAAACAATCTACACCTATAAATTAAGCTGTCCATTTTTCACAAAATCAAAAGGCAAGTTAAGGCATGTTGAGCTAGTTATTCTGCTCACATTCCATGATTCATCAGTGGTGGGCTTTTTTGTGCGCATTTGTTTTTTCATATAATGTGTGGCCAAATACAGTGTGGTGGAGGCAGAAAACCCTGTTTTCCTATAAAAACAGCAAACTGCTTAATTCATCTCATTCATCCTATCGCCCACCACCCCACCCCCGTGCAAATTAGTTGCTTTTTAGGGACACTATTCATGTTTCCCCCATTCGTGTACTAAGGTACCAGAACAGCAAGGTAAACCAAGCTGGACAGAGAGTGCTAGTGGAGGGCCATGACCTTAAAGTGGAGCTTTCTGTCCTCTGAGAGAGCAGAACAGCCACAGCGGATCGCTGTTCCATCTGTCCACACAAGCGGCCAACAATGGATGCCACTTCCTCTGCCATCCCAGTTACTCTAAGGGGCCGATTAATAGCGTAGCCACATCAGAGCCCATTCTCAGTAGACATTCCGCTAAATTGCACCTGTTGCTCGTTGGTTTAGCATTTTTGTAGTTAGCACCCATTATGTCACTAAATACTGCCTGGTAGCCATCACCTTTGACTTTTCAAGTGAAGATTTCAGTTTAACTTGCATTTTTTTTTTACTGACACCAAAATCATACATTTGTAAACACAAAAGTTAAGATTCGAATTTCAACAATGTTTTTTTGTTGGCATGCCTGTGTGTTGCTGCATTAATGGGAACACAGCTGAAATGCCATGGGACTTACAGAAAAGTGCATTAGGTAGCATTTCTTTCCTGCTGCCTTCAGTTGTCATTTGTAATGCAATGTTTTGCAACGGAACATTGTTTTTGTCAGACTACCAAAAAATGGCATTTTGTTGGAACAGTGAAATGTGGTGACTAAAAAAGTTTCCTGTTTTGCAGGAAATCCTTAAGTCATCCAACACAAACTTTGAGAAGATACCCATGTTCTAAAATCGTAGGCATGATTTCAGATTTCAGAGAAACACATGAAACACACACTGGTGTATTATTCCTTGTACATCAGCTGGCACACCCCAGGACTGTATTTTTTCTCCTCTGTGTTCTTCCTGCACACACGAATGACTGTATACTACCTGTACACACAAATCCACCAAAATCATGTTTTTGGCAAGACTGTAGGGGTCATCATATCTAGCAACAATGAGAGATTCTACTGGAGAGAGCTGGACTATCTTGCAGCATGGAGCCCTTTTAACATTATTTAGAATAACACTATAAAGACTGCAAATGGCAGTGGATCTCGACAGACTGTCTACCCATTGGAATCCATATCCTGGTCATGTCATTTAAACTTTTTGGAAACATCTTGAAGTGGGACAGCAATGTTACCTTCACCAGCAAGAAAGCCCAGCTGGGAATTCATCCTGTGCCACCTCAGGAGGCCCAGCATCTCACATCTTCAATTCAGCCATCATTTTTGATGATCACTAGTTGGTTCCCCGCCACATTCGCCCTCTCCAAACCAAAGCTTCAGCATGCAGTCCACTCTGCTCAGAAGACGACTAGCTCACAGCTACCATCTATAAAAAAACTCTTAACTGGGGCAGAGAAGACAGCCGGAAAGATGTCACCCCAGTGCCTACCTACCACTAATTTTGCCAAACATAACCGCTCCTCCACTTAGAACTTTCTTACCCAACCAGAACATCAGTTGAGTTGTATCCTGTGGACGTAAGAACATAAGAAATTTACAAACGAGAGGAGGCCATTTGGCCCATCAAGATCTTTTGGGGAGAACTTAACTAACTTAACTGCGTTGCATTTCTTCTTTTTAGACAATGTTGTTCTACTGTCATTTACACTTGTTGTATTTATTGTTTTTGTTTGGACTATACAGCTATGTGTATGTGTGTCTGCATTCATAGATCTCTTTCCTACAAAACATGCCTGTATAAAGCCCATAGGAGGCTCCTTATGAAGGAATCAAGGCTTTTTTTCTGAGGGAAAAAACAAACCATTTCCTGTTCTGTTCAGCTCTCCATGAAATTGCTCTCCTCGGGACATGTTGTTCCCTTGAGTGCATGATGGGAAAGGTACTAATCACCATCATCTGTGATGTGTACTGATCAATTCATCCAACCAATGGACACTGGTAGCCCATAAGTTTTGCTCCTCTCTGGCAGGGACCCCGTCCTCTTTGACCAGCAACAACAGTTAATAACCTAGCCCTAGACTCTGCCATTCACACCCCGGCCAGGGACATTAGCAAATGTCAGCTGCAAATAACAAGTGAGGCAGTTTCATTCTCACATGACACAATTGTGACATTGTACGTCAAGGAAGAACTTTGAACTTCTTAATATTCCAAACACTGGCATACTTAAGGGTTTAAAGGGCACACAATACAAGTGCTTATGTTAGGATGGAAATACAGAAACCATCAGCTGCAGTATCACACATATACTGTAGAGCCCCTCTGAGGGCTGGCTGAGAATAGACACCCTCAACAGCAGCGTAGCAGAAACAGGAGCTGAAGATGAGCTCCAGATTCAGGCTGCCTTCCACCTAATCTATTATGTTTGCAGATCCTCTTGCCCACTGATTAACACACTTTACTCTACTTTTGCAAAGAAAAATGCAAAGAGTTGTAAAATAATATATCCATTTACAAAATGAGCATTTGCTGAATCAATTTATCCAGTCAAAGTTGCTTTTTTAGGACTTGGGCCAGAAGTCAGATTCTACTGCCCTTTTTGTCTGAGCAACATAAAAGAAGCTCATTCTGAGAACCTACACATCAACGCCCTCATTGATACGGCTGGC
This sequence comes from Mormyrus hasselquistii, assembly GCA_026779605.1. Classification (NCBI taxonomy): domain Eukaryota; kingdom Metazoa; phylum Chordata; class Actinopteri; order Osteoglossiformes; family Mormyridae; genus Mormyrus; species Mormyrus hasselquistii. Next base: position 12,300,773 of record JAODKE010000101.1, on the reverse strand, counting down.
AAGCCAGAGAGTGGGCATTAAAAATGTATGCTGATTTTTTACTGTTGCAACAGTAAAATGAAGCAGCGTATAAGGGCAAACATAGTCGTCAGTGAGTTTTATTTCTAACCAGTGAATTTTCAGATCTGTGAAGCAGATGGTGGTGCAACAGATAAGGAGCATGTCCTTTTAATGACAGGAGGAGGATGAATGTTGTGGCCTTAGTGAGTTTTGACTGCATCACAATTTCTTTGATCACAGTTGCCGTACACAGCTCAAAGTTCCAAATGAAAAAGAAGAAAATATAAAAGCTTGGCAAATTGTAGATTGAGATGATTAATCAGGTTTTTATTTTATTTTATTTTATTTTACAAAAGGGAAAACAATTAATGTACAAGGACTTCCTAAATAATGCCTTCTTCCATGAAAATTAAGGGGTACAGTAACACTTTATTTGAGAGGGCACAAAAAATGTACACATTAGTGGGAGTTCTTGGCTGCTACAAGACACTTACTTGATGCATTAATTAACCAGTAAATAAGTGTTAGTTATGTAATGATCCCATGTTAGGCCATCATTAACCAATCAAGAGAGTTCATGCATTTCATGCAGGAAATATATTAGTTCATGATTTGTTCTTCAGTAATAATTGAGTAACTAAGTTGCTTGTGACCCTGCAAGTAAAATGTTACCGATGAAGGACTTCTTTTGGTTTGGACACAGGATTATATTCATTTGTGATGTATAAAAAACACTTTAGACGACAGAAATTACAATCTGCACCAGTGCTGGTGACTCATAGCCAGTCTGGGGCTGCTCCGGCCTGCACTATGGATGCCCTCGCTGTAGACCCCCCATGAGTGGACGATCCCACCACCCCTGAGTGGCAAGACTTCACACCCTGAGACAATGGAAAAACAGCACAGTGGATGTGTGAAAGTGGTAATGGCGGGTGGCCCAGGGGCTGCACCTGCACTCCCCTGGCATGGTGCATCAGCAGAGCAGCTGAGATACTGCTACCAGGCATGCCCAAACAGCACAGGCTGCCTGGGCCTGAGAAAGTCTGAGCAAGGCTACACAATGAGGCCACCATTCCACGGACCATTATCATTCGATGATGGTGCTCTGCACCCATGATGAATAACTCATTAGCAATCTATTTCATAAGAAAATTAGCTTAAATTTATTTATTTATTGTTTACTACACAGGAAACCCCTCACAAAGGATTACAGACCACTTCAGTGTGATCCCCAGTTAGAGCTTATTGGGCAAAAATGGGTAGCAGATAGATAGATAGATAGATAGATAGATAGATAGATAGATAGATATGCCACAAACTCAAAGCCGTCTCAACAAACTCAAACTACACTACAAACCCAAAGCCCTCTCGGTAAAAAAAAGTTTTGTTTTTAGGCAAATTAGAACTTCAATTTAATGACCAGTAAGCTACACCATGGGCAGAATATGTGTGAAGGGGACACCAAAAATTGCTTCATATTCAATCAAAATCAAAATGCTGTACTGCTCATCCCGCTGTCGTTATCCCTTCCCCCTCCCTAAGCTGGCACATTATATCTCCATCTATAACTAATGTCGCAGTTAAATAAGTTCATACAAAGTTAGTATTCAGAGGTAGGCTGGAAAGCACCTGTAATTAAGATACATGGTTTATGCAGAAGCGGTACAGACTGTGCTGTCTCTATAGATCTGCCAAAGAGAAGAGCCAGGCATCTGATTCTTTAATTTCTCTATAGATTCCCTCAGTTCCTCATCCCTTTAAACAGTCTAAAATAAGGTATGCTAAATGTGCCTCTTTTTTAAAGAATGAGAATTAAATCTGGCAAAAATTCCTTTCACTTGACTACTATGACAAGCATGGAAACAACCCATTGCAATTAAGGGCCTTGATAATTGGCCCCTTTGAACTGCACAGTGTTGGTTTCCTTCCAAGCCGTCACTGTTTCTGCTGTATCTTTGGGGTTTTAATGTAGTTTCATAAGAGGCACTGCAAACTGCATACACTGCTGGTGTTGTGCTTGATGGTATAGATGACACAGGACCAAACAGTGTGAAGAGCATCCATCGGCTCAGCCACCTGCACAAAGCCATAGACTGTGGGACTGAGGAGGACACAAATGGATCCCTACACTCTACACTAGGGCTTCTCAACCTTTTGATGACTGCAAATCGACATTTGTTCTAAACTGAAGGATTACATGCCAGTGATATGAAAATATAAATCTCATCATTTTTTTATAACTTATCTTCACTATTCCTAGTTCTAAGAGCAGTGCAGATTACCAATGTGGGGTTGAGTTCCTGACAGATCAAACAACAAGCCAGATTTAATAAGTTTGGCTGTTTCCTTTTTTTCCTATGATTGGGGTTATAAAAAAGGCTGTACCTTGAAAATATATAGATTGTTATTTAGCCAAACCCTCCCCCAAACCCAGTGGATCACTGCTCTGCAGACAGCCAGTAGAAACTCCTGCCCTACACTATCTCTAGGGGTGAAATGAAACCCCTACTGGACAGATTAACGTTTGGATTGGTGGGAGCTAATTTAATTTACAGTGGGGGCATTGCTGCTGAATTGCAGTACCCAGTTGAGTGGATGAACATATTTCCTTTGAACTTCTTAATATTCCAAACACTGTAATACTTAAGGGTTTGAAGGGCACATGATGCTAGGGTATCTCAGCCTCATGCTCTTCCTGGAATAGGATTCAGGCTCAGCATGACACTGCTTGTTTGCTTGGCAAATGGACAGATGGATGGATGGATGGACTGATAAGTATTATAACATAAAATGTGGGATAAAAGGAAGTATTCTCATTTCAAATGATTATTTTTTTTTCCTTTCCATGATCTAAATGAACAATTTCCCAAAGGGGCCAGGTATGTCAACAGAATGAGTGAAACAAAAAGAAAGACAAGCTTGCTAAGTGCCATACTGACAGGTGTAGTACAGTGAAATTTGATGCTTCTGTTAATCAGGCTGATAGTCCAGAACCATGGCCGTACCACTGGGAACCTCCGCTTCAAGACTTTCCATCCATTTTTTTCTGGGGGGGGGATTTCATACAATTCAAACTGACAGAAAGGTGGTCTTACCAAACTCAATGCCATGCTGGTCTTACAAAAGTTTCTCTGAGGGCCTCAGGGTGATACACAAAACAGCCCAACACTATACAGCGGGTTTTAAAGTAGTTCTTTGAAGCATAGAGACACTGATTCATGGCCTGCTCCACTCCTCCCTGCCACAGCACTCACACACACCAGCACTTGATACGTAGTCTCTAGACAGGTATGTCAGTCACGGCACTGCCTGACTTCTCATTGCTATCACAGCCTGTCAGGACTGGACTTTAGTATCTAAAGTATAGCAGCCCATGTCTTCAGTAGTACATCCCAGACCCCCAGAACAAAACTTTTTATAAGGTGGAACTGGGAGATATGGAAGAGAAAAAGTAAATGATTGAAAGAGAGGAGAGAGAGAGAGAAAGAAAGGAGCCAAAGTCCCAGACGTGTGACACTGGGCTATTTTAGAATTTCAAAGCTGAGAGAGAGAGAGAGATGATGAGGAGTGAACATGTCACTTGAATTCCTTGATTATAACAGCTTTTATTTTTCCACTAGATGGAAGTGGTTCATTCCCTCTCTGTTAGTGAATCGAGTCCATTACTGAATCCAATACTAAGCTGAGTGAGATGGTATCAGCATGGCTCTTGTGCCAGATTGGCCTACCAAACTTAGGAAGACTCACCAGCGTTATATACCAAAAATGGAAGACATGTTTGCTATAGCTTATACAGTATATCAACTTTATACAGAGTACATGGACCTCGTATGACACTTTAAAGGAAAGAAATCCGAAAGCAATGAGATATCATGCTCTAGGTTGATGGTCTCTTTCGTTCTTGATTTGGTTTGAGAGCTGAACTGAAAATGTGCTCCAGGTCCTGGATGTGATTTAGTGTGTCATGGGTAGGGGTGGCAGTGGGAGGGGTGGTAACCAGATAGATCCAAAGGGTGAAGTTAACCATGTTTATGTGTTCGGCTGGTGTACAACACCGTGATAAGCGCCTTAGAGAAACTGGCTGACGGGCCAGGTCTGTGGGCGTGCTGTTGAAGGGGAGTGTTGAGAGAGTCACTTCACCCTGTCTGATTGGACCCCCGCATCCTCTTCCTCTGCCTCAGACGAGAAAGTGAAGATTAAACAAGTTTATGTTTGTTTCTCCGTGTGTTTATGCTGGTGTAGGTTTGCTGGGGAACTTTTTTCTGCTTTACTGGGTTACCAAGCACAACAACAAAGCCAAACAAATCTTATCCTTAGGGAAACTGAGCTTTTTTCAGTTTTTCAAACTATGATTTGGATCTCCTTAGACCTCTTGGGAAAAAAAAAAACTCATCCAAAGTATAACCTAAAGGAGCTTGACATGTGACATACTTTAGGCTCTGCGTGCAAGAAAATGATCCATTAGCTCAAATCAGTGCCATTATAATGATCCGTGCTGTTGTATAGGGCAACATGAATCAATAAATGAGTATCCATTATGTTAAGATAATAGATAATCATTTAATTAATTTAACAACAACAATTACTACAACAACAATACTAATCCCTTCATCCATTTTCCATAATCGTTTGTCATTTTCAGGGTCACAGGAATCCGGAGCCTATCCTGGGAGCTACAGGCACGAGGCAGGAAATAACCCAGGATGGGGTGCCAAGCCATCACAGGACACGCACACCATACAACAACAACAACAACAACAAAAATAATAAGGAACCAGCAAAACAACAACCATACAAAAATAAAAACATTTCAATTATAAAATGCATTTATGCAAATTACTGAGCAATATAAAAACCAAAGAAAGCTGTTGTGTCACCTCAGAAATTTCTTTCTACAGGCTGAGGTGTATGAGTGTCACAGGTTTCCCCGGTAACAGCAAGGATACTGTGCATACTTCTGTACCATCTGCAGTGTGTTACCAGTGTGTGATTATCACTGCTGCACTTTATCCATTTATCTGCCTTTGCAATCAGGCTTGCATTATTTTTAAAGTGGCTCTCCTTCTTACTCGTCCTCCATTAATGTAGCTAATTCCTTAGCCTTAGTCTTTGGAATATTGGTTGAGCAGGGATGAGCAGTAAGATGAAGCTTATATATATAGTGGTGGGATTACATCTTTCCCACACCATTCCTTGGTGACTCACAAAATGATCTCCACCGGCCCTCAAGCACTCTGGCAAAAAGGCCTAGCACAGCACTACAACTGATTTTGAAAAAACAAGATTTAGCCAATATGTGTATATTTTATTTCTGCAGTAACCAGTGTATTACTTTCACAGCATGTGATACTCAATACATAAAGTTATTTTATAGGCTATATTCTGCGCAATCTTAATCGCTATTACAATTTAACCAATGAAATAAAGTGACGACTTTTTGTTACTTAAACACTACTTAAACACAGCTCCCAAGTTGAAAAAATGATACACTACTTAAATAAAACTTCCATGCTGAAAATATTTTGGGACAAATTAAATTGGCCAGTTTTAAGGGCAAATTACAGCCCAGACACATAAAAATTACATGAAACCATATTGTTTTTCCATAGTTAAAACAAAATAATCCACACAGTGAATCTGAAAATCTATAACTGCTTATTGCACTCCTAATTCAAGTGGAAGCAAAAAAATCAAAAAGCAAATATTACTGGTTATCATAGGCAACGGTAGAACAAGATTGAAAAGCCATAACAATGTCTTTTGGAGCACTGGAGCGGAACAGTCAAACCTCTCTTAAAACAGTGAGAGAAATCCCTCCCTTAGGACAATCACACTGTTTGTGCCCATTTCTCCAGCTGGCTCAGCATGTTTGCTGAAGTTGAAAGAAGTACATAGCCAAAGCCCCCACCCCAGAATACCAGTGATCACCCTAACGACAGAAAGTGTACAGCACTCCCCCCCAGGTTCACTCTACATCACCTCCCCAAGAGAGTAAAAGAGGCTAGGCAATGATCAGTTAGATGGACCCTTTTGTTTCTCTACCAGGATTTGTCAATGGTGTTAAAATTGGTGACAAGACCTGAATCTGATTAATGGCTTGACAGCCCTTACACAGGCTAGGCGGTATGGAGAGGAAAACGGAAAGCAGCATGGCCCAGCTGTGTATAAACACCGAGCATCGAGCCCAGATTGCTCTCATGACACACAGCTCCAGTACTTAGTGTTTACAAGGCTATAAAGGCATCTACCAATTGTTGATTAACTGACAGAGGATGAGAAAGATTGTGTGTGTGTGTGTGTGTGTGTGTGTGTGTGTGTGTGTGTGTGTGTG
>JAODKE010000101.1:12280671-12290979 GCA_026779605.1 Mormyrus hasselquistii | reverse complement strand
GAAGATAGTGAAATACCCATCTGGTAGCTTTTTTTCCTTTTGGACAGGGGTAAAAATTCAAAATGAGAGGCCACCCCCCCCCCCCCCCCCACCCTTCCGTCAGCCTTTACAGGACATTACCAGTTTGGAGGGATTAAGCAAGAGTGACGTCAGTTCAAGAAATTCAGTTGAGTAACATAATGAGGAAGCTGAAGGGGAACACTCTGGACACTGGGATAGAGAACATTTGTGCACATCATTAGGACTGTTATGTACACATGGTCGTTTTCTTTCTTTTTCTTTTCTCTTTATTCAGGGCATCTTGTTAGATTCCCAAAACCCTGGCACAGACCTATTAATAAATACCTGACTAACTGCCATGCATATCCAACCCCAACTCAGAAAGTGTCCAACATGCTAGCAAATCTCAAAAGACACAAAGGAAGAAAAAAATCTCAAAAAGTTCACACTACACAATTTTATTGTTGTATGACTATAGCTTACCTTCTAAAAATAAGTGAAACATTTGATGTAATCGCAGTGCAATTCAGAAAGTTTTGTCTAAGGAATTGAAGCTGCAATTAGTATGTCTTTCCCATTTTTCTTTAAATTAATTGACTAATAATTGGTCTTTAAAATTAATTGATGTGCATTTTTCAGAAGCTGTGGATTCGGTCTCACAATCTAATTGTGCAGTAAATGTCACTTCCATAATAAAACGGACACTCTGGGATTGTTGGAGATTCAGTGGCCACCTCACAGTGTTCCTGGAGACCTTGTCGGCATGGTAGACAGTTCGCCCTTGTTCTGCCGCGCTATGCCTTGGCACCGGCAGACGTTCATCATACCCACATGACGCCGTCCCTGTAGAATCCTCGGCACTCACGACTCGCTCTTTCTTCCACTTTGTTTGTGTTTGTTTCTAAAGAAGGACGAAGGAAATAAATAGTGTGTTGAGTCCCACAGCAGGAGGGAGATATCAGAGGGGGCGCATACCGGGCACGCCTCACGGGAATTGGATGGTTATCCAGAGCTTTCCAGTGAGCACGCCCAGGGACGTTCTCAGGCTGGACAGGCTCAGAGGCAATATGCAGAAAAATGCTCTGCAGGTCTTCCATTGAAGAACTGCATCATCCCCATGACATTAACTACTCCCCCCTTGCTGTTCACCCCCAGAAACTTTGAGGATTCGTATTACATCTTGGGGACAAATAATCTGTCCCTACCTCCTTCAGCTTATTTCAGGGGGATTAATAGCCAATGAGGGTCTATGCTACATTTAATTCAAGCAGCTATCATTCTGGATCAAGTCTAGAAGGTCCTAAGAACTGGCCGCCAGACTTTTGCCAACATGACTTTTCATTCCTACATTTTTTAAGGTACCAAGTGCAACACTAAAACCGGTACCAAAAAAACAGTAACTCAACAGTAACTGCAACATGGTCTCCAAATGGGTTGGAGACCTTGCTGTTTCTGGCAGCTGAGAGAAATTTACGATTCAGAAAGCATCAAGTAGCTCCAGATTTAAGGGGGAAAAAACAGACACATCAGTAAGACAGACCTCACAATATAATAATCTTTGGCTGCTGTCTAAATATTGTCTCTGATGGACTTTGAGGGAATGAATTGCTGGGGCAAACCCAGGATGAAATTCCAGTGCTCTTGGTCGATGGCGTGCACTGGGAATAGTTGCAGAGCCAGTGAGGGGTAATGTTTTGAGGGCCGTGCCAGGGAGAGAACCATCCCCCCAAAGTGCTCCAACCACCATATTTAATTTGTCTTTTAGTGCTGCTCTCCCTTAATACAAACAATATGATACAGCCACAGCCTGTCTAAAGCCTGTCCAAGTCCTTTCAATGGCAACCACTGTGCATTAAAAGCATTTGTGTTCAGGGGGGAAAAATGAATGTGCCCAACTACAGGGAAAAAAAATTATATATACGAAGATCTTAATCTGAATTTCAGAAAAAGTATGCAGAGTGCTAAAGATGACAGGAACCCTGGGTCGGCATTTTTGGGCAGCTAAAGTGGCAGGCCTTTTGTCAAGTGGCTAAAGAATTAGCCAGCATGTTTATGAGCTTGACAGGTGTTTTCACTTTCGGGTAACAGTGATACAGCGAAAGGCCAGAAGTGGCCACCTTCCCCCTGTCTCCTCTCATATAATCCAGCAGTCACGACTATTAAATCTGCCCGGCGATTACTATCATGCTAGGCAGAGGCAAAACAACTTTACAGAGGCTCAAGCAATGAAAGGAATTCAGATGGTGTGATCATATCCCCTCCACTTTTCCCCCTCTGGCAAAGGAAACACCAAAATAAGTTGTTATTTTTGTGTCTGGTCCAAAAACTGTTAAATTATGCTTATTTAAACAATTTTGACCCAACTTCCAATCAGATCGGATACTTTTTTTTCACTGTTATCGAAAGAATGTTCTGGTCTCACAACTGGCAGTAGTTATTTGCTGATATCCTGAGCTAATCTCGGGGTAAGGAGGGTGCCGCTTTTGAAAGCGTGAAAGCCTTCAGCAGTTAAGACTATAGCACATGAATAACACCCTAAACCTGCATCAGACCTGTGATTTGGTGCTCAAAATCTCCATGGCAACAACACAGTATGCAATTTAAATGATTACCCAGCAATACAACCTTAGAATAATGGAAAATATATAACTGTAGTGGTAATTGTGATTTAAGTTAATCAACAAAAGCAGCTTCATGATTTTTGGTTGATGTCTTTCTATCCCTCTGTCATATATTTCACATATCCAGGTGAAGATTGTAGTGTGGTGTGGAAATTCCTTTCATTAAAGTGTATAGGGCTGCATTTATTCCTTGTTTTGCTTTGAATATCAGAAATATATGGCCTAAATATCACAACCACAAAATGTCTAAAGCGGAAGACCCAGGCTGGAGAAACAAAATTCTGGAAGAAATCTTCTACATGGTCGCCAGGACTTGACACACATTTGATAGCAGAGAATAATAATGGTAATATAGCATAATATTTTAATATACACAAGCACAACTTAAAAGGGATACAAAACACATTGTTCATTGCAAATCCAGAGTGGATTTGACTAAAGGAGCAAATACTCCATGTAATTTATGGGCATTAACTCCAAAGCTTGCCTTCATGGTCAAACTGACGGAAAAAAAAAATGACTGTTGAACATGGTGGACACTTAGCGAAGGAGGAAGGCATGCCCATTGTTCCAGGTTGAAAAGACAGAGAGTAGAGGTAAATTCCAGTGGCACAGGGAAGATCTCTTTAACAGCGAGTCCAAGAGTTTAAGGCTGATCGTCGTTTTATTGTTCTCGGGGAGACAGCGAGGGACCATTTTGCCGCTCTCTTCCAGAGACAAATTTCTAGCCTGTCTGGCAGCTCTGAAGCCACATTTAACCTGACAGTCCTTGCCAGCCTGCTGCTGTTCTACCACGTACTAAAAAAACACCAGTGGGGTCTGCCCGCCCGCCTGCTAGTATAATCAAGCTTTACATCCTCCGCACACATTTATCCACGGCACCGTCTGTCTCCCATTCCAAACATACCTGCTCGCTTTGTTTTTTTCCCACTGAGATAATTATGGGTGGAGGCTCTGAACTTCAAGCAGGCTTTTTACTCAGATGCATTTGTTTGCATATTGCCTACACTGGAGTCACTTGGAACAGCAAAGGTTCCTTCCTCCAGCTCAATTAAGGGAACCGCATGCACTCACGCCACCAAATAATATCACTATGGTTCCCTCTGCCTGCCAGTATCCTGTGCCAGCCCCTTAGAAAGAGAGCCCTTTCCCGTTGACGGAGACACCTGTCCTCGCTCCCGCTAGATGCAGCACTAAAGTGGTCTGAGTTACAGTAATCTGACACGGCCGGTAGCTTGGGCTATGGCATTTGGAGGGTAGTTATTGCGGTCCCACTTTCAGAGGATGGTGATAAATGATGCTGTATCTGTGCTTCTGCTGAATCCTAAAATTCAGAACATCTTGGGGTGGTTATGGCACTCTGTTAACTGTGGAGACCAGTGATACATCTTATCCAGCTGTTATGGAATGTCATTAACTATAAAACAAAGGCTGAAGACCTCGTTCTCTCTGGTGTACACAGCGTGCCAATTTGAGTTTGTCTAATTCAAGTCCAGAGAGTAAAAGTCCAGACCGGGATTTTGTTTCAACTAACCAGTTGAATACTCCGTGACTGTGATTCTTTATGCTCAACTGGTTGGTTGAAACAAAATATTTTACAAAACTGTTGTGTTATAAATTGTACGACAGCTGCAAACTTCCCAATTACTTTACAGTTTACTCTGGTATACTGAGGATAAATCTGTGTCCTAATATATACCAGTCAATCCCATTTGAGCACACAATGGTTTCTCGCATATTATATAATAAAAGCATGAAGATAATGGCTTGAGCCTACTATGTGTCACTCATTTCAGTTTTATATGGAGGATGGGTCTTTCAAGAGGTGTCATATCATACTTGACTTGAATAGACTGCTAATATTTAGATATATACCTTCTCATGACAAACATTAATTTTTGTATGGAAACTGAGAATGATGGACCTATTGGCAGCTCAGTAAAGTTCAGCCACAGACAAGTAAGTTCAATTCACGTTAGAAACCTGAATCAATGAAATAGCACTTTCATTTTTCCCCTCATTTCTACAAAAACACTGTATAAATCTTATTTTTAATCTTGATCATTTCAGGATTGATTGTGGCTATTATCTTTATCTCCCCGTCAACTATGACATCTGACACACACTCTGCTGATTTCTGTCCACAAATGTTAATGTCCAACTCCACTAAATGTTCCTCAAGCACAATAAATTCTCCATAAAAGGAGTTCTAATACCAAATGAGCCATGTGCAGATTGCCTGGCTAAATTCAAGAACTACAGTCACCAATGGCTCGTCTTCCCTTGACAATTATGTAAGAAAGTGATATTGTTTCCTTTTGGGGGGGGGGGGTGACAGGCTTAAAATGCTGTTAAATTGCCACACAGTCTGTGAACTCATATGTGTGTGCGTATGTGTCTAGTGAAGATAATTCAGTTACACTTTACTTAAGCCCTTGTTTTTCGTAATTTATGAATGCATTCATAGCAAATAATAATGCATTTACAAAGCATTATAAACATGGCTATAAATATTTATTAAAAAGCATAACACAATAATTGCGCATTATGCATTATGAATGCTCTATGAAACTCTCATCTATAATGCACTATATATACCCTCATAATGCATTATAATGGTCAGTATAAGTATTAAGGATCCTTTGTACTGCATCATAAAGGTATCAATAGTGCATTAAAAGGGAGAGCTCCATAAGACACATAAATAATAATCAATACTATAATGTTTTATGCCCTTTTATAAATATGTATGGCCATGTTTATCATGTTTTATGAATGCATTATGAATGTGTTTATAAATTACTAAAAACATGGCCTTAATTCCTTGCCTTCCTTCAACGAACAAAAGACACCACCTCAGTGCTCACACTAAATAACACGTGAAATATAACTGTTAGCCAATTCCAAAGGCAAAGCCAGTCCCCGGCTACCGTGTGATCGCATCTGTAGAGCACAAATTTCCTTGGGAACTACACAGCGATTAGCTGTTAGCTGTTAGCAAAGACAGCACAGAGAATAGACAAAATCTCCTAATGAGAAGGATACTGGTCCAAGTAAAAACCTCTCAGTCTCTTGAGCGAGGTACTTCCCCTGAATAGTTTCCCCGAAGATATTTAGCAACCTCAATAGGTGAAAAATAATGTGAAAAACTGCCCATCGCATAGCTATTTCAGATGAAAGTGTTCACTGATTAACTAAAACCAATAAAAGAAAACAAAAACAAATTATACTCAGTCGAAGCCTTAACAGTTTCAGTAATTCATGTACTGCCTGAGCTTCTGTCATTTGTAATGTCTGAGGAGAATCCAACCCAGTTTGTCCAGTGTGGGTGTGATAAGTTCCAGCACTGGCAGCAGAGGGTGATTAAGGAACATAAAGCCCAGGCTTTGCGATGTTCACGTCGGCTTATTAAAAGATGCTCTCATCACTAAATTTTATTTTCCTGCTTTTATGATGCCTGCCGACGGGCATGACAGCACTTCCCCTCCCAACATGTGAACCTGCAAGCCCTTGTCTCTCTACCTAGTATTTCAGTTCATTTCACAGGCTTGTCTGCGCCATAAAATTCAAATTAATTAATTAATTAATTGATCTAAACCCAAAATCATTTATGGAGGAGTTGATGCTTTGAATTCCTGAAGAGATCTTCTTCCACCTGAGATACAAAGTAAACAGAAGACTTCAAAGCATCTTCATGTCTGATCTGAAGGACACATATGAACTTAATTTCCAGAAGTTTAGAGCTGTATCTTCTTTCCAGAGAATATTAGAAATACTAAACAATAAGTAAAAATCAATTATTCAATCTGCTTAATAATTGCAATAATAATTGCATAATTCAATCCACTGAAATTTGAAACAAATAAAAAAGAAGCCCCTGCTCTCCCAGTGGAATTTATAAGCCTCAATTCTGCTGAGGCAATACAATGTTAAATATGTATTTCTGTGCTTGAGCATTAGTCACATGGGGAAATTCCACTAAATGACTGAGCAAATGGTCTCATAGGTGGCTGAATTAGTGTTTAAGAGATATCATTGGATTTGAGCTACTGCAAGAACATTTTTTATTCATATCTAAAAACCATTGAGCAGCTGTAAGTCATCAGTGTGTGACTCACTCACAGAGTGGGAGGCATTTTTCCTCCTCTCCCATACACTATCCCCCCCTACCCCAGCCGTCACTTCCATCCCCAATCACAGCCACTGTCTTCCACCGACTGCCAAGTGGGATAATGCCCATCATCAGAGTCACATGTCACTGTTTTGTCTTTCCATTCAGTGCTACCTAGTCACATAGGTCACATTTGCACCTCTCCTTCGCGGCATCTTTCTTTCTTCCCTTTACTTTTCTTTATAGATGTCTGACTGTGTACCTGAGCTGTACTGCAAAAGTCTGATAGATATACACCAGCCATAGGGCAGAGAGGAATTTTCAATTGTGCTTCAAGAGTCAATATGCCGGACAGGACAAAGCGAATGTCAGGGCTGTTCTCTCATCGGCAGAGATTTGTGCAGCTGAAGTTTGCAATAATAGAAGGCTGCCAAAGTTTCTTTAACAATGGAGGTTTGGGACTGGGGGTGGGGTGGGGTGGGCTAGCTGTCTCTCCTTTTATTCCACTGTCTCCTCTCAATTAACGGGTCTACATGATTCCCATTCTGTGAGTCAGTTGCAGCAGACTTTGACTTCAGAGAGAGTTGGACTTCAGGCCCAAAACCCTGCTGCTTGACGTTTTAGCTGGGATTTGGGGGAAAAGTGATACATGCCTTTTGTCAAATGTTTTGCAATTTAATTGTTGTGGCAGAGTTACTGCAAAAGCTAGCCTGGTTCCCCAAACATAGGCTGAAGCATTCAGCTTATCATTGTATACCACTTGCAGGCTATGGTTATCGAAAATACAGGATTGGTCCCTGGCAGGGGGAAAAATAAGTCTGAAAGAGTTACTGGTATCATCAGACTGAGACTAACCTCAACTAGTCTTAGACTGCCTTTGGTGGGTTGCCAGTATTAATACAACACTGCTTAGAAGATATTTTTGCCTGAAACAGCATATATTTCTTTTTTAACTTGCAATTTATCCAGAATTTATTTTTAAATCTGCTGTTTATCTTCTTGCATTTCAATTTAATTTGCATTTTAAAAAGTCTGAGTTATGTATTCCTAAACTGGAAGATTTCCTAAACTAAAGTTATGGACCATGTTCAGGTCCAGGAACTGGCAACCTATTGATGACAATTCCAGTCTCTTAATTGCAGTGCTCCATTCAGCAAAAAGGGAGCTTATGGAAATCAGAACTGGAGCTCATTTAGCACACATGAGCCCACTAGGAATAGGACACCAAAATCCAGGCAGGAGACTGATAGCTCCCCTTGGCTGAGGTTTTTACTTCACTGAGGTTATCAGGGTATATCTTTGTGAACAGTGGCTTCACTGTCATTTTAAGGCCGACCTATAATATCCAAATACTTCTGTGCCATTAATATGAATCTGTTAGCATTTCTATCAATCAGTGTCCTTTATTAGCATTTGTTAGTTTTGTTTTGACCCGAAGCTCGTGATTTAAGACTTGATTGTCTAGATCGATCCTACGTCTTCACTTTTCATTCTGAATTTCTGAAAAGGAAGGCTACGAAAGCAAGGAGTCAGGAGACGTCTTTTTCATTCCCTATCACAGAAGAGAAATGGAACTTATAATGCAATTTATGAGTTAAAGTTTGGAGCCATTGTCACATGCAATTATTTACTGGCTGCCTTGGCTGATGCCTTAAGTTATTAGCTCAGCAGACTTAGCAATAAATATATACCTTGCTGGATGTAGGTTGTACAATAGAAGATTTTGGTCTATAAATATTGATTCCTTCAGAAAAATAAGGAATAATTATGAAATGCTATGCTCTCCAGAGCACCACACAACAATATCTGGCCATGATGTACCTTCGCAAAGAGTCATTGCCAGAAAGTAAGGCTGCTAAGGAGACACATGTTCACATGTGCACACATGCAAACATGTGATGTGATGCTAAGCAGTACCACTGCAGGTAAGTCACAGACTGTTGGGGGGGGGCTCCAAATGCCCCACTGGCTCCCTCAGAGGACTACTATGGTCCCTTTTCAATATGGCGCCATGTCAAAAGCTGCAAAAACTCATTAAACTGCATTGTGAACTTCACTGGGCATCATCTGTGAGTTTCTGGCAGTAAACAACTTCTCAGACTCTGATAAAAATGGGACCTGGCCAGGGCATGAAACGCTGAGCATAAACGCATGAGCCTTTATGCTAACAAAAACCACGGAGTGGAAAGAATCCAGGACTCCCTCTAGCCATTTACATATTCCTCTACCACTCCCTGCAATACCTCCCTTTGTTGTTCCTGCCAATAGGGGTGTAGATTTGAGATGGGCAAAACTCCTGCGGCAGTCATCCTATGGCAGTCATCGTATGGCAGTCATCCTATGGCAGTCATCCTGCACTCACTGGCACCCCTTAACAAGGAACGGCGCTCCATCTTAACCGTGGGGTGCACAGGAAACCGTGGCAACAATAGAAACAATAACACAAAAACTAGCTGCAGAAAAAGAGAATAGGAATGAGAGGGAATAAATTGGAGAAGAGAACCGGCTCCTGATGGGAAGGGGGGGGGGGGCTCATCACCATGACAACCCTGGCTAAAGAAGGTAAGAGTGAGCATACCAGAAGGATGGAAAAACCTGTTAAGTGAAATGGAAGGAAGGGAGAGAAAGGGGGAAAGGCAGAGTTAAGAATGTTAGAGCGGTATTTCGGGTCTCCGGCTTTGGTACCAACCCTCAGGCGTCACCTCTGGGTACCCAGTGCACAAGATAAAGCTGGGCCATTCTCTAGCCCTCGGCACCAAGATTACGACAAATCACGGAACAGTCACGCTTCATTCTGATGAGAAGGATGCACTGAGGATTATCAGCCATTTGTTAACCTTAACGTTTGGTCTCAGTCTTCCTCTCTCCCACATTGAACCATTCGCCCCCCTCTCCTCCAGAACAGTGGGAGCAAAGGGGAGAGCGGACAGCCTGCTGCCTCCTGGCGTTTAGCTACTCACGGGGCTGTTGGAAGAAGAGCGGTGACTTGGGTAACAGATGCTCTTGCAGACTGGTTGCGGCTCAGGGCAAGTCCAGTGCTTTTCAAGAGGCAAATATCATCACAAAAGTGACACATTCATAAGGACCAGATCACCTTTGAGGGTATAATAGAGCAGAAAGAGAGATTTGACTAATAATCTCAAATTTTGGCTTAAAGATATATAAAAAAATAAAAGAACAGAAAACACCATATTGCGAACTCCCCAGACCTTGCCAAGCCACTTACACTGCTCAGATGCACCCAACATCTTGATACCCCAGAAGCAAAATATTCAAAAAAGGGAGGATTGATTCAGAAATTACTCATACTTCAGAGTCAGAAACAGTACATCTTATTATTGCTTTAGCGCAGCAGAGGAAAACAACGGTATTTTTTTTTTAGTTTCCACAATGGCCTACCAGAACATTGTGGCAATATAGGATGTTCATTCCAGATGCAACCCAGGGCTGTTTCTACTTACAATCGGCCATAAAACAACACCCCTGCCCCCCCCCCCCCCCCCCCACCCCCCCCCACACACACACACCCACACCACAAGAAACCAACAACACCTGCAATACCGACGTGCACGACAC
>JAODKE010000101.1:12262020-12280661 GCA_026779605.1 Mormyrus hasselquistii | reverse complement strand
CCCCCCCCCCCGACATCCACACACATATACACACAAAGGCACAGTAGGGCTCAAACTGCTAAATTACACTGAACTACTTCCATCAATCGCTTGAAGGCGCCCTCAGCACTATGGGGGCATGGTGTATGTCGCTCCCATCAGCTCTTCCTCAATTTATGAATAAGAATCAAAACACATAGAAGCCCCGCACCCCGTCCCTGGAAGCAGGATCACGGCTGGAGGTGCCCTGCCCATGCGTCTTCTTCTGGAGAGGTGCGTAAACAGCTATGTGAGAAAGCGGGGCCTGAGAGAGTCATCCAAAACAACAGGCAGATGATTACACTCTGTGGGACAAGATAAATGTTGCGGTGAGTGAGGTGGCAAGGGGGGCCTCTCTCAGAGGCGTCCCTCGAGACAGCGAGCACAAGCTCTGGCCGGATCAGCTGCCTTTTCCTAACACGTTAGCTTAAGTGCCCCCTCTGTCTCTGTTATAGATGACAAAAACACAGAAGAAAGAAGCTGAACCCAGCTGCATATTTTCTGGGTCTTTGTCAGTAATGTTTTGACAGTACATCTGTTACAGGCTACGGGTGGCTTAATAGCACTTGGAGTGGCGGCATTTTTCCGTATTTGTGTCACTCTTTGAGGAGATCAGAGAATCAGGTGGCAGGTGTCAGTACTGATACATGATGGGGGCATCGCGGGGCATCCAGTGGCTGACATTTTCATACACTGACGCTGATGTCCGTTCCAAATTGTCTCCTCAGTTTTCCTTGTCTTTTAAGCAATTGCATAATACATATAATGAATTTATAGACGCAGGGTTTTATGTATTTGGAACAGCTTTTATCCAAGCATGATAATAATAATAATAATAATAATAATAATAATAATAATAGCTCTGAAAAATCCTGGAATACCATACAATACCCTGATTTGTGCCATATGTGTCCTTGTACTGGACAATTGTTTGGTGGATGGATGGATGGATGGATAAAAATAAAAACCATTTACAGGTTCACAGTAGGCATGAAGGTGGAGGGAGTCATTTTCTATCCAGATTATTTGGCTGCCCCCGCGATAGGTTGTGTGATATTCTACAGCAACAGAACTAAAAACCAACTAGCTATTGTTTCCTGGTCCAGCATATCATTCACTGTTCTACCTACAGCATGGTTTACAGTTTGCAAACTTTTCTAGGTCATTCTGTTTATAACCTTTCTGGGCACAGCTCCTAGAAGCTGCTAAATGCATGGAGTTTTTTTTTTGGAGGTTAACGTGACCCTACATTATTATCTGTTTAATTTTTCTTAGTTTGGCCAGTTAGTGAGACGGTCGCAATGGGACTAACAAACCCAACCTTAATAAAACCGCACAGCACAAGCAAGGTTACTGCTTTGAAAGCAGTAACAGATTATGCGTGCCCTTATCTACACTGGACATGGGATGCGATCTCAAGTAATTCCAGCACACTGGTCCAGAGACCTCACAGATAAATATTCATTCGTTTTTAAATTTCAGAAATCATCTTGGGAGATATTTTTTCCTTTTTAAGGGCCATTTCTTGTCAATGTTGCCATTCACTTAGCTTGAATATGACCTTAAGGAGGAGCTTAAAAGCACAATGATCACAGGCCGGGATTTCCTGCTTGATTAAGTTAATCAGAATCTTGCTCAGTAAACTCTATAATCTCTCCCAGCCACTCATTAAATCTAATGGATATTTCAAATCTAGTTTTAGTAGTGGAACTCAAACAAAAGTCCAGATGGAGGGATTGTAACATAGTGCCGCCCAAAACTGCAAACATCATCTTACTTTCACATCCTTGCTGTTAACACTCCAATTAACGGCGTCTCTCATTGCTATCTCTTCTTTATTTCATGCCATAAAAGCAAAGTTACGAAGAGCAGCATTAAAGTGAGCATAAATCGACATGTGCTTCACTGCTTTACATGGTGATCTAACTTCCCCTCCTTATCATTTTTATAAAACAGCTTAACATTGGTTCCCTGGTTAGACATAATTTTTGTAACCAATTTGAAGCACATTACGCTCATCAAAAATTCAATTAAAAAGCAGAGCAGTGGTGGATGCAGAGGCTGAACTCCGGGGGACTGGTACAATGCGGCCAGATACTGTACAAGAAGACGCCTGAGAGCATGTAGATGTGTTTCAAACAGGGGAACACACAAAAAGCCCACATACTGAAACATGAGCCCTGTTCATCTATTTGGCCAGTATAACCACCACTCCAAAATGTATTTATCAATTATTATCCCTCTTATAACTGGCATCCCATTAAAATTGCGCCCTATCCATGAATCCTGTGCTATCGGAGAGAGGCTGCCCACAGCAATCTAGATCAGTATAAGTGCTTTGAAGATGGATGGATAGATTATTATCATATAAATCAGGCTATCCAAACAGAAACCATACCTGTGAAAGAGTAGAAGTGAGGGGGAACTAATTTAGCGTGACACACCCTTTGCTTAATTTCACCCCTCGCCAATTTATTTCATCTGCCCAAGCGCCTTATCAGATGCCCCGTTCCCCCTCAGTCCCATCAAACACACACATCCACTTGAATCTTGACGACAAAAACTATAGAATAACCCAAATTGTTATCTCAGACAGACAGAGTGAAGATGGAGACTGCAAAAAGCATATCACAAACGCTCGCCCCGAAACGTGATACTCCACTGCCAAAGGCATAGAAATTATTTATGTGCTCAATCTTGCTCTTTTTTAAGAGTTTAACAGCCATTTGGCAGCTTTGGCTCATAGCTGTGGGGGGCTAGGACCTGGGGGACTCCCCCCGCCTATGCCGCAGCTCTCCTGTAAATTAAAAGCAGACTTCTTCTTTTCAGTTTTTCTTTTTCATTTTTTTTGTCTTCCAAGAAAGAGAGAGAAAGAGCGAGAGAATGAGAAGAAAGAAAGGAAGAAAAAAGAGAGAGGGAGATAGAAGAGGGCAGGTCTGGTACTGTTGTACATTTCATAGGAAATCCTGAACAGAAAATGTTAATGAGAGACACCAAGCACGAGCGGCATCCCCCCACTCTCCCAGTGTCAGCACATGCAGGCTCAGCCCCACCCCTCCCTTCCCCCACCACCCTCAGGAGGACATGCAGGGGTTCCCTTCCTCGGCGTCTGCTCTTCCAAAAGCGAAAGCGAGCGTAGCGAGTGGCTCAGCGCCGCAGAATGCAGCCCCCCCGGCCAACATGCACCCAGACAGCCAGGCTGAAAACCACGGCGAACCCCGTCGCCAGTGTAACACTGTACTTCAATTAGGGTCTGAGCTGGGGAGTGTGTGTGGGGGAATGAGATCATATGAGACAATATTACAACACTGGCGTAATATTTCATGGAGTCCTGATCGACCGCCACGTACGCTTCTGTGTTTTGGACGGCCGCTTACATCCGCAGCGGTCCAGGGGTATGCGGATGATGGGACCAGAAGGAACGCCTCCTCTCTTGGGAGAAGATGATAAGCGATCCACAGCCTCCTCCAGGGGAGGGGAGCATCAGCTCTGCAGGTGATTCCCCAAACAGACCTCCCCTAGCTGCCTACAGCAAAGGAGCTCCGCATCCTTACGTTTTGCCTGCACTGCCACATCGCCTCGCCGTCTTCCTCGTGAGCGGTGTTACCGCAGATAAGGAGGAAGACAATCACATTCTACTGTGTCCGAACAGTGAAAAAATACTTGCCAGGCCATTTTAAAACACTGAAGCTTCCCCAAATGGCCACATTTTTAGCAGGTCCTGTCACCCTGGCCCGTGGGCTGCAGTGACCCACAGACTGTAAATGTAAATGAAGACGCACAGAGAAACAGGGGAGGCGATGTACAGTTTTTGCCGATGCATCGCCGGCCCGTCAGGCTCCGTGCAGGAGCAAAGTGAATCCCGATAAAGGGTAATGGAGTGTCGTGTCGTAATTACTGTGAGGATGCCTCCCCCCCAGCCCCCACCCGTGACTGATTCAGCGCTAGCTGAAGCTAATATATAAACTGAATCTCATGCAAGTCCATGGCTTCCTTGAGCAAGATCACCATTTTTACAGTTTAATGTTATATCTCTCACTGGTCACTTTATTGGCTAAAAAGGGAGGAGTGGAATCCAGTAGCAGGAGAAGGAGGAGTACAGGAAATCAATGTATGAGTCGCAACAGCTGGTTATTGAGTAAAAGGTAAGATGAATTTATGGAAACTGGAAGAAAAGAGGTATAAACATTGAGTCTTCTGCATCTCACTTTGCGAAGACTTAGAGACTATAGCGTGCTGAGCAGAGAAGATGTCACAAATCTTATATAACTAGACCACCTTAGGAGATATTTATAACTGTGGTCTTTTTTTTATCTAATATGGGGTGTTTCTCCTCTGTTTTCCTTTCCAGACGTTCTGTCTGGGGCTGTGATTTCGGATGCGGGTCGTGGTGACACAGGGACCCTTGAGAGACTTCAGCAGGCTGTTGAGCTAAGCTGCCAGTGAGATAAGAGCAGCAGCCAGCTCTGGCGTCTGTCACCGGCACCTGAGAGCCCTGGGCCAGGCCAGGCTGGCCACGTCCTAAAAAGGGGATCTCTGAGAGACAACCGCATGCACCCCACACCAGCACCAAAACACTCGAGAAGGCCCCACCACAGTGATGCAGAGAAGATATCCCGCCACCACCCCAATATAGAGACTCTGGTAATGGCAAGTAAAAGCCCAATAACAAACACATGCTGGTAAAGAAGTGCAAGAATAAGTCGGCAATTTAAACATTTGGACTGTTATAAAAATGTTCCGATAAAAAATAAAAATATAATGAAAACCTTAAACGGCACACAAGTCAGGAGTGCCGCTGCCATGGCACCAGAGTTTGGCAGCTCCCAGAGAGTGAGAAGCCGTCAAGATAAAAGCCAGGATGTCATCGATAAAAGTGAGGGATCCCTCGCACTTTTTCAGGGAGGGTGTTGAATAATTCACTTATAAAGAAATCAAAGAGTAACCGGAGGTAACCGGATTGGGAATCCGGTTTGTGGGGTTAACATGCAGTACATGCCAAACCTCCCCAGTTCACATCATGCCATTCCCCGTAGCTCCCCTCTCCTACGATACTTTAATGAGAAAAAGATGGTAGGAAAATCCTGGCCCGATTCCTATACAAACTTACAGACATCTCACGGAACAGCCCAAGGAGAGCGCAAGGAAGAAAGGAGAGAGGGAGTGAAGGAGAAGCAGAAAGAGCACGCTGAGGTGGGAGGAAAGGCGGTCGCGTGAAAGAGACGAAAGGTGAAAAAAACAAGGACTAAGGAGGTTAAAAGGGAAACTGCATTTCACCAGCACCGACATAGACTCATTACTTTGCCTTTTTTAAGGGGGGGCCCTAAACCCCCCACTCAGCTCAACTGTTTTTTCTTCTCACGGCACTGATTAAAAAAGCACACCACTGAAATCCCACTACGTCAGGACGGCGGTAATGAGAGAACAATAACAAATGCTGAGGAAGAAGCGTATTGATTTCGAGCCGGCGTCCCGCTCCAGATACTGAGACGGAGGGACGTGGCAAAGTAAACAAGTCTGTAAAATTCTGGCCTCGCAGACAGGGCCCAGTTCTTTGCTGGGGTCCCATCCTCTGTGTGTGTGTATTGTTTCCCTTGATCCCAATTAATTTGTTAACAAGGCTGCTGGAGTCATAAGGAAAGCACACAATATTTGACAACAGAAATGAAAGAATAAAATAAACGCAGGCAAACGTATTTTCATTTTAATGGAACACTAATATCGTGTAGGGTTCCAGGTAGGGAATGCAGCATGGCAAATGCTACCATTAAACCATACCCTGCTTGGATAACCAATATAAAAATAGCTTGAAAAATAAAATGTGCATGTTTGTCTCTCTCTCTGTGCCAGTGCGCCCTCATCCTGACTTACTGCCGCGCCACACCTGTAGCATTTAACCGTTCTTTCGCTTCTGCTCCAAGCGAAGCAAGAAAGGGCGAGAAAGGGCGTCGCAGCATGAGATCAGTGGCATGCTAACTACGGCCTCCCTCTCGGCGCGAACAGCTGGCATGTAGACGTGCCTGAGTAACAGGCCCGAGCTGTGAAGCTGCCGAGTCATGGGTGCAGAATAACCCAACTCAGCATTGCGGCCGCAAAAGCAAAAGAAGCCATTCTTTTACGCGAAGCCAAAATATATACATGTGTTTTTGGGACGCTGTTATTCGTGGCACAGTAGATCAGCGGGCAGCAATGTTTCCACACATTCCTAGGGCTGGGCACTAAAATCTCACCTCCACGCAGTATGTGTACAGTTTGCATGTTATCCAGATATTGTATAGACCTCCTCCGAGAACATGCAAGTCATTATGTCTAAGCCCTATGTTGAATGGACATCCTGTCCAGGGTGTTCCCTACCTCACTGCATCTCTATACAAGATGAATAGAGGAATGTGATTTATCTTT
Source organism: Mormyrus hasselquistii (assembly GCA_026779605.1). Taxonomy (NCBI): domain Eukaryota; kingdom Metazoa; phylum Chordata; class Actinopteri; order Osteoglossiformes; family Mormyridae; genus Mormyrus; species Mormyrus hasselquistii. Next base: position 12,274,241 of record JAODKE010000101.1, on the reverse strand, counting down.
ATTACGTTTACTCGTTTTCTAAATTCTGTGGATGATCAATAAGCAAACCTTCTAGATGCAGCAATTTGACAGAGCTACAGCAGCAGCCTCAGTGACGGGCGAGGCAGCCTGAATGGGGTGTTCTTGGGATCCCTCCTCATTGGTAAATATCTGAAGGTGAAATGATAGAGGTGACGGAGAGCATAGACAGGGGGCTGTAGGAGATCGGCAGCGGGCAGAGTGACAGGGGTGAGACATCGGTATATTATGGCTTCTTGCAGAAAAGCAGAGCCGATGTTTAACAAGCGCGAAGAACAGGACTCTATCAGGCGGCTGGAGGTGGCGCCATGAAGATGCTCCTAGACAAACCGGGGAATTCTGCGGACAAGACAAATGCAGCCATGAGCCCGGGCCTCTTTGGACAGCGGAACTGGCGGATTCCGGATTCCTCCTCACTGTGCCACCCGTCATGGGCTATGTGCTGGCACCCCCCCCCTTTTCCTGCTATCTCTGCCCCCGCAAGCCCACCACCCTGCCTCCCCTGTTGTCAGTGCTGGGACTCTCAGAGCCTTTGAAGCAAAGAGCGCGTCAGGGAATGCAGCTCCTCTCTAATTAGGCGTCCCTGATACCGCACAGGCGAAAAGGCATGCACGCATACACACGTGCACACACTCACGCACCCGAGGCATTACACAAAAGGGGGCTGGAGTCAAACGTGAGTAAGGCCCACCGGTCACAAGCAACATCAAGGCAGAACTTGCATGACGACAGTCGGTGGCAAGAGTGCCGCTGTAGAGGTACAAAGAAGGGGGCAGCACAGGGTTTTACTTCTGACAGATACCATGTTTCAGCAAGAGACAGGAATACAGGACAGGGGAGAGTGAATGTAAAAAAAAAAATTCTCATCACATTGTGGCCAACGTGGGCTTTCCACTCATGGAGCGGGATGCATTTTCTGCCGATTAAGTAAGTGTCCGCTCTACTTTCTGTTTTTGGGAATTCAGAGGACAAGTCAGATAAGCCGACGGGTGTCTGTTCACGCCTCCCAGTGGGGTAGGAGCAGCAGCGAGGAGAGAGATAGGCAGAATGACTTCTGACACCCCACAGATGCCCGACACATCCGCATGGGTGGGGGGTGGGGGATTGGGAGGGTCCTGCCGGACGCTTTGGGCCCACGGCTCTGTGGCGCACCCGCGGCAGAAGGTAGCGATCCATTGCCAGACTTGACAGAAATGTAATTTGACGAGCATTACAAGTACAAAACGCAGCTTAAAATGTGAGTGGCTGCAACCCCCCCATCCTGCTCCCTTCTGCAACAGAGGCAATAAATTTCTAGCATACCATGAAACTAGGCCACAGACGCATGGTACTGTGGTGTTAAATCAATAACACAGAGAAAAATCCGGTGTCTCCTCAGTCACAGCACGGAGCCCGGTAACGGGAGCTCGGGGGGGTGGTGCAGATCTCGGCTGTCAGGCGACACCTATGGATCCCACAAGCAGCTGCACCGCTGTCCAATTACATTAATTTATGAGCCCATCAGCGAGAAGTGTTCTTCATGAGAACTTCCTGGTACTGGCAAGGAGCTCGACAGCGACCACGAGTGGACGCTCACACCCCTGCACTACACGTCCGGAGGGAGACAGGCCTGACACCGTGTCAAGTGGGGGGGGGGACGCTGTCGCTCTGAGGTTTCTGAAGAAGCCCAAGTGAGGAGTTCATCTAGGCAGCTGACCACAGGGGGGGCGGGGTGTGGCCGACGGCAGCTCTCAGAGCCGTAATGAACGACCGCGCGGTTATATAAGGAACAACTGAGCGCGAGAATGGGGGAGACACACTGGTAATTAATGAGCTTGCTGTCTCATCTGTGCCAAAGCAACCCAATAATAATGGAGCATTAATAATGTTTGCTGTATGGACCAGGAAACGTGTGGCACTAAGAAATCATCCTTTATGTGACTCCTTCCGACTTTGTGATGACCTTGCCTTTTGCTGGAAAAAAGGGAAAAAAAACGAAAAAAGAAAACAATTAATCCCTAGCCCTTCCCCCAAACCAGAATATGAAAATTCCTTAAACCTGCCAAACCGAGGCATGCTCACATTCAAAATGTCCTAACCCGAGCGCCAGAGGAGAAAAGTCGGTTGGTGGGGCGGGGGAGCATATGACAGCGCTTGTCAGATCCTGAACAGGAAGTGCAACTGTCCGCATCACACATGGCAAGATAGATCTCATGTGGTTACATAAAAGAATGATTAAACCGGCTACTTTTTTATAACTGCCTGGATACTGCCTGAATACATTTCAAAGGGCATATACTGCCATTGGTCCTGAGTATCATTCAGTTCTGATCCACAGAACTAGACAACATTTATGTCGAGTAATCTGACACCCAGTTATAATGCAATGCCAACGTGAAATGCTTTTTCTTCTGGAAAGATATTACAGCACCAAAGATCTTGCAGTACCCAGTCTCAATCCAGGTTAACAAGCAAAACCCATCAAGACACCAGCACTAATCTCAGCCCACAAAAATTTCAATAAGATATTTAAATAAATAACAATAAAGGTCTCCTCAAAACTTCGTGGAGCAATACGAATATGGATATTTATGCTGATATGCTGGCAGACAAAACAACGGGGAGCTAGAACTCTGCAGGCCTTCTACCGTGGGTGGAGTACTCATGCGCTCAGCAGGCCTGCCCGCAAAGCCCGACACCTCAAAAAAAAAAAAAAAAAAAAAAGGATCGGATCCTTTGGCCCGTCACGGTATTCCTTAACGAGAACTTCCTCAGGTCTGTCTCTGGACCTGAGCCGACAGGTTCCCGGATCCCATTTCAAAAGGCGAGAAAGAAAAAAAACAAACGAAAATGACGAGATTTCAAAAATATGTAAATGTTAGGACTCTGAGGAGACCCAGACGTCATGCACCTCTGTAACAACGAAAGTGGGATTGCACCAAGCTTTTTGGCCCAACTGTTTGTTTGGTGCATTCGTGAATGAAGGGCAATGGGGGGGGGTGGCATACTCTAGAAGGGAGAATGGGTGAAAGAACAATATAAGGGGGAAATGGAGCCTAGCGAGGAATGAGGTGGAGGGGAAGACTGAGCGCCTGTATTGTACTACGCTGCGTTTTTCGGATCTTGCAGACTTATCAGGTTTCCAGGGAGGAATAAGAGAGAGTCTGCAGGCAGACTTCGGCGCGTCCAGGCCAACACGACTGTCCAAAAGAGAATTCTTTCCTCAGGAAATGTGCTCAGATGCGATGCCCAAGCAGAGGACCACACCCCGGTAAAAGCCAGACGGGAGGCAGAGACACCCACGCATCTGACCTGCTTCCACAGGGAACCCGGTTAATTTGGCTTTATTTGTGCAATGATCACCATGGAGATGAAGCGCTCCAAAATCCCTGGTGGCTCAGAGACTCTGATGGCTCTGTGGAGAGCAGGAAGTGTCAGGATCAGGCCTAGTCCTAATCAATTGCACAGTATTAACTGTTTAAAACTACAGATGTGCCCCATCTCACCTCCTCAGACTTCAATAATATCAAACAAAGAAAGCAGAGGTTCTGGCTGATGTATTCATGTGGCTTTTTTTTCTCCCTTTAACACATTTTTCTCCCTTCTGCTCATCGATTCCACCTGTGAATGCATACTTGCGCAAACAGAACAAAAAAAAAGTCTGATATGACTACACATCGAAATTACTTTCCCCCAAATATTCAAACCACTAGATTCATGGAAGCAGCTCCTTCTTTGATGATGTTTCGAAACTCTCTTAATGAGGAAAACACACAGCACCCTGGGGGTGTGGGAAAGGGGGCGACTAAATTTAGCCTGTGCTTCAGTGTAATGCTACCTGATGAACTTTGAATTATTTTATTGATTGTTTAGTCTGGAAGAATAACGTAAATGACAAGAATTTCATTCCGTTTTTGCACAACAAAAGCATTTTTTTCTTTTCTGACACACTTTTCGGTAAGACCATTATAGTCTGGCCTAGTAGGCAGCAAGATTTTTCCTCTATTCAAGCAGCTAGTTAAGTAAATATTTTAGTAAAGTGTACAACAGAGTATCCCTGCCTTACAATTGTAAATTACTGGTTTCAAGTGCATTCAGTTCAATGACCGATACATTTATACAATGCAACTTGTTTATTTTACTCATATAAACAGCTGGACATCTTCACTAGAGCAATTCAGGTTATGCACCTTACTCGAGTCAGGTCTCTTTCAATAGACAAACAAATAACCACTAGGTCTCGAAAATACAGCCATAAACACCAGGCAACTGGTACAATTTGCTCGACAAAATGTCCTACCAATCAAAACTACATAACATTGCAGATCAGCCATTAATCTCTATATGTACTGGGCAATTCCCACTGGCCTAATGTTCTTGTGGTAAGACCGAACACAGCTGTGATTCAGGTAGCCACCATGGAATGGTGGACCCATCCCAGTCTAGCTCATGCTACAGCACTTGGAAGAGCAGGAGGAGCAAGTAAGGTGGTGGACGACAGTGGGGAGCAAGAGTGGAATCAGCTCAGCTAGAGCACTAACTGGGTAGTAATCAAGTTACAATTTGAGCTTAAGATACAAAAGGAGAAGACGTGATTACTTCTGCCACTATGTTACAACATCTTACACTATGTCAACATCTACCGACAAACACCTGCACACAGTAGCATCACAAATGGATTCACATCACCCTCCCCCTTTAGCTACCTTACCAAAGGGTACTCAACTGCTTCTCATCATTCTGTAATGTTCCATTTTTGTCATACACCCCTGATGACTGTATTAATGACAGATGCTATTGCATTTTTGTTCTTGTTTTCCCTTTGCTTGAGGTCACTTGAAACGAAGACGATTTCTTTATAAAAACCCCATGTTGATTTGTTTATGAATGCACGCAATTCCAAGATACAACACTCCAACATTGGCCAATTCAAAATGCCAGTCGTATAACACCTAATAATCTATAAGCATGAAAGACTGCTAACTTCTGCATCCTCCAAGGTTACACAGCACATCCAAATACTACATTCTGGTGTGGTCTGCATTCACAATCAACAACAGGATGGAGACAGAAATCAATAGCCCATAGGTGTAAAAGCAGCCAAACTTTTAATTACTAAGCATGATACACTTAAATGATAATATTATTGTATATGGTACAATATTGCTATTGTATTCCATGTCAGAAAACAGTAAATCTATATAGTAAAGCTATAACTGATAATCTGAATAAAATTAAGCCAATTATATACGTTAAGGTAAAACTATTCTTACTTAATGAATGTTTCCTGTAATTAAAACCAATAAGTTTACAGCATGCATCTCATGTAGCGAGTTCCATGCAGGGCACTATATCAACCACGCGATATGTGTAAAACATATTGTACACAGATGTTCTGTGGCACTGTACAAGGGAATGTCTTATTTTTGCGTCTTACCTATGGAAACATGTGACAAATGTTTGAACTGATGGATGTAAAGCAGTTCTTTTACTCAAAATATTTTATAAAGGAAAAATGCATATAGTATGCCCACACTAAAAGAAACCTTGCCCTGAAATTTAATTATAGAAGTTCCAATATATAGCATATCGATCAACCACTTAACTGCATTGCGTTGTGATGAAAGAAAATCACGTTGTCGGCAGTTCGGCTCTGAGGGTTAGAATCATTCCGTTCATTTGAATAAAAGGAGCAGGATTTCTCATCGTTAATTAAGCCATAAAATTAGCGAGGTGTTTATGTTTTGTTCGATGTCTATTTTTAAAGGGTAATCATGGGGGAAGAACCGTTAGGAAACAGATGACTATAAGCAGATGCAACAAAACTCGGTGGAACAGTTAGATGTGATGCCAACGCATCAAGTGCAGAGAAGCTTAAGGAGTGAAATTCCGCTGATCCCACACGCATGCGCCGTAATACTGTCTCATCAAAGTGATCTGGGGTTGGTTTCAACTGGAAACACCATATCGTGTGTAAACCGACTTTTAAACACACTTTCTTGACTGTATGGCTGAAAAAATGTGGTTTTACTCATTCCATGGGAGACTGTAATTCAAGTAACCAAATAAGGTGTAAGTCCTACCTTTCCAGGTGCGTGTGCGAATAGGGCTGCGACTATAAGACTTCCAAGTAAAGGACTGGGTTGCGTATTGAGATAAAAGGATATGGGTTGCAGACCAATTTCAGACACCAGCTCCGCGGCCGAGTGGTTTGTTTCAGGTAGAAAAACACCACCGGTGCCAAAGACGGATAGGGTAATGGCTCCCCGCCGCTGGCAGATGCCTCCTCCGCTGCGGCTCCGCTCTCCTTCGTCCCGGGTCCAACAGTCTCCACCTCGCCGCGTTCCCCGCTGCCGGACAGGTCGTTGAGTCGGATAAAAGTCCTGGGGAGGGAAGACCTGCCCTCAGTCTCCCTCACCATACGGTCCTCAGACGGATTTCCTCCATCTTCGGCCATCATTCACCTCCTGAAAAGCGTAAGGATTAAATTTAGGAAACAACAGGCTGACATCTGACTTTTCTCGGTTAATTACTAGGAAAGCATCTAATCCAGATCTTTGGGCGGGTGGAGATGGTTGTAAAAGTCAGTCCTGATGTGGAAGTATTATGCAATGTTTGTCTTCATTAATTTGAGAGGGGCTTAATCTTAATCTTCACTGGTGCTGGAGAATAATAAAGCGGTTATAAATTAGTAGGTGTCTAAACGTCAGGTAAAATGGGCGCACAGGTTATATAATCATTGTAACTTTCAATTTTCATATAAATAATGTATTTTATTCATTGCCCTTTAAAGCGATTAGCATTTCAAGTTAACGATGGAGTGAAAATAACTACATTTCTATTAATGGTATGGTTTCGTTTTTTATAGCATATTAAGTATATCTATTACACATTATTACTTAGATTGTCATATTAATAGTGCATAATAAACAGTTTTAGTGACAAAAACAAATTGTTCACATGCACATTTAGTCATTTAATTCCGTTTATCTGCTGGGTTCGGATCCGAATTAACATGAATGTTTAAAGGAAGAGCGCATTTAAATATATCGATTATCTTCGATAATCACAGTCAAATTTGCAACAATTCCCATTAATCTATCACAGGAGGAAACTTTATCAAGATGTCTAATATTTTGCAACTCGGTGCTTGAACAGTTTAAAAAGACATTTTGATGTCGACAATTAAAAAGAAAGGAAAAGCGTGCAGACGACTTGTGCGTTACCTACCTGTTATTGTCACCGCAGATATTCCCAAATCGAGCTCAGTCATCGCATGATCGATACTGGACACAAAGTGTAGCTCGGAATAAGTGGGGGATTATACGGAAAGCAGGGGACACGGGGTGAGTTTCCAGGTGCGTTTTAAATCAGAAGCGGCTCTATGGGCATCGCTCTTCACGCCTGTTTCGATCCCAGTTGTCATGGATTTTTCATTCCCATGATTTAAGCATCTGAATCTCTGAGATCTGTACACATCCGAAGAAATCTCTTGTTGCTGAATCCCCGACAAAACCGTTGCGTTAATTCCTCTTCGCGTGTGTTTAAAATAGCGGCAGCAAGACTAGCAGCTCGGCTTAAATATAAATAAATATTTTAAATAATGAATCACAATTACTTTTTGTCATTCGGCTCGCCCAGACAGTTTTCTCAACTGTATTTAAAGCCAGTATGGAATTTCCGATACTTGTTTGTAAATTAAAAGAAACATTTTAATAACAAGTATTGTGTAGGCACCATTCAACTACCCAGGTTGCTGCCTTTTTTGCTACCACAAATCGCGCTCAGATGTATAGCCAAAGATGTGAACAAACGCTCAGATAATGTGTCTATGTATAGTTAGTTTTTGCCGATTAAAATAGGAAAACAAAAGTCTCTTCAGATCCCGTTAGTCGGCGAAGCGGACTGTGGCACCAATCCCCTCATCCAAGCAGCCTCACAGCTGGATTCAGAGTCAACTTCATATGCCCACCTCCTTACCCGCCTCTCTACCAAGCAGAAGCCGGGAAAGCTCCAAATGACATTCTCATTGGCTGTATCTGAAGTCAATTAACTCTCAGCAAAAGGGGGGTAAACAGCTGGAATCTTATTGTCAACTGTTACCCAATAAAAAGCTGGGAGAGACCGAACCTATAAGACGATTGGACCAATTATTTATTATAAGATTTTTTTTAATACAGGAATGAGAGGGAAAACAACTCAACAAGTAGCCTACACGTGATTCATGGTTAATCAGACGGTTCGCTGCAGTCACCGAGGCGGTTCCTAAGGGTGTATGACTTTTTATGTATTTTGTGTTTAAAAGAAGGAAATAAACTGCACAAAAACATGTCAGCGGCCATAAATGATACCATATTTCTAAGTTAACCTATTTTAGACAGTTTAGCAGAGTCTATCAAACCTGTTAAATACATTTAGTGTATCCCACGGATAACCGGTCCGATCCCAAGAAAATCTGCCATTGTAAGTTTTAACAAAGAATGTAGCCGGAACACTTATAGTAAGATGTTCAGTTACATGTAGCGGATAAAATTGTAAATTGATATAGATTGGAATGGAATGATTATATAATCGAATGTTATTTCGGCTATGATTTTAGTTTTGTAATATCACTGCTTTCGTTTAATTAAATAATCGCAAACTTTATAAAACAGGCTAATTAAATAATTTCAAGTTGACACCTTTGCTTTCGCTTGTATGGCTGGTTGACTAGTTAAGCTCCTTACCATGATCACCACATTCCGTTTTCTTTTACAAAACACATTAGCTTATTAAAATCTGTTCTCGCTGATGTTATTTTCCACACACGCTCATTAATATTTTTGGATTAGTTTATTCCAAGTTTTTTTCTACGCCATTGACGGCGAGACGAAAGAGTGCGGTAACCAAGAGTATTTCTTGTACAAGCAACGTTCTCTTTGGATGAATTTAACAGAAAATATTATATGTGCAACGCAATAACCCACACTCATATGATGCAATTTTATCTCGTTATGTTCATTCAGGGGAATTGCACACGAAGGGTATCACTTACAGTATGGCACCCAGCTATTCTGTAATTAAAATTAAGTGAAACTATACAGTAAGACACAGCAATCAGTCGGACAAAATGTTTGAGGTCAGAAGGAATTAAAATAATATAGATTTATTAATGAAATTAAAATACGTTAAAGTATTAAAAGCAATGGACAAAACGTGCATCGGGGTGGTTTTAGTGTTTGAGAGTTGAGGATGAACATGGAGTACGTGTTTTTACAGTCATTTGAGTCTCTGTGGTGACTGGCCGCTAGGGGAGGTTGTTTCTCTCCGAAGGCATCTGTTACGTGAACCTGCTGAACACGGCTTCTTCCGTTAGCTGCTCCCAGCTTGGGAATCAAATGGCCCCCAGTAAACCCAATTAAAGAAAGTTAAGAATGCAACAACCTTGAATATACTTAACAACACTTTTAAGGCATGTTGATTTCCTTTGCAGAAGTTATTCCCATAACACTGGTGTTGAAAGATAGCTGCACTTAAAACCAAGTGGACAAAATAATTCAGTATGTTTTAGTCTTCCAAAATTCTGTGTTTGCTGTTTCCGTCTTAGCAGTCAAAGTCTCCAGAGCATTTATTATGCAGTTTCAACACATGTTTGCTTCTCTACTACTCTATGAATTATAAATCAAAATAGCATTAAATTCTAAATTGACACAGCACTATTTTGATAGACTCCAGGATTCTGTCATGAGAAGCAGTTGGAAGATGGATCAATGGAGAGATGGATAAAAATTAATCATGAGCTTTCAAGTTTTTAGTTATTCCTCATACTCCTTCACCCACAAGTTACAAAACACAAATGGAAGAGCTTATGTAAGGTATTAACACTTATATTGTTATTCAAGCCTGTGGGGATAAACAGCATGATAATATAAAACAAGGCTGGATGAATCAGACATGTTTGTGGGGACATGTGCATACAGACATTAACTACAATCAAGTAAAATTACAGGTTGAAGATAGGAGCTTGCACGCAATGTTTTGATGGATACTGTGGGATCAGAAAATTACAGAGACATTGCATAAAATGTACGAATAAAAGAACTTGCAGCATTGTGCATGAAGTAAGCCTTGAAAAACCTACCAGGGTCCCCAAATGGATAGTGGTGTCCATATGTGTGTATATGTGTATATGCCTGTGATGTATGTTCTCACCATGTTTCAATGTTTATTTATTTATTTATTTTTGTAATAAAATGTATTTTAGCAGTGACACGGCGGTAAAGTGGCTAGTATTTTTGCCTCTGGGACCAGGATTTGAGTCTGAGCCATGGCTCTGTGTCTGGCATTGAGGAGTTTCCTCCAGGTTGTCTGGTTTCCCCCACAGTCAAAAAGCATGCTGAAGTTAATTGGAGTTACCAACTTGCCCATAGGTATGCATGTGTATGTGAATAGTGTGTGAGTGTGCCATGTGATGGGGTGCCTGTTGCCTCCAGGATAGGCTGTGCCCCCCACCCCCCTACCCTTGTGGACCTGAATAGGACAAGTGGTTTCAGAAAAGAGATGGATGGTAGCTTTAAATATCATATAATAAGCTGTAGAGTGAGATATGTGGGACATGCTCTGTATCAAAATGACCCTGAGAAAACTGTTATTGAAGATTGACATATGCATGCATGGCTGGATTATTGACCAGGCCAGTGCCCTGGGGCCTCAGGCTGGAGGGAGTGTCAGAGCATTGCAAGCATTAGTCGCAACATTTATTGTGCAAACTAAACACTATTACCTGCATATACAATGCAGATTTCCCACCAGGACTCCCTGCATATACAGCAATAGAAAACCATCAGGGCCCCATACAGCACAAGGTAACCACAAGGGCCTCCAGCATTTAGAGTGTAAGCTGACCACCCGGGGCCTGGGGCCAATTCTGCATACAGCGAGCGCAAACTACCAGGACCTGCAGCATGGGTAACCATGGTAATTCACAGGGGGGATGAGGGGTTATAATGCCCCCAGTAATCAATACCGGCTAATACAATTCCTGCAATAATCATGTTTCCCACAAAATGGGTGGAGACCCCCCCAGTGTTCAATCCAAAGTTAAACCCTTGAGCCGCAGGCTCTCCAGCATCCAGACCCTTTATGTGATATGTGGACTATACCTGTATGACTCCCCTCCCAAGACAGAGGTCTCCAAAAGGCAGGTGCTCACCCCACAGGACCATGATTCAGCCCTGAAAGAACATTCATTTTATTCTTTTCCGTCACAAAAGGTGGTGTGTGGCTTGGCAGTTTAGGGCGTGGTGCCTGTGGTCAGACTGTCCCAGGTTCCAATATCTGGATCAGCCAAGTGATATCATCATTGGGCCCTTGAGCATGGCTCTCAAACCTAATTGCTTCAGGATAATGGCTTTCTCAGTTGTATGTTGCTTTACATTAAAGCATCTCTGAAAAAAAGTTATTATTAATTCACATTTACATTTACTCTATTGTGGCGAGAGGAGAAAAGACAAGAGACAGCTTCTTCCTGTGAAGGAGGATGAAAACTTTATTAACAATAAAAAAAGGGAAAAGGAGGATATCCAGTTGCTGCTAAAAAGCAAAAACCCTGGCTGGAAGAAAAACATACCTTCAAAATAAAAGCATTAACATTTACCCTTGGAATTCTGAGCAACTGAGAATCCGCTACAGTATTTGGCAGACACCCTTAGCCAAACTTACATAAGTGCTTAGAAGTCTCATCAGTGAATACATTCTGATACTGGTTCAATACTGTGCAATTTGTATCATTTATCATTTGTATTGTTTGTAAGATTTAGTCTTAAGACTAGACCTGAAATATAGATTCAACATATAGCTTGATTGTGGTGCAAGCCTTGATATTGACCAATAATGTACATCTTTGCAGCAACAGAGCACAATTCACACAATCCTGTTGCAGAAGCCAGCTTAAGCTGGACAGGCTAAATTCTATTTACAGTTTTGATACATTATCAACTAGTGACAACTAGCCGTCTGTGGGGCTCATACTCTCTGCCTCATTGCTTCCTATCATACGTAAGTGATGCTACAGGTACTCACATCTGAGAGTCAGTTGGACACGACTTAACTGGGGCAAAAACGGAAAAAGTAGAAGGCAGCTTTCTATCTTTGGTACAGGGTATAAGAAACATAAGAAATATACAAACGAGAGGAGGCCATTCGGCCCATCAAGCTCGCTTGGGGAGAACTTAACTAATAGCTCA
>JAODKE010000101.1:12251296-12261688 GCA_026779605.1 Mormyrus hasselquistii | reverse complement strand
GAACTTAACTAATAGCTCAGAGTTGTTAAAATCTTATCTAGCTCTGATTTAAAGGAACCTAAGGATTCAGCTTGCATCTCTCAGGACTCTCAAGAACTGAGGCAAACTGTTTTCCTCTGATATTCTCCTGCGTGTCTCCACCCATTGCTCTCTCTTATCTCCTCATAACGTGATTTAAAATAAACTATTCACACACTGGCATTCACTGTCAGTCCTGGACCGTTTGTTCTAGTACCCGCCTCCCAAACAAAGCTGGGATGATGCTCCTCATCATCAGCCCGTAACCTTCTTACCTGCTGCCTTTTCTTTCTTTCTTTACATCTAATACATATAAAAGAAGACACTGCCTATTCACACACACGACTACACCAGAACCTTAACATGCATATTTAACTTATTACAAAACAATCACTTATCTGCAATTATCGGAAACTATAGAAATTATAAACAGGATATTATTCATCTATCTTCATCAACAGATTTTGTTTTAATACAGTTTGACAACATGCCCATTTTGAATAGTGTGATTCCTCCTATGAACAGCTGAATCATGGCTAATTAAATGATAGATTGGCTCTATGTTAGAACAAGAACCAGCATACTGTACACAGTGGCTTATCAGAGATACAAATATTACAGAAGCAACTTGTGATTCTTTGCTTTTATGCTATTCTTTGTTGTATTAAATCAACGTGGTTGGAAAATTAATATAGACATTGTATACCCATTTTCATTTAGCTCATAAAGACCAACTGAAGTAGTAAACTGCTTTAGTTCTCCTGGCTTTGAACACACCTGGCACCCAAAATATTCACTTTCCACAGATTTTCGGACCTCACAGGTATGTGACTCAATAAGCTAACTACTCTCAGCTAGCAATCGTTCACAGCAGACAAACCAATGGTAAAATTAGCATGATTTGTCCTTATTTATTCATTCTGCAGTGTTCAAGCCAGCAAGCTGCTTTGTTTATACAACTTGCTAGAAGGTTAGAAATTATCCAGCGGTGAGAAGATGTAAACATTTTCTATCTGACGTTTGCGGCACATTGCTGCTCAAAAAATCTTCACTGAATTATAATGCAGCATGAATTAAACTCAAACACTGAACTTCTTTATGGTGTTTATATAGGAATAGCTTCTGGAATGAAAGATGTTGAGAGCTGGCAGAGGTAGTATAGATTTGGTTTGCATTCCCCACACTTCTACTGACCATTTCCAGACATTATGCATGTAAGAACAAACCATCTCACGATAAACAAAAAGATCTGTGTGTGTATGTGTGTGTCTAACTTTATTATAATTTATGGTAAAGTTGATAAAAATGACTAAAATTACATTCCAGTAGCATGCACTGGCAACCGTTTTGTTTCATTGGTTATGAATAATTTCGTTTATGGGGTAAAGATTTTAGGTGACAGCACCATCGTGGCAGAAATGCAAGCCGGCTTAACAAGTGCACTAACCGTAATCAAGAGGTCATTACCATGCAACACTTTCTAACAGCATTCACTGATCTACCAGCGGCTTAAAGCTAGTGAAGACAAACATTGTATCTAGAATAAAATATTCCCACTTTGCTCTGGAATGTTCACTGTTTGAATTAGGGATCTATTTAAAGCACCGCTATCTGTTTAAAAGGAAAGCAAACAATTCAGAGGAACAATTAAACATCCCAGAAATATTGGTCTCTCTCCAGCATGGTTTTCATTCTGTCCTGGTTTGCCTGCAGACAAGGGCAGCGTGCTGCCTGCGCCACAACGCGGCCATGTTTCCCAGGGAAAAAATCCCAGCAGTTAATAATGCACACAAAGAAACAAGTTGGTTTTACTCAAACTGTTGCCAATGACTTTTCTCCAGTATTTCATTCATCAACAATAAAATTATGGTTATATATTTAATTTAATAGATGGTCTGCGCTCTCCAGAGATGTTAACAACAATGGATAATAATCACCGCTTAAAAGCATTGGTTTAATCATGACTAATACCTAACTGATCAAATATGCAATACAGCTTATAGTATTTTGTTCTGTTTCAGTGAAAAGCATGAGTAACATGGCCCTTCATACCATACCCAAAGTGGTTTATAGAATTCTCCAAGGAGGAAATGGTATATGGATTTATCTGTCTATAAATTTCAGTTAGTGCAACTCTTTCTTCTAATAATTAAAAAATGAAATTAAAAAAATAAAACACAGATGGTTTCTGTGTAGTAATCTCTTGTTCTCTCCCAATTCCATCTTCTGTTTTATCTTTTGTTGTTACATATTCCTGTAATAACCAGCAGCAATGTTGCACTCATCTCTCATTTTGATATTGAACAGTTGCTTTGGGGACCTTTGCCTTCCTTTGGGCAGTGTTTCCAGTTTCTTATGAGTTCTCAATTATGTTCTTTTACTGCCTGAATGCCTTGTATCTTCAGTAAATGGATCTAAAGCAGGTTGCACTCACTTTAATGAATGATTGATAGGAGTGATAACTTCTACACCTTAACCGTGACATTGTATAGAGATGAGTGTTTCTTCATAACATAAACAAGAGTGACTGCCTTATTTTCAATATCGAGTACCCACACCCACAGAAAAAAACTACTTAAATTTTCAGCGGACTTGACCTGCATGTTCCCAGTGCTTTGCACTCCTTATTTTAAAATAACTGCCCACAGAAAGAGTTCAAATGTGGTAGAAGAGGGACGAGTGAGAAAAAGTTTTATTGCCTCTCAGCATTTTCTCTCCTTCTTTGCACTGTATCTCTTCTGGTAATCAGTGACAGCTTCTAAAATGCCTTTGGGATACAAGTGTACATCATGTAGGCAGCCACTCCATGATGTTATTTATGTTTACCAGGCAAGACTTCACATGTAAGGCAATCAAACGCAATGGGGGTATTTTAGATGAAGAGATATGCTGTGAGGCTTTTCAGACTCATGTTTTCTTTGAGTTCCCCAGCTTGACACCAAAATCCTCTATTCTGCAGTTCCATGTGTACTTCATTGTCTCGAGCGTTGAGAAAAAACACGTCTTTTCACAAAAGAAAACTCTTGCAATGGTGGGAGTTTAAAAGTAAATCTTCTAAAAATCAAGAAATAATTGCAATTGCATTTGCTGTAATTATATGACACGTTTAAATTTCAGTTTGTTTTTATATACTGCACTTGCCAAGATTATTTTTAATGTATTTCTCCATTGGTTTGTATAGGCCATGACAATGATGGTTGGTCTACCCCTCAACACACAATACTCATGTCAGGTTGGGAGGGGTGAGGACCAGCACACACCTCTTCCAATGTGCCTCTTCACTCCTTCGGTGCTATTGAGCAAGGTTTATTGAACATTACAGAAGAGAAGAGCATGTTTGCTCAAAACCACCCACAGTCCTATAGGTGCTCAGCCAACAGCAGAGCAAGGACACAGACACACTCGTGGCAAAATGCATTCTTAGGGTCACCTTGCCACAGATGGCTAATGCGATACAGCATGGTGCCACCCTAGATTCCCTCTGTTGGGTGCACTTTGCTTTCACTATTTGAAGGCCCTCTTCCGCACATGGCTGTCCCAGAGTGCTTAACACAAAGCAGTAAAGCAAGTGATATTAGTAATTACTAAAATTATTTAGCCTTATTCTATACATCTTAACTGTTGTTAAACTTATTCATAAACACATTCCTAACAGACCTACTGAGATCTTGCCGCTAGGGATTAGATTAGCTCACATGCTCTCTACTGTTTCTCAAACATATTTCACTTAATTTAGAGACATTAGTTTGACAGGGCAGTGTCCCTGTTGTTTAATACAAAGCTATACCTACAGAACAAATCAAATCGCTTTCCATTGTTCATGTTTGGCAGAAAAATAGCCAAAATAACCAAAAGCCAAAAATAACTGAGCAGTAAGCGAGAAAACGAAAAATCACTAAAAGAAACGAGAATGTATTTTGCTTGAGTTGCCTATCGATTGATTAGCTAGCCTAATCAAGTAAACAATCAGTAAAAATTGAACACATTACTAATCAGGAAATATTTAGAATGTTATTCCTTGATACCAAATGTTTAACATGTAGACCAAGCCTTGATTAGAAACAAGACTATTAATAAGTTATTAATAATTCATTTTTAATTGTTCAAGTGACAGCCATGTGGTGTCAGTCAATATTCAGTTTATTTGCTTGAATCAAACTACTGCTTGAGTTAACTATATCTATCCATCCATCCATCCATCCATCCATCAACCAACCGACTATGACGTATACACTGCAGGGGTACTATACAAGATTCCAGCCTATTTCAGGGTTGTTATTATTATTATTATTATTATTATTATTATTATTATTATTATTATTATTATTATTTCAGTAGGGTACTTGATCCATGGTGCTTATCCCTACAAACAGACAAGACCTGTTTTTATGAAAGCTGCTCGAAATACATACAGTAAATCCCCGCGTCTATAAGTTCATTTTGTGTATTACGCCATCACTTAATAAACATGAAAAACATCAGCATCAGTGCATGAAAACATCAGCTGCTTGTTGCCCCCCAATGCCCCCATCATAAATTAGCTCTTTTATGCATCATCATCATCATCATCATCATCATCATCATCATCTTTCGTTTCTTCTTCTTCTTTCAAGTACTTATTGTGGTGAGGCTCATAGGGAGGACAGGAGCCTATCCCAGGCAGCAACAGCTCTCGGCTATAGATTCATTAATTAAACACATACGCAAAGAAATTTGATGTTGGAATTCAAATAGACTGAGTGTCCGGTCCAGAATGCAATAATTATCGTAAAACGAAAAGAGACCACAAGATCTATTTTCTTCAGGAATTCAGTCACTCGATTGATTCGTATCAGTTTTAATTGTGCATGATCATATTTTCAATTTGTTTGGTTTTGTGGATTAATTTTATGTATAAATTAATATATGATTAAGCAGGCAATAATATTAGCTAGGAATATGTTATACTTTACACAACATCACTGAACAATACATTGAATCCAAAATTTCCTCACAGACGTGACTCCTCATGACTGAAGGAAGAGGGCTGTCCAATAAAAGTAATATTCTCTGCACCCAAGATCCTTGTCATCTGCCTAATGACAAGTTCACTAATGAAGCATAATGCATCTTAGTTTAACAGCAATGTTGTTAATGCTTAGTTATCACAGGGATGAGGCAGAGGCAGTGTGTTGGTTTATTAGGACCTTCCTTTCCCTTTCGGTTACGAATGACATGTTAACACTGTCTAGCCTAAAGCATTTGACATATGCAATGTACCAAGTGAGAAAAAGTGTAAAAAAAAAAAAAAGGTTTTAGTGATTTTCAGTTGCTATTTTTTCCTTTTGCTAGGCTGTCTGTGGTAGAGTAAGTAGAGATAATATCAGCAATATGAGTTTTATAGGAACTGGATAAGATTGGATTACAATGGGTAAGAAAAATTACTGCAAAGTACAGCTGGGAAAGTCTTGATACTATAATCTCAGTAAATGATTTCAACATTTCAAGGATTCCTTCATTCATCTATCCATTTTTAATAAGCACATATCCAGCTAGAGTTGTGGTGATTCAGTGTCTATCCTAGGAAGCCTGACACAGCTGGGAAGTGAGCCAAGGGCTTGATTCTCATACACTTAGGATCACGGCAAACTGAACTGGATTAGCAGCTGTTGACAGTAGGGGAATGTACAAGTGTGTATAAAAATGGCTGTATTGAATGGCTCAGCAGAAAAAAATGAAAGCTGTTTCACTGAACTCTCTTTTTTGTGGCTTTTAGAAGGGCTTTTTTCCCCTAATTGTTTAGAATGTTCAATGACATTAGCAGATAGGTCAGCGCAAAGAAGAAATTCATTCAAAGTACTGCTGAAATGAAACACAGCCTGGGAACGTTACTTAAAAATCAGAACTCATGGTAGGATACACAAATGCTGAAAAAAGCTGAAAATTCTGTAGGAATATCAAACATATCAGGAAACAAATATGGGCGTCCGTGTGGAAAATCAGAACAAGAACAAAATATAGTTTTCTTTGAAAGGAGGTACACAGAGGTGATGTCACAGACGCGCCTAGCCTCTGGTGCCGCCCCTGCTCACTCCTTGACTCCTTTCTGTCTCCCTGATGAGGGGAACCTCAGGCTCTGCAAAGACCCTGAGCTGCTGCTTTCCAAATGAGGCCGGGAATGCCGAGGTGTGTCATGCCCTAGTGACAGCTCTGCATCCCCTGCCAGGGTACAGAAAATAGCAGGAAAGGACTTCAGACCAGCATGTTCTGCCCTGTAATATGTGTTTTTTTTTTTTACTGCATATTCAATACAGTCTACATTATCAGGCATATGTAATTTATTTATGTACCGCCACTTTGAATTTGCCAACTATAAGCTTTGTCAGGTTTGTCAGGGGTGTTGGAAAGGGGGAAAGTTATTATTTTTCATGAGCCCCTGAGTAACATGGGACCAAATAAATTGGGGCTTAATTGGATCTGGGTTGGGGGCTAAAAAATCACTAGTGGCACCTCAGAATTTTGCAGTGTCTATGCATATCACAGAAATCCACATCAAGAAGGAAACTGTTTTAATTTTACTGAAATGTTATTTTCAATAGGGGTTAAGTATGAACAAGCAATAAATGAGATTCTGCTTCCAGTATGATAACTGATATAGTAATCTTTCTTCTTTAACTTACAGTTTTATGATTGCATTAACTGCTTACTCTGATGTTTTAGGTAATGACTAATGGTTTTATTCTTTTCCATGTACGGTCATTGCCTTTTTGTTAATGGACAAATTATAAGTAATGAAATAAGGTGATGTTTGTCAAAAAAGATTAGTTTAAAAGATTCAAAGTTATTTAGCATTAAAGGTATTATTGCCTGCAGGGTTTTCAGCAAAGAAAGTGGCCCTTGAAAACTCCAATTTATTCTCTATTTGTACTAAATAAACCACTCTCACATTCTCATTGAAAAAAATCCTTAAATGTGAAATATTGCCTTGTTATATGCCCTGATATGTGTAAAATGGAGGTAAAATGGAGCAGAATCAATATCCTGTTGAAATTTTGAGGGGGAGGGGTGTTTTAAGATATTCGGTGGATGGCTTTCGTAGCTCATCAAGAGGATTGACCAGGATCTTGAAGCAGAATGGTAAATCCAGCCCCTAGAGATGTACTGGGCCTCATGAACAGGCAAGGCTCTGGTAGGAATTAATGAATTTGTGAAAGTCCACTGCTCACTTCCTACTTTGGTCTTTTTTTAAACATTTTTTCTCTTATGCAAACTGTATTTTATTTTTTAATTTCATGCTTGGTTATACTGGGGTGAGAGTCCTACTGAACTTAAAGGGAGAAAGAGCAAAACGAACAAAAAAATATTCATCACCTGATGTCGCCTGAAGAGTAGAGACAGAAAGTATCGAGTGGTATGAGGTTCACTAATCGATTTGACATACCTAAATCATACCTTCCTTAGGTCACTACTGTTCCAATCAGTTTTTTGTCTTGTCAATACTTCATACTTTCTTTTAGTTGTTGTTGACGTTTGTTCTGTCATGCCCAGTAATGTCAGCTAATTTAGGACTCAGATCACTGAATTTTTGTGACTTTGTGGCAATTAAGAGAGTTGATCTGAATCCATGTAAATTACTCCCTTGATTTCATCAAAGCCCTTCGATAAAAATCACCAGGGATGGATGCAAATGGTCTACAGATCAGAGGCAATGGGCTTAGCAGGGAGGGGAACTGGAGGTTAGTGGGGTCATTGTGCTACAAAAGCTATAGTGTTCATCACTCCATCTGATTAAGAATACAGCAGCACTAGCTGCAATACAAAGATAAAAGCAATTTGCTTAGTAGACATTTTACATTTAGCACTTTTATATCTTTTGCCTTTGTATAGCTAGTTCTTTGATTTAAAATAGAACAATCTACATGATCCATGAAGTCTGGTTTTAGCCCAAACCAATGGAGGCAAACCAATGCAGGGTGCTGGTCAAGTTATAGTGTGGTGCAGGGTGTGAAATTGTTTAGAACCTATTGCATTTCATGAATAGTTAATAGATTTAATATTACTCTACTGTAGAAATGGAAGTCATGATTTGTGTCACTGAATTATTTCACCTGAATTCATTCATCTAAAAATTTGTTCAGATTCATTCATCGATTAGATATGCTCCAGATATTTTTCTGTCATCCCTTTTGTGGTTCATAATTTTTTTTTATTTTGTTACTAAACTTTATTACACACAATATGGCCAAAAGTATTGAGACACACCTATTAATCAGTAAATTCAGGCATTTCATTCAGACCCAATGCCACAGGTCAATGAAATCAAACACTTTTGTGAAGGAATGGGTCATTCTGAAGAGCTCATTGAATTCAAGCATGGTACTGTTGTAGGATGCCACCGATAAGTCTGTTCATGAAATTTCTTCCCTGCTAGATATTCCACTGTGAAGTGTAAGTGGTATTTTTGAAAAGTTGAAGCATTTAGGAACAACAGAAACTCAGCCACAAAGTGGCAGACAGCGTAAAGTAACAGAGCAGGTTTGCCAAGTGCTAAGGTGCATGGTGTGTAAAAGTTACCAGCGCTATGTTGACTGAATAACTAACAGAGTTCCAAGCTTCCTCTGGCATTAACCTCAGCACAAGAACTGTGCAGCTTAGGAGCTTCATGGAATGGACTTTCATGACCGAGCAGCTTCATGAAAGCCTCACGTCACCAAGCGCAATGCCAGGCATTGGATGGAGTGGTGTAAAGCACGCTGCCACTGGACTCTGGAGCAGTGGAAACATGTTCTCTGGAGTGATCAATCATGCTTCTCTGTCTGGCAGTCTGATGGATGGGTCTGGGTTTGGAGGATGCCAGGAGAACGTTACCTGCCTGACTGCATTGTACGAACTGTAACGTTTGGTGGAGGAGGGGTAATGGTATGGGGTTGGGCTAGATGCCTTAGTTCCAGTGAAGGGAACTCTTTATGCTTCAATATATCAAGACATTTTGGAAGTCCATGCTTCAAAAACTTTGTGGGAACAGGCAGCCCTTTTCTGTTCCAGCATGACTGTGGTCCAGTGCACAAAGCAAAGTCCGTAAAAGACACGGTTGGTGAGTTTGGTGTTGAAAAACTTGACTGGCCTGAACAGAGCCCTGACCTCAACCCCATTAAACATCTGATGATGGGATGAACTAGAACGGAGATTGAGAGCCAGGCCTTCACATATAACATCAGTGCCTGACTTCAAAAATGCTCTTCTGGATGAATGGATAAAAATTCCCACTCCTCCCATTTCCAAAGTCACACTATCCTGTGGAAAGCCCTTCCTAAAGAGTGGCAGCTGTTATAGCTGAAAAGGGGGTAGAAACACCATATTGATGCCTATGGATTTATAATGTGATGTCATAAAAGCTCCTGTAGATTTATTGGCCAGGTGTCCCAATACTTTTGTCCATGTAGTGTATATGTCTGTGATATTATATATTCATTATGCATATTATTTTGCATTATTTATTATACCTAATCGCAATTAAATTACCATTAACGCTTTACATTAACTGCACCTTCATAATGCATTCATAGAACATTCATAAGCAGCATGCAAGTACACCTTAACATCCTAACATCCCATAACAGCTTTATTATACATTAATTATACAATTATAATGTATGTTATTATTGTATAATGTTTGCTATTAATGTATATTACAGCTGATAAGGGGTGTTAGGATGTTAAGGTATACATACATGATGTTTATGAATGTTCTATGAATACTTAATGAATACATTATGAAAGTGCACTGAACATTTAATATAAATATTAACACATTATAAAGGTGCAGTTAATGTAAAGTGTTACCAAATGAACGACAGTCTGTTTTACAGTATTGTGAGGAAGAGGCACCCAATATCTGCAGTTCTCAGTGGTCATTCCCTTCATTCGCTTCACTTCACCTCATTTATCATATGGATATGCTTGTGAATCGGTTTGTTCTACTTTGTCTTGCCAAAGAGCCCAGAATCTAGGTTCCATTTCAATTGCAGGAAAAGGCAAATTCATTTATTTGTGTTCCCAACAATCGCACACCATCTTTTTTAAGCTACCAAGACAACACCACTACTCCTTGAGTTTATTTATCTCAATCCTCTCCCTATCATTTACCTTCTCCTCATAAACACAATCACTGGGTCACATTGTTTCAAACTTAATATTGCCAAAATAAGCTCTTACAACTGCGTGCCATCCCTAATTTTATCATCCAGTTTCATTTGAATAAAACCAATATTTAAAACGGCGACACTTGGTGGGCTGTGATGTGGCCCATTATAATAATTTGCTACCGTGTTTCCCCGATGATAAGACACTGTCTTATATTTTTTGAAATGCCAAAATATGCCCAGGTCTTATTTT
>JAODKE010000101.1:12230270-12251196 GCA_026779605.1 Mormyrus hasselquistii | reverse complement strand
TTGCGGGGGGTGCCTTATTCTGACCAATTTTTTAAAAATGGGGGGTGCCCTAATTGTTGGGGATGTCTTATAATCGGGGAAACACGGTATGTAGTGGCATAGAAGGTGCTTCTAGCTTCATCTACACACAGGCTTCTGCAAGACTTTAAAAGAGAATAACATGTTTCATTCATCAGTTTTCCTTTCATAGAAATACTTGAGCTTACGTTTCATTCAGATTGAAAAAGAACCAAACCACCCAAACTGGCTTGTGTTTTTATGCATGTCCACATCCCATACATGTATGTTTTTTTTTTCCCGGAAAGAGACGATTGAGAATTATATTGTATATATAAAGACAACAAATGATTTGTCTGCTTCTTTACATCATATACAAAGAATGCCTGAAATGGAGAGGGATCCTAGCTGAGCTGTTCTCTCTATGCCCTGCTCTTCTTGGGACAGGAACCAGCCTAAAAGCCATTTTATAGAGTATGTTTGTTTGATTGACAAGAAAATGTATCTAGTGTTCTCTATATTTATTTACTTATTATCATAAAGTAGGCACATCTACAGAATTTGACAGTTACCATTTAATACCTTTGATATTATTAATTAAAAGACTTAACTGAGCCGGAGAAAACATAAAACCAGTATAGTTGTCCAGAGAAGCACTGGTCTTATCTTAATAAAGCTGCTTTTCAAGAATCATTGTTCATCTAATGATTCACATGATCACAATCAGAATCTATTGATACATAGCTGAATATTATAGAGCAGATGTTGCTTAATGCTGACATTTGTGCATCAACAGTTTTTTTTCAACATTTTTTGATCAATTAAACAAATTTTCTTGTTTACATGTCTGCAGAAATGTCAACAAATGTCAGGCAAATGTCAAGGGCCGGTGCTGCCTACCCGCACTTGCTCCCACAGTGTGACACCCGACTACATTTCTTACTATGTCATCTTCTCGATTGACGACATCATCAAGCCCCACAGACCAGGACAGACCAGAGCATGTTGGCCTCGATATCCTCATTCATGACCATATGCTATAATGATTTCCACTGTCCAGTTAGTGCCACAGTGAAAGTGATGAGATAAAATCGACAATCTGAAAGATTTTAATATTATAAGCAACATCCGACTGCAGTATTTTATTTGAAAAGGCTTCCTTGCACTGCATATGGCTACAGCTGCAATAAATAACTAGTCAACAATATTTCTTGAAATACATTGCATAATATGAGCTATTCCCTTTTAATTACTGTAATGAATTTGCTGTGTAATTATTAACAAGCTAGAAATGCAAGCATTATATTACAGCTACAACATAAAAATTGGGTGGTGCAGTGAGTTGTCTTGTTCCATCACATACTCCAGGGTTGAGGGTTTGATTCCTGCACATTTCCTGCGTCATGCAGGTTCTCTGCTAATTGCGAGCCAGTACTGGGTAAGCAGTTGGAGGGTAGAGGGGAATATAACAATGCAGGAATTTCGTTACCAGACATGGCAATATCACCAATAACTCTGAATGAATATTCATACCTTTGTTGGATCTCCTGGATTTCTATGAGCATCCAAAGCTGAAAAACTAGGTCATCTGGTATACATACAGCTCACTAAGACCCGCTGAGTTATTAATCCGTAATTTCCTCTAACATAAGAAGGAGTCAGGAGGTATTTATAATGATGCAAGATATTCATGTGACTTAGGACTGACCTCAGAAGACTCCATTCTCTCTTTCAAATAACTAGGCTAACATGATGAACTAGGGCTTCCATTTTACAGTAGCTCCCATCCTTCTAGTACTAATCTAGTATGCAAAAACTTGCTAGCAACACATAATAAATCTCGAAAAGAAAGAGATACAGGGTACAGCTCTGCTTCCGCACCCAGATTAGTTCTTTTGCTAGTTTCTTTGCTTTTATCCACTTACCAGGAACTCTGTTCTTCTCAGCACAGCTTTAGCAATGCAGCTTTCTGCTACAGAGCCGATGATGACGCCTTTCAGTCAAAAGCATCTGGCTAATTGGTACTCAGTCATTTGATTTCAACTCATTTTTTTATGAGCATGATATAAAACAGACATAAACATAGCCCCATACGCAGCACAAAGCACTGTGTCATTGCAGAATACCCCCATAATCCTCATTAAAATTATCTGCATTTTGTGCCTCTGTAGTCCTTCTGTTGTTTCATACCACATGAATCATTCACATGATTGCCCAACACCCCTTTGGAGATTGTGGGTTTTCCCTCCTATTGGTAGGTTATCACCACAGCTGACTATGGTCACCCCACAAGCCTTGCTGTTTCAGAGATGGTCTGACCTAGTCGTCTTGCCATGACAATTAGGCCCTTATCAGAGTCACTCAGGTCTTCACTCCTGCTCATGTCATCTGCATTGAACAACTCAAGTATGAATATCAAATATCAGCCTTCCATCTGATGTTTCCACTGACCTTTACGTGTACTGCTTTTACAAGACATCATGCACTTCATATAGCAGTAGTCATAATGTTTTGGCTCATCAAAGTATTCATATATGTGGCTTAAGTGCATTTTCAGTCCAAATCTCTGCTGCTCTTCTCCACAGCCTCAGGCTACTCATTGCCGATCATTCTCATATCACTGCTTAAGATGGCACCATCCACATGTCACTGAACTAATCTGTCTGCCCGGCTGTCACCTCCTGACTGCACAACTGCACATTAGCTTGCAAGCGTGACAGGATGCATCTCCCAGTTAAATCCTTGACAGACACAGAAAATGACTGAAAATGATCTACCTGACAAATGCCATCTCCCTTACCTTTGAGAACGAACAGGAAATCTACTTAGTTGTACACCTTTGGGGTAATTACCTGTATTTGTGTTCCTCCCTCCTACTCCTCTTTATGTAGCTGGATACCCTGACCTTGGAGCTGTGTTTATTGTAATTAACTTCTTTCTAAAGACTAGGGTACTTCACCTGAAATTCAAGGCCCACATCAGCCAGGACTTTAAGTATATAGTGCTGCCACTGCAGATGAGCATGTTCCTCCACTGCTAAGCAATAACTTGTCCTTTCATTGTAGTTTCAAACTTATATTTCCATTTAAAATCAATTTCCTACATTGAAAAATCTGACATAATCTAGGCCCCATTTCTCCTTCATTGTCACTGAAGCCTGCCATACCCCCCCTTCCTAAATATCTAAATAATAAACCAGTTACACATTTCCTTCCGATTAGCCTGTTAATTTTTTTTCCACAATTTATCTTGCACAATCTTCAAAGCACTTACTTCTTTATTTGTCAAATAAATTGTGCAATGGATGCGATTAATATACTGAACTGTACAAAGGCCAAATGGTATCTGTTCAAGTAGGCTTTGCTTTTTTGGATTCAAAAGCTCTGTAAACCTATTTTCCAGTACTGGGTATGAAATCCCACAGTCCCATATATTATATAACGCCTACAAATGGGGAGTTTCCGTTCCTCTGCCGCTGTCTTTGTCAGCTTTTATCTTCCAGCCCCTGCTTTTGTTAGGGTTCCCTGGTACTGAATTATGGAACAATTTGAGTGATCTTGCACTGTCAGGTTCATTCTGTCAGTTGAAGAGCACCCCTCCCTCCCTGCCTCTCTCCCCTGCCACCACCATGTTACAGCTTACAGAGATGCACTCAGCACATGGTTTTATCCACCACGCAAAGAATTTGCTAGAATATCAGTGATCCTCAAAATTGAAAACAAATGATTTAATCAACAGTGACTGCGCATATAAATAAATAAAACATTATATTCAGCATGTGTGATTTTTTTCCCCCAATGTAATGCTTGTATATGAAAGTAACCAAGGTAGTAAAGCATACAGGCTATGATACTGACAGAATCCCTGGATTCATTCATATCCTGATAGAAGAGTCACAGACAGGCTTGTCCAGGAGCGATCAGCCAATGACTACCGGACAACTGGTGATGATTCATTCCCTCACACTCCAAACTTGTCTCACATTTAGATGCGCAGACAAAATGAGTTGCCCTATTCCAACACCGCACTCAGCAAAATGTCACATCTACAGTGGCACCCCAGCACAGTGAAGTGAATTACTGTTGCTGCCTAGCTCATATTTGCGTTCTGCTCCCTTGACCTTCTGCGGTGATGAATATGTATGGACATATTCCTATTATATCCAGCCAGGCTCAGCCAGTGGGGAATAACAAAAATCAGATCAATCACCTTTTAAGTCAAAACCGGAGCTTAGAGATCAACATACATGTCATACTTTCTATTTGTGAACAACAATGGAAATTAACCAGCTCAAGAAGATCTGCAGCTGTATCCCTGGCTAATCTGAAACGTTAGAAAAGGCTGCAAATGGTACATGCCCAGTATATGGCTTTGGCCTATGTCATTATATTAGACATCAAAATTCAAATTACAAAGTAAATGAAAAATGGCACATAAAGCGAAAATGAGACCAAAAGTAAAAACAAGTAACATTCAAAACAAGTAACATGCAAATATAAATGCCAAATGCTAATTTACATCTCATTCCTTACTGGAGGTCTATACTACCCTTTAAGCCTCTTTGTGCAAGATGTAATATTATTTTCTGTCAGTTTCTGTCATGCAGGTGATCAATGGAGCACAATCTATAACCACCCCTGCTGAGAGCCCTTGCTGTGCCTCATAGGGCAGGGAGTCCACCAGTCATCTGCCAATCAGGTCCATGGTGAAGGAAATCAATTCCTCCAGTCATGAACTTCCGCAAATGTACAAGAGATGCAACCTAATAATGATCCCGGCCAAACAGTTTGTAAAGGCCCACAGTTCAAAATGTAGGCTGTGTAACCATTTACAATATTTCTGTCATCTCTGCAGAAGCCTCTCCAAAATAAGTACCAGGTCATTAACATGTTGAAAGTTTGAAATATTCTGTATATTATCTGATTTACACAAATGACTGTAATCTAATACACTGAGCAATTTCTCAGTAAGTGCACCCTAAGTCACGCCTTCGAACCAGCTTTCCTTTGTAGATATGTCTGACACGTGTTTCTATTCCAGTCCCCATTTGTCACTATGCTTTACCTGTTTTGAATCCTTCCCATTTTCTGATTTGTCTCTTTCCTACACTCAGGGAGCCCCTTCTTCCGCTGATCTCTTCTCTCTTCATGTCCTTCTGCTGCTTCCTGACACATTTCCCCCTGCTTGGCATTGCCCTAGGTAACATGGGCCTCCTGTGGTCTCATTAGCAGGCTGGCAAAATGGGGGACAGGGTCCACCATGTGCAGACCCAAACAAAGAAGCCCTCTATAGTAACGATCTCCCTGGGGCACATTTGCCACAGGGTCCTTCTGCCCATCCCCTAAGAGGTAAAGATACTGGTTGCATCTGCAGAGCAAGAGGACAATGAGTATTATCATTGATCTGCTTAAGTCTGTTTATAGCTGCTCATAAGTCAGGCTGTGAGTCCAACAGTCGGGCCTCTGCACTGATACAGCCAGGACCAAACCAAATGTATCTCCAAAAGACCACGGGCCCTATAACCCTGAGGGGAAACATGAACACAACTTCCGCTCAAACACAAGATGGAAAAACCGTTTCTACATATTGCTGCAGGAACACGGCCTGACATCTCTGCCCATCTTTAGAGAAGTGAACAGGCTCCCTCAGGTTTTACTGAATTTAAGGGCAAGTTCCAGCTACAATGCAATGGTCAATTAAGGGTATAACTCTGGGTTGAGTATTGGGGGGACTGAGGTCAAGAATCCATAGGTAAAATGATTTGAAATATAGGTGAGAGCACATTTTTTTATTCAGTTTATTTTAGTTGATTTTTTTATTTCAATTTAAAAGCAGGTTTGCTTTTATATTGTGATTATATTCAAAAGGTATTATGTATATTTTATTTAGGCAAAAATGTGTCTACTGTCAAGCCAATGCACTGTCCATTTACTGTTTGCATCAGTATACACGCTGAATTGGCAAACTTATTTCCTGGATTAAGAAGATATTCTGACATTTAAATTAATGCTCACAGGCCTTAATAAAATATTATTTGCAGACACACACACAAATACCCTGTCTTTTGCTGCCTGTTTGTAGTGATTTTTTCGGATAGACATGCACCACATTCATACAGAGAGGGGTCATTCCTGATCTGCTGGCGTGGCAAGTAGAAGATGTGTTCAAAGAGTGAAACTGAGTAGTGGTAGCTTTGGGGGAGTGGGGGTGGGAGTGGTGATGAGAATGACAATACAGAATCTGACAAGTAACAAGTAAAGTCAGGATGTGACAGACCTAGAACAAACCCCTTCTGTCCTTCTCAGAAAGCCCCTCGCCAACACTTTAACAGCGGAGCATGGCCCATGGTGTATCTGCCAGAAAGGGAATTGGCAGGCAGGACCAGCGTCTGAGAGCGGCAAATCTGTCTGGATGGCGCGGCTTTGTGAGCGGGATCGTCCTCCGTCTTCCACAGCGCTGGGATCGCAGTCGTGTCACAGTGGGACCCCGCTTCATGTTCCACACTCATCTCCTGTCGCCAGTAGCGAAACTCACCGGAGGACACAAGGGAACGCGCCACCTCCTTTAGAAAATCCCCGGATTTGCATTGCTCCTGGACTCGCGTCGCTTCCGGATCAAGAAGTAGAGGAAAATATAGGAAATAAAAGGGCACATATTCGAGTCTTTAGAAAAATTTTAATACCACTGCACTAAGAAAGACATCTGTACCCTGCCTCAAGGTGCATCTATGAGAATTAGAAAACAAAGTTGAGGTTTCATGTCATATTTTGCATTTTCATGGTATCTAGACAGCTGACACAAGTAAGACGGCTGTGTTTATGCAGACAGAGGCTACGGTGACTGTGACAGATGGCTCACCTCTAAAAGCAGTAATTTTACCCCTACGATACTGACCACATCCTTAATATCACCCATCCTCCTATTCTGGTTTGACATTACTCAAATGACACTAGAATTCATCCTTCAAGTAAAAGGCTATGGCTTTCATCATATTTCTGAAGCAGTGCTGTACATGTTCTGCATGACTGTTTATCCTGCCGCTGGTGAGGAAAACACAGGCAGACAGGCAGTCCTCGGCAGGAAAGGGCAGCCCCGGGCTCACAGCCACATCCGTAGTGACAGTCATCCCTTCACTCTATCCCACTGCTGTGCATTCGGCTTCCATTATTTACAAAGTGATGAGCAAAGGCAAAGCACCTCTGTTACAGCCCAGGGAGTCAGGGGATGGTGTGCACCCGGAAGGGACGGCTACATGACATTGAGGGGTCAGCTTTTGGAACAGAATCCCTAATCCTATGCTTCAATTTATCCAGTGAGCTCTCAGAGCATCAGCAGAGCTTAATGAATGTGTTCTCTCCAAGCTGGTATCTATTCATGGCATGAACTCTTTTGCTTCTATAGTGGTTTGTCTTTGCAGGGTACATCAAGGGATCTGAAGGCAAAGCTTAGCTGCTACAGAACTCTGCACGAAGCTCCCTCCCCCTCGGCTCTGGTGTCCGGGTCATCCGTGGGGGCTGCACGCCTCACTCCAGCAGCTGCCTCCGCAACTCCTGAGGGCAGGTAACGGGGAGGGTGCAGGTGAAGTTCTGGCACACGTAGGCAGTCGCTCTGCCCTCCAGGGGCCTCAGGGTGGCAAGGACAGGCAGCCGCTGGTATAAGAAGCCGTCTGTGTCGCCATCTGCCAGCATCAAGACCTGAGAGGGATAAAACACGGGTGAGGGGAGAAGGTACAGGAGAAATCTGAAAACGAGCCCTGACAGATATTCAGAGGCAGAACGGTGAGAACAGGAGAAACAGGGGATAACAAGCACTCATGTAGGAAATCAAACACCCAGGCTTACAGAGACTGTAATTTAGCTAAATGTATAAACCCCCCCCACAACATGCAAAAACCACTTTATCGTTTAATATATCCCCCAATGCTATAATGCTCCTATAAGGTCAGTTATCTCTTGTTAGTACAACATATCAAAACATCACTCTGAAAGAAGTGTGGGTGGCAATATATCAGTACAGTTCCTTTTATACATTGTAGCTCTTTCATAAAATGCAAATACTTAAACATACTGTACTACATCTTCAATGGTAGCGACGTGCAACATAAATGTCACACAGAGAGGTCTTGGATTGGGGAAAAGCTCCTATACTCACTTTTAAATGTCTCAACAATGTAAAGTGTGCATTGTGTATTGGATATAAAAGCATTTTAACAGCCTGAGTGGTGTGTGTTTTTAATATTGCTTATTTAAGTGAAGAGAATGTATATTTTGAATGTTGCTTGGGAGACCAATTAACATCATGAGGATTCTAATAAATTTGCCCTTTTGTATCCTCCAGTTCCCATGTCCTGTGGATCTCATCACTGGCCAGGAGATAAAGGTTTTTCACAGGGACATTAAGGAAAGCTGTGAGGTAATGCCTCTCCTCATACATTTACGCATATTGGACAGAGAGCACCCCAAACTACTCAAACAGAACCAGTAATCTGCAGCAGCCAATGGGATCTGCGATGCATCTAGCTCATGCAGCTTGGAGGGGAAATCCGGGCCTTTGCTGATTCTTTTTGCTGAAGAGAAGGGGAAATTCACAGGGCATTCTCCTTCCCACGCAACAGCCACAAACGGTTTAATCTGCATCTACAGGAAAGCAGCTCTAGGGAGAAAAGGCACTGGGATTGATAACTAGCTGTCTTCACTACTGTCTGGGAGCCCCTCCTTAGTTAACTGGGGTGGAGGAAGGGGTAATTCACACAGTAGGGAGCTGTCACGATGGAGAATGGAGATCTGAAAAGTAGTGTCAGAAGGGTGGGAATCTCTGCTAGAAACATGCTTGACATGGGACACCAAATCACAAAGGAAGGATCTATGAAGTGTGTCTTCAGTATAACAAGATTCTCCTTATTGGGGTTCTCCGCTTGTGGAGAATTCTGCCCCATTAATTTTCTGTTATCCCCGGGAGCTGCCTGCAGTGAAACATGGCAGAAATCACAGGGCCTGTCATTGGCTTAACTGGCACCTCATGACAGGCAACATAAGACGTAACATGCACAAATAAAGAAATCAGTGTAGACAAACCAAGTCTCTTGGCCAGAAGAGAGCTTGAGAAATAGAGCAGACTTCTCCCTCTGCACTAAATGCTAACAGACAGGCAGACCCTGAAATCAGCAGCGGCTCTTTGCAGATCACAGTTGCTTCTCCCACTGACAGCCAGAAGAATGTCATGTCAACACCCTATCTGCTTTATGGGGTCACTTAAAAATTGGGCAATCGGAGCAACTTCCACTTTCGGGATAATAAGGGGAAGCTGATTAATCGGCAAAAGGCATTCCTTGGATTTAGATCAACTCGCCTGGGGAATTCAAACCTGTCAGAGCTGGTGGCATGACACAGCTCAGATCTCAAACCAAAGTCTGACTAATAGGAGTGAAAATAGTGCTTTTACTGCCTGAGGACCTGTGTCATCCTGAGACAGGTCTGTACATGCAATACAGGGAGACAGGAAGTATTCCCCCAAACTGCTGCACGAATGCTTCCCCATGCCATATGCTTCTCATAGTTTCCTTCTTGGGCTGTCACCACTGTATCTGTGGGTAGAAGTTTCCAGAGGCTTTCTTGCTCTCCTGCTCTTGGCACTCAGCCCTCAACCCGACCAAGGCTGCTCATCACTACCAACGCACAAGAAGCAATCACGACACATTCAGAGTTCACTGCTGAATCCATGAGTCCACATGTGGGGGTATCTCTCCTACTGATGAGTGTGCATTATTTCCACTTGTTCCTTAAACATAGGAATGTAAAGCTGTGAAATTTAAAGGATAGATGAGAGGAAAAAAAAGCAAATTTCTTATCTAACCAGAGCTGAAACTGCACCTGAAACGTAAGTGGCCTAACAAGACTCAAGACTAAAGAATACGAATGTACAAACACACAGGCAGGGAGAAAAAACAGGGTTTGACTAGATGCCCACAGTACACACATACATAAGAAACAGATCATTATACGTTTATCTCCCTCCCTGCTCTGCTAATATGGACGTGCTCATTAAATTCTAATAGGAATCCATGATACAACTTCTCTTCATTTGTCTGGGAGAATGTACTAGAGGGAAAACGTAAAAAAATCCCCAGCTTTAGTTGTCCAACCCAAAGCTCAAGGTAACATTCAGCTTCCACATCCAGGACTAATAAGATGAAGGCCTGCAAACGTGGAAGCGGCTAAACACCACATTGCAAGGTCATCATGATGCGATTAGTCATGCCTTCTGGGGCGGAAGCAGTTATACTGCATCTTCTTGTCAGGACTGAGTAGGGATTACACATTGCCTTACCCTGCTGAAGACTTTTACTTGGAATATCATTTACATTTTGAAACTCTAGGAAATCTCAAATTAACCAAAGTAACCTTTTTTTCTTGCACCAAAGAGTCAATATTTCCATGCAGATTCTTCAATTTGCTGAGGCATCTTTTAAAAGCTGCTTATTCTGTTCCACACCTTAGTGTGTGCAGCACAGCCATAATTATACACAACTGTCAGTGGCACCATAAACAGATGGTATTCTGTAAATACATCGGTGACGAAATACAGAGGAAGCAACTTTCTGGAGATTAATGAAAGCAATGAACGGAGGCAGCACGGTCTTTTAAAAGTGACAGCAGATGATTTAAGGAATACTGACAAAGAGATGACACCACATGACTTTATCGCGATTTTCCAGGGAGACGTGCGATCCAGATCGTGTGCAATCAAACATCAAGGGGTGCAAAGTGACAAGATTCAGTCAAAGCTAATAAGCGAAGATCTGAAAGAGTACATGAGAGAGCTGTGCCAAAACATCACCATGGTATGTAGAGTAATTAGTACACTAATTAGCATCATTTCAAATGTGCAAATCTTTGTCTTGTGTTGACTTTGATTTTTGAATATGCTGTCTTTGACGGAAAGAGTCCGGACACTGTCAGTCACTTTTAATCAGCAACCAGAACAGACAGACTGAAACTTGCTGAGATATCTGACCCCCAACTGCCTGAAAATTTCAAATTCACATTGCATTGTTTTCCACAGTACATTTACATGTAATTTATTATTAAAACAGCAGGCACGTTAACAATGACAACCGCCATTGCAGTTATATAATTTTACTTATTTTCACATAAAATATTTTTCTCCAAGACACAGTTCTGACTAAAAAGCTAATTCAAAAGCCAAAAGTGTTCTTTCACAGCAGACTTTAAAACTCAGTGGGTGGCTCATTTTCTTCTCATTCGTTTTTCTTTGCTGTTTCTTTCATACCCCCCACAAAGAATAATAAACCATTTGCTGACCTTTAGCGGATCCAAAAAATAAAATGAAAAAGCATGTTCAACAATACCACTCAATAAATACCAAAGAAAGAAAACATTCAAAAGGATAATGTGTTCAAAGCTACTTGGTTTCTCCTTGTGTGAAACTGTAGGTTGCAATGCCAAGAAAAAAAATCAGTTGAAATCTGAAGCTCAGTTGTTATTCAAACACTTTTGCTTCATAGGGATCGGAAGCATCCAAAACATAAGCGAACACAATTCCCAAATTACCAGATCGCAACACAAACCTTAACTAAAAATCCCATAGGATCACTTATCAAAAAAAATTCTCAAGCTGCTTCCTAGAATAACATTAAATATTCAGTAAAATGTATGGAAGTTTTTACATAAAAATATGTTCATTTGCTCAAAGGACAATTTAACCTTTCATTTCGAAAGAAAAATATCTAATCCCAGGCAATCGGGTAGAGGGGCACGGAAACACACTGAAAGCAAGTATTATAAACAGGTGAGGTGAAGTGTTTCTATTTGAGCGGTAGCTTTGTTTACTTAAATATCTGCCTTCTTAATCATACAAACTCGAGCTGAACGGCGGCAGTGTGTGAACCCATCTGCTCACCATGACGGCCAGTCTGGGCATATAAAATAAAAATATTACACCCCAACAGTAAACAGAGACATTGACTATACAGTCATCCAAAGTGACTCCCTGTTATGATGAAATCATTGTGTGGGTCATATGATGAGATATTAGCAATTTGGTTTATTTAAAGCTTTTGAATTATGGGAACTGCAACTATTTTTTCTTTCCTCAAATTCACAAGCATCACAAAACACAGAACAAAAGAAGCATATTTTTGAACACATAATTACTAACTGCCTTTTATAGCCCAATAATGGGAATTTATCAAAAATAACCAGGTCTCAAGGACCATGTAATGTAACACTGCATCACATTTTAATAATTAAATTATAAGGACGATTCTCAGAAAAGAAGGGCTCCGCTCTCTTTCACAGGGCCTGTCCAGCCACCTGCTAATTCTAGAAGTAGGTTCTCCATCTTACAAACATCTCCACTTGACAAAGCATTTATGACAGTCTGGAGTGGTGGCGCTTGAATGTGTTACGTCTGTGCAAAATTAAAATTTTTTTTTTATTCTCAGCATTGGAAACTGCTCAAATTGTTGAATTCACTTCTACCTTATATATTATAATAAAACACAATATATATTATGTAGATATGTTACAGGTATATAAATTATGTGTGTATATATATATATATATATATATATATATATATATATATAATTTATTTTTTTCCAGGTAGAAGAGACAACATGTGGCTCACTGTGCAGTAATAGTGAGAAGAGATGGAAGACAGACACAATCAAAGTCCTAATTGTTGCTCTGCCGCTATATAAACTCCTCCTATCCTTGGACTATCCTCCTAAGATGGATAGGTTTATGGTCAAATGAGAGTAATGCAATTTCTACATCTAATCTCTGTAGCTTGAGGTAGCTTGAACAGCATTGTGATCACATAGTGATCTTTGTGTGGATTTCCTGAAGCTACTGAGATTTCTCCCCATAGTCCAAAGACATGCAGTTTGGATGAATTGTTGTATCACGCACTGGAATCCAGTCTAGGCTGGCCCCTGCCTCATACTATCTTGGATTGGCTCCAAAAACACTGCGACATGGCACTATATACCAGGAAGAATTGATAGATGGATGTTTAGATAGCTGGATGTATTGATGGATGCCATGGGTGGAGTTTGGGGGCGGAGTCAAAATTGCAATTAATTGGCAATCGCAGCATTGCACATGTTCTTCGCTGGGACCGTGAAACTTTGCATAAGCAGTATGGTGGTACCCTATAGGTAGACAGAAACAAATTCCATTTCTTAATCCTAGTGATAAGGAAGTGTACAGGAACTTTAATGATAATAACAGATATCCTTTTAAACAATGTCATGGACAGTTAGTTTTTTGAAGATGCTGTGCCGTATTAGAAGATTGTGCTCTAGCATCCTTGAAAATTTTGTTACAGGCAAAATTTACATGGTTTTCTACTAAAAATATATGTGTACATGTGTTATTCTGAATCCTGTACCTCAGCCTGAGAGGATATGTTTGACACTAAACATAAAGAGGACTGAAAATCCTCTGAAAAAGTTTTCGAGGTTTCAAAGGAAGCTTTCGCCTGAAAACATCTAACTTTCTCTACTTTTCACTACAATCAGTCACTCAGTCACACTCCCGTCAACAGACAAAAAATAAGTAATAATTATAATTATAAATACGTACACTTACAGAAATCTGAGTAGTTTTTCAATTTGTTGAGTTAAGGCTGAGGGCACCAGTTTGGCTGTGTAGAATGCTGTGACTGCAATCAGAAACTGGTCCAAACCCCAGTATTGGCAGAGTGATGTCACTGTTGAACCCGGGACCAAGGCCCTTAACCTCCAATTGCTGTGACTGCTAGACCCTGCTTTCACAAAAAAATGTGTCGTTTTGGATGAAA
Organism: Mormyrus hasselquistii; assembly: GCA_026779605.1. Taxonomy (NCBI): domain Eukaryota; kingdom Metazoa; phylum Chordata; class Actinopteri; order Osteoglossiformes; family Mormyridae; genus Mormyrus; species Mormyrus hasselquistii. The sequence continues at coordinate 12,237,375 of JAODKE010000101.1, read as the reverse complement.
GCAACTGCCAAGTATACAGAATGAGATGGGTTGTATTTTCATTTCAATTGCTTGGAGACAGACATGTAAACAGCACGAGTGGTTGATAGCTCAGAGACTGGTTTCCTCTGCTTTGCTGACTGGCTGCCTGCGGAGGAGGTGGGAATGGGAATCTACAATCAGACCAGTCACACATGGGGCATCTTCATTTATGTCCATTCTAAAAATAATCCCGTATTCACATCAACATTCCGCCAGCAGTCAAGGCAACATCAACTTTGTCTTCTCCGGAGGGGTAATTCTGTGTACCAGGAAACAAAAAACTAATGATGAGAAGAGAAATGGTGGCATAGAGCCCAGCCATTAAGGACGCGGAATTCTGAAGGGGGGTGGCTGACGCCTTTCATTGAGCTACTTAACCTTAACATCGTCAGATATCAACCTGTTCGAAGTGCGGTAACCAGTCAGCCGTGTAAGCAGCTTCAAATCAAGGTAATTACAGTAAAAATAAAATGGAGACAATCGACCCAGTAAATGAAGCATGGAGAGAACAGGATGCGTGTGGTTGCTGCTGACAGCGCTTGTGCGAGGGGCCTCTCTGCGGACAGCGCTGGGAGAAGGCCATGACGAGGCTACTGGCCAAAGATGCCTTAATCCGCACAATCGTCTGGGGTTTTGTTACCCAGGCTGGCTGCTCCCTCCGCTGCGTTTCCTACTCGCATTTTCAATGCTTCTCTCCAGTCTCCGCGGCCTTGTTAGGAAATGAGACCCATTTATCTCCACCGTAATCAGACAAAGTTCAAAACACTCCCCTGTCAAAAATAAAGTTAAAAAAAACCTGTGTTTTCTTTGCCAATTCAAGTCCCGGCGAAGCTCATGTGAATGTGAGCGAAGACATAGACCCACGCTTCCATAAAAACAGCTACAGACCCACAGCCCACATTGCTCCAAGGTGCAGGTACTTCAAATTTCTCTTCAGTCAACTCTGCTCTCACGTAAAAGTCAGTCCACTCTTAACAATTTTGTGTCGAACAACAAAGTCACATTAGTTGAACGTCAGCCTTTTTGAATGTGCCTTGAGTTAGTCTGGGGACACTACCTACAGAATGTCATGGACTGGTCAACTCGTTACAATCACAGGGACATACTGGCTAGATGCAACTTGCTCTCCAGTGTTCTGTCTTCACATTATCAGGGCATCCAGAGTCATATTGCGCCTCTTAACATTGGAATTGTACCATAAAATCATTTCTGCATTGAGCAACGCGTTAGAATGAAAAGACCATATGACATTACTCATGCGAGATGCATCTGACAAGAAGAGTACAACAGCTGGTAATTAAAATAAAAAAAGATACCATCCAAAAATCACAATCAAAGTCTGCTTTCGACCAAGTTTCAAATGCCCAATGATTTGGGAGAAATAACTTCTCTGGTTTGGTAGAAAATATGAAAAGACACAAAATTAATAAAAATATAAAAACTAAAAAGACTGCATCCAGCTCATTCCCCACAATTAAACCCAGAGTCCCCCAAAACAAAGGAACAGACGACGTGGTAATTAGATTTAAATTGGACTGTCAAAAGCCTAGCAGGGCACAGAGAACACAGCATCTTCCACCCCCACCCTCTGCCTGCCCTCCTACACGTGCACATCGTACAGATAAACACTCCCAGGGACGATCTCCTTTTCCGCCAAGCTCCGCTGCATTAAAAGCCTCCGCTGATGTCTATACAGTAGGCATTCCGAAATCCTTACTTGTTTGAAGACATTTCTGACGTTTTCAGGGGTTGCTACGGCTAATTATGCCATGGAAAAAAGAAACTTCCTTTGAAGATCAGTTTTAAATATACATTTGTTTTGTATATTTGTGTGTAAGTTAGTGTGTGTGTATGTAATAATGTAATAAAAACTTGTTATTTTATCACTTTGTGGGCACCATTTTTCATTTTCATTTCCCCATTAAAATCTGTGTATGCAATCAAAAAAACTAAAAATGCCAAAAGCGTTATAATTTGTTTGGTTAAGCTTTGGGCTGCGTTGGGGTTGAGGTCGTCATGAGTTTTCCCCATAGAAATGAACCGAGAGTCCCCACAAAGATATACAGGGTAAGTACAAACCTGTGTGTGTGTGTGTGTGTGTGTGTGTGTGTACATACTTGCTACATTCAATGGCATTATTGATAATTTACTGATTTCATAACAAAAATCATTACTTAATTTTTTTTTTTTTACAAAAAATATACATCACCTGGGAAACAACCAAAAGTTTTAAAGTAAAACATTCATTTCAAGTACTAATAAATTGAAACTCAAATTACAGAACAGCTGTTCCGAGTTAAAAAGTTAATTGAAAAGCATCATTTTGTGCTTTTTAATTAGTAACACCTTTGGAAAAACATAAAACACCAAACATTTGTGTTTAGTTTTCCTTTGGCATCCAGTGACTATGATTGCAATCAACAGTAAAATGGCAAGAACAGAACTGAACGAGTCAGTCAAAAAAATTACGACACTTAATAAAAAGAAAATGTCAGTGTGGTTGATATGTGCAGATAAGTTAAATACTGTTTTTCAATGGATTTTTGTTATGAAATCAGTAAATTTGCAACATTATTACAGAAATAAGCAAGCATCCCAAGCATATTTATATATCACTGTGCTGTCATCGTGCCTGATAGATTTCTTCAGTGAAACCTCAGGTTCTTTTAGAGTCGAATGATGAGGCAAGTTAATTAAGCTTAAGCAGTTTATTAAGACAGAATGAAGATGTTACAGAAAGATGTTTCACATGGCCGGTTCAGTGTCTGTCTGTGTCTGTCTCTGCCCCCACTGAGGAAAGCAGCCCCTTTATCTATGGTATGGGATCAGATGACCTTGGTGAGAGTAAGTTGTATGAGATAGGCAAAGAACATGATGAGCAAGTAGCAAGGACAGGAAGAAATGTAAAAATAAGCATGAAAGCTATAAATGAGTGAACTAAATGAACATAATTATATAACTACAAATTAACTAGGGAAATCCCTCATGCCTAAATATGCAATTACTCACCTAAACTGGCCAACTGATAATTTCTTTCACATATGAGCTCCACCTTAAATCTTTTAATTCAGTGTTACTACGAAGCCAGCAATTGTGAATATTTACACAATACTTTTCAATACTATTCCATATTTAGCATGAGCAATAGATGCACAAGTGACATAAGAGTCATAGGGCTGTAGTAGGAGATGCTCCAGCAGATGCTTCTGAATTGTTTCAGAAATCCAGTTGGAAAAACATATAAACTGTACAGATGCTCTGAATAAACTGATGTGCTAAGCAGCTGGTAATAACGCAGTGGACTGGACCAAATATAGATGATATGAAGAACCACTGTCTTAAGTGAATAAGAACCTGCTAATCCAGTTCCTGGATCCAATATATAAACATCTGAAGCAATAATCAACACTGGAATTACTCATCTGGGGCCTCTAGGATATTGAGTATTGTGGATAACCCCTTTGAAGTTCTCGATTTATTGCATAAATAAATCCTGAATTTGAGGCTTGGCATGTTTCTGATCATACTACACCACACACACCACATACAAGGGTATGAGAGAGCGCACGTTCCTGAAATGTCCATATGTAAAGTGAGGCTCGACACCCACTTTCTACTCTCAGTACATGCAGTGTAGGTAGGGAAACCTACAATGGCTAGATTAACTGGGCTCGAACAATTCCAGAACACTGGGACACTGGCAGCTAGTTACCATGGATGCAAAACCAATGGGTGAGTGAGCAAATGCGTGAGCGAGGGAAGCAAGGGAGGCTATTTTACATGTATCACCTCTCCAAGTATCAAATACCATTTTGACACAGTAATTAGAAAAGATGACTCTTGTTAGGGATCACTAATTCAAGGGGTAACTGTGCAGGTGAAATGTACCTATCTAGCACTGATTTTATATCTCCGCAGTCACAAAGAATGAAAAACAAAAAGATTAATTAACTACAGAGGCAACGCATAGTATAGTTTAAGGACCTAAAACTGGCACAACTGGTATAAAAATGTTTCTTTTCCTGAGCGAAACTGTGTGCTTAAATTTATGAACAACATAAACTATCAGAAATACATACCCCCCTAATATTTATGACAAATGCTCATACATGTAAATATAGATACTATTCAGGAAGATGCCACAAGGTCCGATTCCCCCCCTACTTCGCTGTCTCCAAGAATAGATATGTACCCTGGGGATTTTAGGCAGATATTACTGCAGTTTTAGCCCAGTAACAAAAACTAAGTCTTCAGTAAATAGTGGGGTTTAGTTAACGTTTGTGTCATTTCCAAGTCAATTAGGCAAACAATTACCCCAGAGTCCACCTGAGGCCGAGCTGTTGGAACTGGGTGGGGGCAAAAATGTGGACCATCTGCAAGGGGTTGTCACAGACCAGGTTGGGAAACACTGGTCTACAACATCACATTCTGTTTCCTCTGTTCTCTATGATTGGCTTGATCAAATCCTTCACTGTCCGTTTAACTGTCTTCAGCAACACAACAGACAGACACCCTCCTACTCTGCTCTTAGCCACAGTGGAAATAACACTTCCTGTACTAAAAATCCCCAGCTGACATCACACAGCAACCTTGTGCTCGCATAAGAATATACATAATTGCTTCCACCCAAGCAAATTTGACTTGGAAAATAAGATTTCTACTGTTTAAGGGGAAATCTGCATTTTAATAAGTAAATCTGGACACACATAACACTTGGAAATGACAAGAAATAACGGATTTCTTCCCTTTATCTAAACAACATGTGTCCATACAGTAGTATTTAATATGCTAGAGTATACAAATAAATAGCTAAGCACAACCAACAACATTTGGCACTTTCCAAAGGATCTGTATGGAATTCGCTACATCATCACCCCGGCTTTCCTAGTCCCCACTCATACAGCAGAGGCCATCCATCTGCTCCAACAGCTAGTAACCATGCACTCTCCCTGGTCGTTTACATCTCAGGACCATCAGTCACTGTAAGAAGTGCCCAAAATCAGAACAACGTCCCTTTCAGAATCCATGTACAGACCTACTTATTTTAAACATAATAGAGAGTTCCCCCATAGCTTAGCTGACCCAGAATGTTCCTTTTTCATGCCAAAAAATGGGACAAGCCACTAGATAAAACATAAAATCCATTAGTATCATTGCTGAAATACAGCTCTGCAGTTTTTTAAAGCTATGTCACGATCCGCTCCGTCCGATCCTCCCGTGTGCCACGCCCACCTCATTACCTTGTGTTCCTGCCTGATTGTGATCACCTGTGTCCCGTTAATCCTTGGTCTGCCAGTGTATATCAGTCCCTGTCTCCCTGAGTCTGGGGTTGGTCATTGTTGTTGTACCGTTGTAATGTCATGGTGATTCGTGTCTGTCTGCCTGCCTACCCCAGTAAACCCCGTTTGCCTTGTCAATCCGGCTCCGCTTCGTCTTCTTGCCTGCTCATCCACCACGAAACGTAACAGAATGACCAACCCAAAAGAAGACGCACTGCAGCAGGGCGAGGATCTTTGGCTCGTCCTGCTGCACGAGGTGCAGTATTGGCGCGAGCAGCCGGTGATCCGTGAGGATCCCGGCTCGCTCGCCCTGACACAGCGCTGCTGGGACCTCCTGCAGGGAGTGAACCCTCGGACGGAGGAGAGCAACATGGTGGAAGTGCACTCCCTGCTGCAGCAGCTCTGCAGAAGGGTAAGGGAGAAGCAGCCCCAGCCGCTCACCACCAATGAGGCAACCCCGCCTCCCGCTACAAGGTCAGGGCGGCGGAAGAAGAAGAGGTGCCGAGAGAAGCCGGGAGACGCCCCGACCCTCTTCTTGGGAGCCTGCTCCCTACTCCCTGCTTGGGAGGACAGCGCACCCGCCTTCGCGGTCAGCCCCGCCGAGGAGTTGCCGCCTCCACTGGAGGCGTACCAGTATCGGCCGGCACGCCTGGGTCAAGGGGGGATACGTGCCGTGCAGGACGCAATTCTGCGAATCCCGGCGGCTCTTAAAGGGGCACCGTCCACGGGGAGGACTAGTGCTTGGGCTAACCTGCCCGAGATCGTGGACCTGCCAGAACTGCCGGTGCCGCCCGCGGTTGGTATTGCCGCCACGCCTGCGGCCGAGGCGCCCCCTGCTGGCCGCACGCCCGAGGCGCCCCCTGCTGGCCGCACGCCCGAGGCGCCCCCTGCTGGCAGAACGCCCAAGCCTGACCCTCCGGTCCAGCTCAGCGTACTGGACCTGCCCAGCGTGCCGGAGGTGCCCGCCAAGGTACCTCCCACAGCGCCTGCTGCCGGCACGCCCGAAGTGCCTGCCACAGGCCAGCCCGTCCAGCCCAGCTCGCCTGACTCTCCCGTCCAGCCAAGCACGCCCGCCACAGCGCCCCCTGTTGGCCACGTGCCGGTGGCGCCCGCCACAGCACCCTCTGCTGGCCACACGCCCGTGGTGCCTGCTCTGGCCCAGCCCGTCCTGTCCTGCTCGCCGGTCCAGCCCGTCCTTCCTGTCCCGCCTGACCAGTCCGTGCTGCCCTGCCCGCCTGACCAGCCCGTGCTGCCCTGCCCTCCGGACCAGCCCATCCAGCCCTGCCCTCGGCCTGGGGCTCTGACTGTCGTCCCCGAGGAGGTCCCGGACTATGGAACTATAGCTCCTTCCTTTGGAGAAGAGGAGGAGCTCGAGTGGGACCCTTCGGGGACCTCCCTTTGGACTCCTGCCCCCAGGCCTCTCCGGGACCAATGCCCGGGTCCAGCCCGCCCTGCCCCCTGGCTCGCCCTCGTGCGCCTGGACTGGGGCTCCGGGGCCGCCTGCGGCTCCTACGGCTCGGGGTCGCCCGTCGCCTGCGGGTCCCCCCCCGATTCCTCGGTCCCGGTCCTCTGCATCGCCTCCGGTGCCGTGTCGGCCGCCTCCGGGCCCCCCTGCGCCACTTGGGCATCGGACGGCGCCTTCGCCAGTGGCGGCTTCCCCCTCCTGCCCGCCTTCGCCGCTGGTCCCTCCTGCTCCCTCCGTGTCCCCTCCGTCTCTCCCTCGTCCCATTCCCTCGGCCCCTGTGTCATCCCCTTCGCCTCCTGTCTCCCTCTCCCCTGCGGCCCCTTTGGCTGCTGCCCGTCGC
>JAODKE010000101.1:12206744-12230170 GCA_026779605.1 Mormyrus hasselquistii | reverse complement strand
CCCAGTAAACCCCGTTTGCCTTGTCAATCCGGCTCCGCTTCGTCTTCTTGCCTGCTCATCCACCACGAAACGTAACACTATCAATAATTATAAATATTTTCAAAAGCAATAATTCTATTTCCCTGCTAGAAGCCCTCTCCAAAAAGAAGAGACATTTTTAATATGCTTTTACTGTACATGACAACATTGTCACATGAATCAGTGCCCAAGACACAAAAAAAGCACCACGTCTGTAATCTTGGGTAAGTTATTTGAATTACATTTCTCAGGAAAATATATAGGTCATAGCTGTGAAGCACCGCTGCAAGGTCAATAAATAAAGTAGAACAATATCACTTATTTATGTTATGAAGCCACGCAATGATTAAAATAATGGGTTAGACTGGACTTTTTTCTCAATATGAACATTTCAGTTTAAACTCTTCTTTGCATTATATTTCACTTGACCGTTTTTTGTGGTTATGCTCTGAGATTGCTTAAATTCCAACCATCAAAATTGAAATAAATATCAATAAAAGTTCTAATATAATCATAACACACATATTTCATGTAAATTCCATGAAACATCCTCTAATGTGAGCAATTATCTGAAGCGGCAGCATATTACACATGCTCCTCCTGGGGAGAAATCAGCAGACAGATGTCAGATATTCACAGAATCGGGGCAGAAACAGACTTCAATATCACACATTTTGTCTCAGTGTTGCCAGAACTGGACAAGAACAAGAATCAAAATGGTAAAAGCAACAGGTTTTAATTCCTGTCACATGTGAGGATCAAATTTAATGAAATACAGGAAGCCTTTCGGAAACATAATCCCTTAGTTAAGCTCATTTTTTCCAGGTAATGAAATTCCAACTGAAATGCTAATTTAAAATGATGCCAGAACCGTATCAACACCTGCTTGTTAAGCTAAATGCATCAATTTTACAATAAAATCCAAGCTTAGCCAGTCACCACAAGAAGTGACCAATCATAAAGAGGTTGTCACACATATAAAGGCACAAAAATACACTGTTTTTAGAAGACCACTTCTAAATAACTCTAATGTTATTTACAATTTGAGGTGTGCCTGTTGGGTCAGAATAAACCCTCTGGGGTTAAGTGCATCGTCAATGATGCAGCATACTTTTCGCGTTTATTTCAGTTTATATCTCGCTGAAATCTTAATGTAGAATCACGAAAAAAATGCTTGCTAAATCCGTAATCTGTCTTATTTTCAAAACGCCCATAGTCGGAAGTAAAATAAAGATGAGTGTTATGGCAGAACAAATATATAAGAAATAATTTATTTGCAATGAATTAAATTTATAATATTTGAAAAAATGTGTGATCATGCCCGTCAGCGAAAGTGTGTTTCCTACCCCTAGACCCCAGAGGGTTAAACAAACCGCTTACATAATGTCATGATGTTAGAAAATTCCAGAGTTTTTGTTAGATCTTAATTAATTAGCACATCATTTCAATATTTTTGAGAATTAGCATATTTTAATAATAACATCTTGGCATACGCAGCTATTTTGGAGTGTGTTCCGGAAATGTAACGAATTTGAGCTAAAAAGAATGCAGTGATAAGATCGAGCCTTGCAGGCTTCATTGACTGGAATTATTGGACACTGTCAGTCCCCCTTCCCGTTAGTTACACCGGTGGTTCCCATGGCTCTGGAGCTGAGGATGATTGACGACACAGTATCACTCCAGCCACTGCGGGTATCGAGGCTGAGCTTCTCCCTCCTGCGATGGACGAGTGTGCAGATACGCAGAGTAAAGAGCTAATTAAGCGGTTAGAGTGGCGAAAACTTGCAGGGTCGTCAATTTCTGCCTGCGATTAGGACGTTTTTCTTTTAAATGCCTGTCCCTACCCAGTGACGCCCCCCGTTCTTCATCCCGACACAGTCGTTGCACCCTTCCCTATCCTCATCCCCACTGGGAACACGAGTACATGTTACCTTGGCCAGCCAGCGAAATGTCTAACCCCCCCCCCCCAACCTGCCTCGGGACGTGTCACACGCCACAGATCTGGCTTCTCATGTGCTATTCCAGGGGTTTCTCTTGCGCACACAACGCATGCTCAATGGGGGGAACAGCCACTCACTTTATGGGGCAGGAACAGAGAATTGACACAGGAAACCAGGGATGCGGTGTCCTCAGAGTCGGGCTGGCCACAGATAACAACCTGGGGGGAGAGAGTGAGGAGGCGTGGGTCAGCCCGGCCGCCGGCTACCGGTAATGAGGCGGACAGGTGTCTCTGCCAGTCCATCTGGCCCCAACTGAACCTGCAGCTTGTTCTCCAGAGTGTGATTCTGTATACGCACACTCAGAAGTCTGCTGCTGATGGACAGGCTCTTTAACTGAAGCATGGACACATGGCAAAACGAACACCCCGGTTACGGCATATAAGGGCTACGTGAAAAGGATTTCTCCAGGAAAAAAAAGGCATTTAGGAGCACTGGAACTGAATTCAGTACGTTGTGGACCCGCATCGCAACACTTTGCAAAAGCCGTATGTGCCTGTGGATGACAAACCCTTCCCTGGCACAGTACCTATAAAATACCTAAAAAGCTCCACTCAAACAGACCACCATCCAGAAGAATGACGTGTCAATTGATGTGTATGCCGTTATTTTTTGCTAGCATGTAGCTGTGATGAGCGTGCAGACGAACTTCACCTGCTTGAGCGTATAGTGCTGGGCCATGAGGCCACGGACCATGTCCGGCAAGGCGATGGGCATCTTGACCAGGAGACCCGAAAACGCAGCCAGGAGATGCTCCGAGCGAGAGGCCCATTCCTGCCTGCTCATGTAGTGGGACAGACGGAGCAGATTCATCGCAGAGACAGAGTTGGCACTGGGCTCTGCACCATCCTGGTCTGAAGACAAATAATACCAGCGTAGACCACTCATTCAGTACAGCACATAAGTATCTGAACATATCCTATAACTATGGGAGGTCTATTTAAATATATAGACACTGCTAATTCACAAACTTTGTAACCATTACATTTGATTCAAAGCAACTTGGGGTAGAAGGAAGGGTTACAATTTATGTGTGCTCCTGGGTTCCTGAAACGTACAGGTGATGCAGCCATACAGAACTAAAATAACATTCAACATTTTTACCATAATTATATAAAGTATACTATAAGCATATTTGGATATTTATTAAATAAGTACGATGTAATAAGTGAGCCACGAAAAAATATGTAGGGAGGTCCAGTTTCATCTGAACTGAGCCGTTTTTAAGCCTCAGGCCATGTTGTTGCCTCAGGCTTAAGACTGTGTCCAGTAGCACAATCTGCACACGACCAATTAAGGCCATGCGCACGTACAAAAGCAGACATTGAGAAGCACAAGCAGCGACTTAAACATCGCTAAAAATCACAGGAGGTACTTAACCTCGATATCTTCACTGAATACTCCACTGGGTGACAGTGCTAAGGCACGTTTTTCATTCAGCACGAGAGAGGCTGCCAAGCAAATATAACCTTTTCAAACAAGAATAAACCCGTAAGGGAGCATGAAACCGGTACAAATGGGGAAGGTTCTGCTTTGGCAGAGGTCAGTTATTACTATTCTGATGATAAGAGCCATATCACGAGCGCGTGTGAAAAAGAGGTTAAACATAGGGGGTGTACAGCAGACTGGCATAAGCATTCCGGGCATGAAGTCGCCTTTCTCATGATGATGGAGGCAGAACAGCCGCCCGACAAGACTTTTGCCCTGAAAAATGTCTGCACAAGCTTAAAAAGTAACATATTTTAGCAAATTGTTGGGATAGCCTGACCTAAAGCAGCAAAGCTTTCCAGCTAAGCTCGCAGTTATGGCAGGTCACCCGACGAAAGACGAAAGAAATAAATAACTACTCGCTTTTGTCCCCTTGGCTAATACACGTCAGGGCCATTTTCACAGGGTTATCTGTCAAGACAGAGTCCCCCCGTGGAGCATCTCTGAAACTATCAGGACGCACGTTCCCTTCCAGGGAAGTAAATACGAAACCATGCTGTTAAGGACATCGTGTTCAGGCAGTTACACCCCTCAAATGCATTTTCCTGTCCCACCTTAACAAATGTCCCACCCCCCTACGCCCACCCACCTACGCCCCCACCTAAAAGCATTACTGATGCGGCACGATATCAAAATAAATCAAAATAATCAAATCAAAATTTATTCAGGGGTGGTGCAATTTAACAAACGAGATGTCAGAGGCAGGCGCATGGGAGGTAAATCAATAAAGCTGACGTCAGTACCTACTTTGGGTTGAACGTTTAGCAGTGTAAGAGGACATAGGTGGAAAATAGCTAAAGGTACATTTTTCACTGACGTGTGGGAGTTATAAATGGCCAGGCGGCTAGTGGAACCGGAGACAATTAAAACGTTCAGGATCAAGCTTAATGCCATGAAAGTTGCACTGTAGGCATGAGGATGGGCCCAATTCAGCTGAACAACCCATATCTACTGCACTTTTTCTGTTCTCTCGTAGGGAAAAATCGATCGTTTCAGAAAAAGTCGAGGGCAAGAAACTAATTTCCTATGTGTTACTCGAGGAAATATGCCAAAAATTATTTTAGCTCCAGAAATTGTCCTGCGGGGATGAATTTGCCACAGAAATATTTCTTTTTAATAATGTCATGGAGATAAGGGAAGTGTGTAAGGGCCCAAGAGTGTCAAGTATCAAGTAGAATGACAGCCAAATAGCAAATCACATCTGAAGATGCCTTTTAGACCCACCCTCCACTCTGCCCACTTACCTTCTTGCTAACCCGAGTGCTTTACCTTGCTTGAGTGCCAGCAACAATGTAGGGTCTCTGGGATCGCTGCAGAAGTAACCGCTGCCCTGGCTGTCCCAGAAGAGCTGGTCCTGCCTGAGCTGTAACTCCTCAGCCCAGCCAAGCCAGAACGTGTTCAGTGTGGCCTCATACAGGTCCAGTAGGCCACAGATCACAAATGCATAGTCATCAAGGAAGCCTGCAATAGGGGATTCACTGGGGCAAGACAACAGCAGAGAGAGCTAGCATGCTTTACATGAAAAGTAATACATAGAAATATCTATTTGGGTACTGTTAAAATATTTATTTATTTATTCATTTATTTAACCTGTACAAATTCTCAGGGCAGTTTTCCTTGCTACACCATGAGTAGTTGAGTGTAGGCTGCAGGAAGACATAGCAACACTTAAAACAGTGCTGGCAGAACAGTTTCAACACATGCTCCAGGGCTTAGTTGCACAACAAAAAAGGAGGTGGGTAGTGAATGGGGGGGGGGGGTGCCATGGGGGAAGTGAAATCGTCTGGCTGCTAAATGGTCCTCCCTTTCATTGAGGTGTTCTGTCAGATCAGCTGCCCAGTTTCGACATCTCACACGTAACCATCACTGGACCGTAGGCTACTAAAACACAGTCTATGAACAGACAGCCAGTAAGCTCGTGTGTTGTCGATGGAGAGTCAGAGAGTCAGCTAAACAGCCAGAGTGAATTTAGATGTATGGTGTGTCTGTCTCGGCAGCGAATGATTCACATGACCTCATGAATCAGGTACACGGTGGGGATGAGGGAACAAAGGAGTTTATTTGTAGGAGGGTAATATCACAACATTTCATAAGAAAACCAAAAGAAAATCCATCTATTCATCCACTTGTACCTTTTAACACAGGGGTGAGGAACCTTATCAATGGAGAGCCGGTGTGGGTACGTGTTTTTGGGATGGCCTCTCAATTATCCAATGACAGTGGGTCCCCAGGACTGGAGTTGAGAACCACTACTTTATTATTGGCTGATGGAAAGGTCATACCAAAACCTGGCATGCACACCTCCATGCAACAGGTTCCCCAGCCCTGTTTTAATGGCTTGTCCTAGTCACCTAGGTTGCGGGGACCAAATGAAAAGGCATTTAATATTTCTATGGTCAGGATATCATTTATATTCTACGTTAATAGATGCCTAATGAGATAACAATAACAAGAACGTTTCCAAATAAGAAAAACAATTTCTAAAATACAAATGTTGCATCTGTGTTTCATAGTACCGTGCAAAATCTTACACAGTCAAAAAAATTATGTTTAAATGATCTGTGTGTTGGTGTAAAACTATGGTATTGCAGCTGTAAAAGTGTGTTAGCTTAGCCATTTGAAAATCACTCCCAAGTCCCCCTAGTATTTGCAGCAACCGCCCAATACACCCATATATATTTTAACTCAAGCAGTAGTACTCCTTATAGCTTGTATAGCTAATCAATACCTCATTCAGTCAATTAACTAAGTTTATTAAGTGAACTGTGGATGGAATTTAGGAAATGAGGTGAGGAGAGGTTTGGGAACTGAAACGGTGTTCACCTATTCATCCAATCAGATATTAGTAACTTTTTGGAGAAATTGTTAGTTTTTCTTGTGTTATGCTTAATCTGCATGTGTTCTTATGTTTTTTCATTTTGATCAAATGCACACTTACTCCCCAGATGAATAGAATTAAACATTTCCTTTGACTGACTTTCTCAAAAGCTAGCTTTCCTGACCTTCACCAAATGCCTTCAGTCTTTAAAAAAATAATCATGTGAAACATGTTTCAAATTAGTGGAACTTCTCATTACAATTACAGTAGCACTGCTTCATTCTGAGTTACCAGTATTAACTTCACCACTACATTCACTTCCTTAACTGTATCGTAACTAATCTGCCAAGACTTTTACCACGAACTACAAACTACACTGGGCGATTTTCCTCTGCACCAGGTACCATACATTTGGTACAATACTTTCGGTACTTTCCCTTTTCCATTGACTTCTAGTCAAGTACCAGTACCAAAACTTCCAGTACTTAAACTACCAAATCAGTTGCGGTAAATTTTTTCGTGCTTTAGGTACTTTGGGGTGGGATGTGCAAATGCCTTCTTTGTCGATTGGTTATGCAAATAGCCGACCTTACAAACTCAGCAAACAGTGATAAACCAAGTAAAAAACAAATAAAGTAATAATCATGGATGTCTGGACAAATGAAGAGACCCAAGGTGTAATTATAATCTGGTCTGAAGAGCAGGTACAACAAGGTCAGGATAGCATGACAAGAAGTATAAAAAGTATTTTGCATAATTGTTAAAATATCATAAAGTGATGTTGTTGTAAAAAATATTGGGGTATTTATAAAGTAAAAACAGAGTCACGTCATCTCACTCCATTGTCTGGACATCAGAAGCCACAATGTCTCTGCAAATACTGCCGCCATCCTAGCCCTGCATCAATTGGCTTCCAGTCTCACACTTTCTTCCCTTTTTTGTCATTCAAAAACTTTTTTTGTTCATCCACACAGAAAGTACTGTATACTATATCCACAGGCTATAGAAACAATATGGGCCAGGTTTAAATTTTGGATATACATTTATACAAATAAGAACATACACATTGATTTAACTGCTTAACTCAGCTTAGGCCGTAAACTGCTTTGCATAAAATTAATAATTCCTTCAGCATCATCATTATCTAAATGACAGCCAGTAAACAGTGCTCAAACAACCAGCTCCTTTACAAAAATTCTGCATCCAATATCTTCCCCTTCCTAAACCTCAACATCACAGCACCTTGGTTGTTCTACATAAAGTCTAAGAGGAATGTCCTGGCTCTCTAGTAAAAACTGTACGTCATCTATAACCGTATGTCTTTCGTGGTTCATAAGACCATGACTCAGTTAGCACCAGCCTGGTCTCGATGTTGCTCGATTCAAGATTCTGTACGGTGCCTTGCTGGCAGCTATCCCAGGAAGCATAAGGCAGGGGAACAACCAGCATGTGATCCCAGGGTAGTGTAGGGTGGACACGCACACGCACACATATGTACATACACGCACACGCACACACACACACACAGATACACACAAACATATACATGCACACACAGTTCATGTATTCCTATCATTGTGGGGACTCTCCATTCATTCTGTGGGTATAACCCTAATCATAACCATAATAACCCAGCCCAAACCTTAACCATAAGTAACCAAATAAAAACAGACTTTTAACTTGAAAAATGTCCCCAAAATCTTAAAAAGTAAGAGATTTAACCAAATTGTAGGGATATTTGCTCCCCTCAATCCGGTAAAAACAAACCCGCACACACACACACACGCATGCAGACACACTATGACTGATTCTTAAGACACCTACCCGCAAGGTTCTGCAAGCGGGAATCACACCTGCAACCACGGGGGTTTGAGACTATGGTGTTACCATCTGAGTCATCGCGCTGCCTTTTAATAATGGATATAATTATAAGTATTATCATCATTACCCATATCATCATCACTTTTAGTAAGAATAATATGCAGAAATGTACATTTACAATGTGTTCTTCCTTCCTAAGCACTGCTTCACAGATTGGCAGCCTAACCCAGCAGCCCGTGTAGAGTTAGCTGCACTGTCTGCACCCCCTCCTTCAACACCTCGATAATCTCGCACAGCGTGACGCCATCCTCGCCTTCTTCAGGTACCATGCCAGGTCAGACTGGTTTACCCTCTCTCAGTCTCACCTGTGCTCATAACACTGCCAAACAGTCACGGTGCCAGATGACAGCCATACTTCATGACGACGTCTTGGACAGAAGGCTACCGACAAAGCGACATCACCTTCATGCTGCTTTATATTTCACATTGCTGAATCGAAAGGGGAATGTTCGATACGTAACGCAAACATATCTAATAAGAGTTACAGGCTATGGTGCTAGAGCAAAATATAGATATACATGTTTTGTTTATTTTTGCTCTCGTATGTTTGCACAGCATTATTGAGAGCATGATGGGATGGCGGCTGAATCATAAATGTTACATTTCTGGGGGGAGCTGATGCTGAAACAGAGTCCCGGTGCTGCAGAAACTGGGCAGAGCAGACACGCAATCAGCAGAAAACAGCAGACTTTCCTATAAATTAATCATCTTCAATCTGGCAATGTTCTGGTGCCTTGGAATTATTAAATTCTGAAGAGGAAATCCTCCAGCGGCAGATGGGAGCAAATTAAAAGCGGTCTGACACATTTCGGCTCTCCGAGCGCACGGCCGACAGTGAGCCGGCTTCCGATTCTGTGAAGTAGTTTTTTTCTTTACATAAAAAGAATGAAAATGCTGCGAGCAAAAACTTCTCCTTTGTTCTCATGGAGAGCGAGGTATGACAGAAATCCACACAGACTTTCTGCAGCCTCGGTTTCCAGCAGCCTGGCTTTAGCGCATGCTGCACAAATATGTGTGGTGTGGCTGCAGACGATGGCAATCAGATGCGTTTATAACTAACATAAGAGGTATCCTGCAACACAGACGTTTCCCTGTGCCCCTTGGCCTGAAACGTCATGCCCTGAGCGAATGCCAGCACCTCGGCACGTACATCCGGCCCTCCACAGAAGCTGGTTTTTGATGTGCTCCGTGACGCACTAGCTGAGCGAAGAAAAGAAGCCGTCTAGGGACACTCACATTTGCTCCACTTCCATTTTGTCGCTGCGGTAGCATGCATGTAGGATCCGGTGTTCGGCCTCATCCCACAGGTGGCCCCTTAAGAACTGGGCAGCGCGTACCGCCCGTTCCACCAGCGGCTTGTCCCCCAGGGCGGTGCCGACGCGTGCAAACCCTGACAGCATCATCCCTATAAAGATGGAGATGGGGGAGTGAGGAAGGCTGATATTCCCAGCAGAGCAAGATTCACTAATTACATTTGCATTTTTATTTATGTAGCAGCTGCCTTTATCCAATGTGACATACATTTCTGAGATGGTCACACAGTCTCAGGAGCCACTGAGGGCCTTGCTCCAGGGTAAAAAGGTGAAAGCACTCTGCCAATCTCAAGATTAACTAAAATGAATTGCGGCAGATTATCGTGCACATCATGTACAACACACACCACATCAGGATTACACGGTCATTCTACTATTTACCAAGATGCCTTCCCCGTTTTGCCCAAACATGGTAAGAAAACCAGAAGGGACTCCTTTAAGACCCTGTGAAACCTGCAGTGCTGAGAGTGCTCAATGGTAGCAATGGGACTCTCACGTTCAATGAATGAATGGAATGATAAGGAAACGTTGCATGGTGAAAGCTTAAATTGAAGTGAATTAGAAAAGAAATGGGGCTTGTCGATGTAAGAAACATTTCAATTTAGCCACGGTTCGGCCTACTCTTAATTAGGAAATCAGTTCATTAATCACATTCCTAGAGTGCATTACTCTGGGACAAGACCTGGACAACCTATAAAGACTGATAAAATCAATGTGGCATAGGGGGCACTGGAAATAAAAAGCTCCATATAACAAGACATAAAAGTAATGGTGTTATTAAAATCAGAGACCGAGTCATGACAACATCACAGTCCAAGTCAAAAGTGTGGACATACCAGCCTTTAATGCACTTGTCTTTATTTTAGCTATGTCATTTACCTTAGAGTAAAAGGCCACGAGGCAATTCAGTAACACATATCAAATATTGCAACAGTAAGAGTAGTTTTCAACATCTAAAAATTTTCTCAATTTTTAGACCCTTCAAAACAGCCCCCTTTTGCTTCCATAACAGCATTGCAGATTCTTGGCATTCTTTCAACTCACTCCAAGATGTAGCTACCTGAAATGCTTCTCTAACAGTCCTGAAGGAATTTCCACAAGTTCTGGACAGAAGTTGACCACCTTACTCTTAATCGGTCCTCTACTTACGAACTTTCAACTTACAAATTTTCAGACATACGAACGACGAGAACTGTAAGTCGAAAATGTGTTTGTTAGCCTCTCGTTTCCTGTCCGCAACATCATTTTTTTTTCTGAGTGCCAATTCCACCTAGTACGACTTCTGGCCGCTACTTCAGCCACACAGTAGCATAGTGTGCGTACCCCCTGCATCCTAATTCTTTGTACTTGCATACACCCTTAAAATTATGTTGAATACATCCCAAATCACCTGGGGGTTGTGGCCCAGTTGCATTGCATCAGGACCAGAAAGCATTGCTTTAGGCCAGTATTGTAAGTGACTGCATGAAGTCGAATGCACCCAATAACATAATTTTTTTTTTTTTAAATATTTTCTTCACTGGTCCAGAGAGCTATGAGAGCTTTCTCATAGAGAGCTATAATGGTGCTGCAAATGGCTTTGTAGTGTTAGACGTTTGGTACGGCATTATTCTCCTACAATGCTTACAGATGGTTCGTGTTTTGTTTGTCACCCTTTTGCCATTTATATTTTCTGCCAGTACCCAAAATGCTGCCACACAAAAGATTTAAGTGTCTGGGGCATCTACTATAGTAATTTAGTCAGATGCCGACACGCTAACAGCAGCAGATTTGCAGCACCTTCGTGAGACCGCTTCACTCCGACGAGAAATCTCAAGTTGTAATATCGCGAGATCCCATGACACGGTGCCCAAACAGGTGCCCAAATGAGTTCCTTTAATTGGCCAAAAGGGTACTCGATCTGATCTTCGAATAGTGCCCGCCCCTGGCCCTACAGGTGTGAATTACTTTTGCACCACATTTCGCTGAGGTATTTGGTGCGAAAGTGAGAGCATGCGAGAGAACAGTACTTGAAACTCGTAGCAGCAGATTCGAGGAGTTGTAATTACTGACTTGTGTTTCCGCTGGAAAAATGTCCAAAAAAGAAATATAGTAGCGAGAAAATTGAAGGCGTAAACGTTGTGTTTGTCGAAATCCTGCGACTTCAAATTTACTGATACACGTGTGACTCTTTTCTACAGCTACAGATTGCACTGTTACAGATGCTCAGGTGTTTTGCACCAATAATACCTCCATAATGATGCTGTCACTCAGTCTAATTGTCATTCAGTGGTCATGAGCACAGTGACTTCCACCTGCTGTGACGTCATGTGCATATCCTTTGTAGCAGGTGAAGCGACAGCAGGTGAGAGGGAGATGATCTGGAGGTATTTTACCACTGTGAAAAACAACTAGTAGCAAAGTGATCTGCAGTGTTTGAGTGGTGGAAGTAGCTTTTACTGGAAAATCCCACTAAATAAAGTGCACGCAATTGTGAGTAATATGAAAAAAGCAATGGATGACTTGGGAGTTGTGAGCTTGGGCTGTTTTGCACACTCACTACTGCTTGTGATACATGAGGGGCTGCTATGACAAAGATGAGTGACGCTGTTACCAGTGGGAGAAAAATTGTGGGGCATTTTAAGCATTCACCACTTGCGTATCCTCACTTGGCAGATATTCAAATTGAACTGCAAATGCCTCAACACTCTTAAAACAAGATGTACAAATGAGGTAGAACAGTACATTATGTATGTTACCAGAAACCTAATTAAAGCTTTTTTGGCATACATTTTTTCATTCGTTTTAACTAGTTAAAATCATTAATAATACATAAAGTATAAATATTTATATCATACAGTACATATTTATTATATTAAAATATAGTAAAAAGACCTTGTGTATTGGAATATGTATTGGTATTGGAAGTTGTGTATCAGATTCGGATCAGAACTGAAAAAATGTGGATCAGCTCATCTCTAGTCAGATGTGATTTTTTTCACTGACATGCAAATGGCCCATATACCTATCAATGTCATTTGGGAACCAAACCCTGCACCCCCTTACCGTTCCAGGAGGAAAGCATCTTAGTGTCCAAGTGAGGCGGAGGTCGGGTCTTCCGCATCTCCGCCAGCCTCCCCCTGCCCTCCTCCAACACCTCATTTGTCTCCTCCATACTCAGGCCAAAGCGGGCAGCCGTCAGTTCCAGAGAATAGCGCACAATAAGCACGTTCTGCCCCGATAGCTCGCCGTGAGGGTCCTAACAGGAAGTCAGGAAGGAATAAAGTGGCGTTACTAAATTTACCCCCAGAGAGAGAGAGAAGGTATCTCAAAAATCCATTATCCCAATAAAAAGCAGTTCCTTGGTACACAGGACGTCCACTTGTACTGACATAATACTGACATCTGATTTCTGTCTCCTATTTACTCTTCCTCCAAAGTAACTTCCTAGGCTAAACTACTTGACCAAAGAGAAACCCTTCTGCATAACTGTTGGTTCTCTTGGCTACATGCTGTCTCTCCCTTTCCTCTCCAGCACACACTCACAGAGAGTGGGTGTATACCTGGGTAGGGGCCACGTTGCCCTGCTCCTTGACACCGTAGTGGTGCATGAAGATGTCAGCCCGACTGGCTCCCCCAGTGGCGCCCTCTACAGGTTCTGGGAGCAGCTCCCTGATCTCCCCTGCTGTCCATACATAGAAGGCCCCCTCCCTCTTCTCAGCAGCCCCAGCCGTGGGAAAAGAGTCTGCATCCTCTGCGCTATAGAAACCTCCGGACTGCAGGACAAAACGCAATGGTAATCCCACCGATACTCTTCACAGGGGCAGACTAGCATGCAAGAAATGCTGTAGAACATGATGTGTGAAATATACACATTTGATGTTATTCAACTCAGTTCTTCCATTTGTATAATAATGTTGGGAAAAAAGTTGTATCAAAATATATAAAAAATTTAACGATCAATATGAAAGTAACCTTAATTAAGCCAGCCATTTGTCTATTGGAAAACCACAGTATTCCACAGCAAATGGCCAACAGGCAGGGCGACGAGCAGACCTCGCTGACCCAATTTTGTGGATTCTGTGCCACTGGCGTACGCCGACTGCGGCGTCAGCAGAGCTTGTGCGACCAGGTGCCGCGGCGGGACGATCCGAGGGGATTCAAGATCACTCACCTTGTCACTCAGATCTCTGGAGACATAGCGCAACACATCCCGAGCCACATCTGCAAAGAGCTGCTCCCCGGACACCTGTCCCAGCAGAAATACAGAGAATTGCTCGTGAGTGCCATCCCAAAACCGCTGAGCCACGCAAAATAATGACAAGCGCGCATTTGTTTAGTTGCCGCTCCCTTAGAAAACAGGTTACCCCATATTAAACTGGATAATGCCTAGGGGAAAGGAAGTTGCCTTGTATACATAGAAAAATGAAAAGGAAAAACCACAGCAGCAAGTGGCAGACAAAAGAAATAGATATATTCTGCAGAGAAGCAGGCAAAAAAGTTGACAAAAGTAGGGGCAGGGAATAATTTGGGATACGAAGGATATGCAATATTTATAGTATGTGTCCAAAAGTGTCACCAGCCAAGGGGCCTGATGTGTGAAATATGCTAAACATGTATGTGACAAATAAATCTTAAAAAAAGCCTCATAGCTATAAATCTACTGAATGACTACTCTGGGGAATCAGAGCATCCAATACCAACAAACACCACAAACAGAACTTCACAGGTAACCCATAACACCATAATCACAAGGTCGCAGGTTCAAACCCAGCCTCAGCATGTCTGCGGGTCCTTGAGCAAGACCCTCAACCCCCAGCTCCCTGGGCGCCCCAACAGGTGGCAGCCCTTCGCGGACAACTTGCTCTTTGTAGAGGCGTAAAGAAGAATTTCCCCAACAAAGGAATTTCCCCACGGGGATCAATAAAAGTTGTGATTATTATTATTATGATGGTTGGTGCACGACCCAGCGGGTTAGGACACCACGCCTTTGATCAGAAGATCATCGTTTAGGACCCACGGTTGACAGAGCAATTTCATAGTTGGGTCCTTAGCTCAAATTGCCCCAGGGACTGACTGACCCTGTTATCACAATTCTATGTCACTTTGGATAAATACATGTAACTCTTGGTCCTTTAACTCTTACACAACCTCACATCTGCATCACACTGGAAGCCTCACCTTCATCACTAAACATTCAATATCTTTAGTAGTGGTCCCCAAGTGGCATGGTGTGTATTTTTCCTTGCATGGTCTACCATAGTCCTCATTCTGTTCGAAGACAGATTTGATGTAGCTACAATATGCTTTGCCCGTGACTGATCATCTGTGCCCCAGGGACACGGCGTTACCTTCCTGCTGGGAGATGTGTCCTTCAGAACAACCAGGCTCTGCAGGACATATAGCTTTGCTGGGTATTTTTGGGCACAGAAGGAATAGTGTGGCAATATAGAAACCTGCCCAATCAGCATACATCAGTCTTGAAGAGCATTTTTGCAAACAGTAAGGCATTTGAAGAGAACAACTCTGACCCATGTCGTCAAGATTACATGAGAGTCCAATGGGCAGCCAAATTCTCACTTCTTTGAACTATGCATTACATCTGTTAATGGGGATTAGTATACAAGCTCAAAATGATCCAGTTTCAAGTGCAAATTACTACAGGACTTGAACATATATTCATTTACAACCAATGAGAAAAAGCGATGCTAGGATTACACTAATCCTTCTCTAGATCCAGACAGAAAGGAAGCTGAAAAACACAGGCAAGTGTGAGGCAGTGCACACAAAAGGCTCTTGCACAAACACAGGTGTCTCCAACCTGATAGGCGGTGATGTAGGCTACTGCCAGCTGTGCTTGGTCGTACAGCATCTTCTCGAAGTGAGGAACGTGCCAGGAGGAGTCCGTGGAGTAGCGGTGGAAACCCTGAGGGAGATGCCGGGACACAAACAAAGAGTGTAGGGAGAAGGAAAAAAAACGCAAGGAGCGGATGGAAAAACCAGGCCGACAGCAAAAAATACAGCAAAAAGAAGGAAGAAGAAGAAAGGAATCCTGCAGAACGGAAGAGACGCCAAACAAAAATGTAATAAATAATCCAAAGTGTCGTTCAATAACAGGAAGTAATTAAAAGAATGCAGCCTCAGTAAAATAAGAGTGTTTTCTTAAGGAATATGGGAAGCCTTCCATTTTTAGTGCTCTGTGCTGTTGACATCATGTGGACAGGACAAGAGCCTGTTGACCTACTGATCATGGCAGGAGGGACGAGAAAAACACACTTCACCTCAAGCTCCTTCCTTTCATTTAACCCAGTAAAAACGTTATGTTCAATAAGGGGACATATTTATTGAAATAGAGTGCCTTTTCAAGATAAAATGCACTAGATGCGGAACTGTGGCCCGCACATGCTGGTGAGGTTAAGCTGCAGTACCTGCGCCACATGGTCATGAATGCCACCTAGGGCCATCATCCGCATTGTGTGGAGAGCCATCTGCAGTGCCTCCACCCCCTCTGATGTGGACCGGTTCGTCGCCCAGAACGACATGAGGAACATCAGGTTGACTGTGGAGGCAGCGTAGAGTCACTTGAGAGAAACTGCATTGCAGAAACCAACGCATGTTCAAAAAAATCAATCGATTTTTAGATTACATATATTCAAGCCTTTTTTTAACTTCACTGAATAAAAACACAAATATGACCATGGGAACTTAATTACACACTATTAATGAAGTACAAAGGAAGACTCAGAACATTAATTTTTATTGTTATTATTAAATAGAGAAACAAACCGGGGTAAGATTGTCAAAAAGGGCAACTACTGGACAGTACAGAAAAAAAATCAAACGCTTTAATAAGTGCTACCTGACTGGAGGGAGAGGGGGGAGCACTGGCCAAGACTGACACATTAGACCAATGTCAATATCTTTATTTTTGATTTTTTTAACGTTAAAAAAATAAGTCATGCATCTCTAGTTAGTTAGCTAGTTAGCTACCTCAGGATCTTGAGCATTGCTGCTGTAGTTTGCAAAAATAATGATGCTACAAAAACCATTCAATGACATTTTTGCGTTACAAAAGAGAGGCATTTCCTAAAGCACTGGAGTGCAAATATTATCTCTACCATTAGATAGAGTGTTCTGTGCTACAAAACAGGGGTGAGTTTCCAAAAAGAGGTTGTGGCACAAAGACCATCAGGTAGCACTTCCTTTGTTTCAAAAATTTGTGTGTTAGCATCTCCACTTTGTGCATCTACCTGCAGCACGAGAATGCAAGTTTGTGTAGCACTGAAGTAGGAGTACCTTCATTTGAAGGTTACAGATCGATGCATTGAACTTCCACATTAACAATCAATTCATCACGACGCATCTGTGCATCAACACATGCCCATGTGATAGTATCACAGAGTCCAGCTGACCTGGTGTGGGGAACTTGGGCTCTTCCCTAAATCCCCCATATTCTTTTTCATAAGACTGTGCCAGCTGGTGGAAGCATCTCTGGGCCACTTCAGGGGCATGTGGAGGGGCTTCTCCAGGCAGGGCACCAATAGCAGTGGCCTTTTTGAGGGCCTCAATGACTCGCTTCCCACTGGACTCAAGAGCCTCCCTGTTGCTCTGCCACTGAGTAAGAAAGATGCCATGAAATAGCAGGCAAGGAAAGATACTGAGTTATGCATGAAAATGTGCTTAAACCAGGGAATATTATTACTACTACTATTATGATTATTTTAATTATTGTCACCATCATTATTATTATTATTATTATTATTAATAATAATAATAATAATAATAATAATAACAAAAACAACAAAAATAATTCTATCAATTTATACAGTTATATTTTAGCTTACAGACCTACTGAAAGCTCAGGGCTCCTCCTGAGACTGAACTAGCAAAAACTTCAGGTTACAAATCTGTACCCTTAAATATTATATCTTATTCTTGGGTATATGCCAAGGGAAACCTGACCTGCTCTATAATTCTCAATAATGCAGTTTTAAAACCAGGTCTGCGTCCACTATCACTAGGTGGGAAGTATGTGCCACCAAAAAAAGGTCGAAGGTCAGGGGTAAGCCATACGCTCATTGGCCATCCTCCCCCCCCACAGGTAGCCTGAAAGGAGAGACAAGCAAAAACTAGAGAATTACTTTGAATCTATGCACATTTACATATATTAGTACCTGCCATTGTCTTTGATACTGGTGAACATTGCTTAGATAAAAAAAAACAGATCTAATGTAAATTTAACAAAAATTATGACAATCAACTGAGTAATTGAGTATCCAGAAAATGACGAGACCTACAGTATATTGGAAGATGCTTATTTCAGTTGTTCCTCCTGAACAACCCAGTTCACCATTATTTGAGATGGTCGATTTACCTGACTGAGATCCTATTCATAACATCCACAACACAAATATTTCCAGAAACATACATTTACAGTGACAAATAAAACCTACTGAATTTCTCCTATAGCAATGTAGGGAATGCCTGGTATGAAAAGAAATCTAAAATTTGTTGCAGCCTTGCCTGGATAGCTTTCTGTAAAGACTGCAGTTCCTTAAACCTGGTCTGAAGACTTTTGTTCAAGCCAGACATTGAACCACCTGATTCCTAATTGCTGTTTTGACTTGAAGCAGTTCAATTCCTTGACTGTTTAAAAATCCTCACACCAGCTTCAGAGAGAGCTGCCTTCATCCAACACCAAAGCAGAATAGCTCTGTCACACAAAATAAACCCCACAATTTGAATTCCTGAAGAAGCATGCGATTCTTTTGATCACACATGATCCGCAATTACTATTTTGAATTAATTTCAACAATATATCTGATCCAACATGTAATGTTGCATAAGAAAAAAAATATATTATCTTTTAAAATGCAGACCTGAACAAAAGTCATATAAAGTTTGTCCACATCTGGCCGCTCCTCCCGATCTACTTTGATGCAAACAAAGTTGTTGCTGAGGATTTTGCCAATTTCCACATCCTCAAAAGACTCCCTTTCCATCACATGACACCAGTGACAGGTAGAGTACCCCACTATGGGATGGAGAACACAAGACATACTCAGTATCTGCCAAATGTAAAGATAAAAACACATATGCTGATACATAAATCTTGTACCTGACAGGAATATAGGCTTATCTTCCTTCTTTGCCTTGTCGAATGCTTCCTGTCCCCATGGAAACCTATGGATCAGCATTTTTATATGTATTTATTTAGTATCCAAAATGACATACAACTGATGTAGCAGGGTCCCTGGAGATGTTGGGGTTAAGGGCTTTGATCAAGTGCCCAACATGAAATCAGCCTGTAGACTATGGGATCTGAAGCAGCAACCTTTTAATCAAAGTTGCAGAGCATCGACCCACGTAGCTACGCACCATTTTAATATTTAAATTCATATTTTAGGAATGGTTTAACAAAGAAACGTGTTGCATTTCTGCAGTTCTCACCAGTCCACTGGGTTATGTGCATGTTGCAGCAGATAAGGTGATCTCTCTTTGCTCAAGCGATTTATGCATCTTCCTGAATGCCCAGTTTGGCTGTTCTGCTCATCACCCCCTGACGCCATGCAGAGACCGGCTATACACGTAGTCCTATGGAAACGTCATAATAGGAGAAAAAAAACTTTACACCAAGGCAAATAGTAGATCGCAAGCGGTTAAAACCAGGGGAAGTCGATCTAAATATGTGAAACCGGAGAAAGACAAATAATACTCTTGCTAAACGCTAAACGAGCATGTTATGTAAATACGGAAAATTAACTACACAATGAACAATCACAGGCTGAGGAACGACGTCAGCACAATGACATGTGCAGCACATCTGCCGGACACACTGCGTCTGACATGAATTGTTTATGATGAGAAAAATATCTGGGTGTTCGTAGATCGGTACATTTGCAGGGTGAAATGGAGACTGTAAGCCCCGATCAGGAGACAGTGCAGGCATTTGGACACTGGACCCCCCCCGATCGAGAGTTTTTGCAGCCAGCGCAGGCAGGATACCGGAAGCAAAACAACAGCGCAGAGACGCAAAATGCATCATCTAATGCAATCTGACGGGTAAACGTCCATAGCTAGTTAATAATATTAGCCACAGTATCAATGGGTAAATTCAAGCTTTAAAGTTCATCATCCGTACCATTTACCTACAAATTCCACCACACAACTGAGGATGAAAAACATACAAAAAGTTATAGTTAACTGTAAAACGTAAGACAATTTACCTAAGGTAAGCCAACACACAGTCAGGAAAAACCTGACTATATTGCTGGAAAAAAATGCGCTCATGTTTTATATTAAGCGCAGCTGACAACTTTAAATTGCAAGCGACTGGTTGTGTTATATCTAAGACATGGAGACACCATCCCATAATATTATACTACATGTGCCTGTTGTATAACAAGATAAAAAAAAATGTTGTATGCGCACGGATTATACTCATTAGAGCAGGTATAATGTATTGCTTAAATACTGTATGATTCGTACTGTATGGAAGCCATCGCAGCTGTCCTCATTCTGCACATGCAGCCGTCATTGATCTGTCCAGGCTTAGATGCTGCATCATCTGTTGTACTTATGTTTACCTGGAGCAGTGCTGGGGAGTCCTTATGTTCCCCGGGGAGGGGCACGTTTTTCTAGTTGGGAGACGGAAGCCTCCGACGCCTCTGCTGCACTCTGCGACTGGAATCTTCTCCAGTCTCGTGAATATCTTGTTGAAGCTTTGTGTTGCGGCTCGACGGTTAATATGTAGCGACAGTGCCCAGGCCCTTCTTAACATTTCACTGAGAAAAAACGTGCAGTCACCTAGCCGGAGCTTTAATTCGCCCTGCCGAACTGTAAAGTGAAAGTGCAATTCAGCATGCGTAGCTTCGTCTCAGCAACTGGCGAGTACGCTGTTTGACCACACGGTGGTGCAACGGAGTTATCCTAGGATGACTGAGTTTACTTCAAGTGTGTATGCAAAATATGCTTGAGGAGAGTTATCGTACATAAGAATAATCATGGGTCCGCAGAGCCTCCCTAGTCGCCTAAGTCAAAATTTCAATTAATTAGCAATTAGGATATCTGTAAACATCCTATCTCTCCCCAAAGTTCCGGGAGTATCCCGCAAATTGAGAACATCTCCCTAACACCCACAAATGGTGTGCAATGTTCCAGAAATCTGTCGTTCCGCTATTGTACTGTAGTGAAAATTCGCAGGCAGGAAGTTTTACCAGGAATGCCATCTCTCACGCTTCTGGTGTGACGCACGCAAGAAACCTTACGGCAAATCTACCTTTAGCTAACCTACATAAAAAGTGTTGGGGTAGTTTGCAAATCCTACAGACTATTTACAAGGTAATACAATTTTTACATACAAGTAAATGAGTGTGCAAACTTGTCTCGAATTGAAAATCTCACATCTCAAGTAGGCAATCCTTGTTTTACCACTGCGACCTCACCCCAAATTTGACACCACTCTCTAACCAAGGTCAGCAAATTTTCCCGCCAACCTCTCCCTCCCCAGGCTATGTATATAAATACAAACACAAACACACACATATGTAATAAAAGGTAAAAAAAAAAATATGTAGCTTGTCATTGCAAAACTGAATTATTTTGGATGTTCAGGAGATATTAAATGGTGTACCCTGAAAAAAAAAATTATAGGTTTTTGTCTCAATATTTGATATATATCCGGTCAGCTACATATGCTGTTTGAGTAAGGCATTACAAAAAGTTCACTTAACGCTATGAATGTGATTTGGCGGTGGAGGAATAAAAAATACAGTAAAACAAAAAGTTGCTTCTTAACTCCTCTATTTTGCTCTGATTTAACCACTTGAACATGCGTTATGTGATGTCCCAACGATATATTGGAATCTTGGACTTTAGTGGGACTCCTTTTTCATTCATCCACACTTAAATGCTAAAATGGTTCCGTTTGGGTGACTTGGAGGTGAAAATTCTGGGATAACGTGCCAGAAAGGGAGAGTATTGTCTGCGTTTTTAAACAGAAATGTATCAGTGTGGACATGCCTATGCCAGTCGGAAAAAAAGATGACTTCTCCTGCTCTAGGTGAATATTTATCTGGCTAGTCAACAGAAGGTATTATGCACAGATTTAACGGTTGTTTGTTTTGTTTAGTTGTTTGAATGGCTCACCACCCATAGGAGGGGCCATAGGGATGGGGCGCAAAGTGAGCTGGGCAGTGGTCAAAGGCGGGGACCCTGGCGGTCTGAACCTCGGCTACAGAAGCTAGCTCTGGGGACATGGAATATCACCTCTCTGATGGGGAAGGAACCTGAGCTGGTGCACGAGATTGTGAAGTTCCGGCTTGACATAGTCGGGCTCACCTCGACACATGGCTTGGGCTCAGGAACCGGTCTCCTCGAGGGGGGTTGGACCCTCTTCCACTCTGGAGTTGCCTGCGGGGAAAGGCACCAAGCGAGGGTGGGCATACTTATTGCCTCCTCGCTGGGTGCCAGTACATTGGGGTTTACCGCAATGGACGAGAGGGTAGCCTCCCTTCGCCTTCGGGTGGGGGGACAGGTCCTGACTGTTGTTTGCGCTTATGCGCCAAGTGGCAGTTCAGAATATCCACCCATTTTGGAGTCCTTAGAAGGGGTGTTGGAGAGCACTCCTCCTGGGGACTCTCTTGTTCTGCTGGGGGACTTCAATGCTCACGTGGGCAATGACAGTGAGACCTGGAGTGGTGTGATTGGGAGTAATGCCCCCCCAGATCTGAACCCGAGCAGTCTTCTGTGCTTGTCACGGATTGTCTATAATGAACACCATGTTCAGGCATAAGGATGTCCATATGTGCACTTGGTACCAGGACACCCTAGGCTGCATTTCGATGATCGACTTTGTAGTCATGTCATCGGACTTGCGGCTACATGACTTGGACACTCGGGTGACGGGTGAAGAGAGGGGCAGAGCTGTCAACTGATCACTACTTTTCCCGTGTCCCGGGGGAGGCGGGGGACATTGAGTCCAAATGGGCTATGTTCCGTGCATCCATTGTGGAGGTGGCTGACCGTAACTGTGGCCGTAAGGTGGTCGGTGCTTGTCATGGCGGCAGTCCCCAAATCCGCTGGTGGACACCAACAGTGAGGGATGCCGTCAAGCTGAAGAAGGAGTCCTATTGGGCCTTTTTAGCCTGTGGGACTCCAGAGGCAGCTGACGGCTACCGGCAGGCTAAGTGGGCTGGCTTCAGCGGTCGCTGAGGCAAAAACCCGGGTGTCGGAGGAGTTTGGTGAGGCTATGGAAAACGACTTCCGGACGGCTTTGAGGAGAATCTGGTCTACCCGCTCAGAGTTCCTTAAGACTCCGGATGCTGTGGGGCTGTCCTGGATGACACGCATCTGCAGTATCGCATGGACATTGGGGACAGTGCCTCTGGATTGGCAGACTGGGGTGGTGGTCCAGAATGGGGACCAGAGGGTGTGCTCCAACTATAGGGGGATCACACTCCTCAGCCTCCCAGGTAAGGTCTATTCGGGGGTTCGGATCCAGGAGGACCAGTGTGGTTTTCGCCCTGGTCGTGGAACAGTGGACCAACTCTATACTCTCCGCAGGGTTTTGGAGGGTTCATGGGAATTTGCCCAACCAGTCTACATATGTTTTTTGGACTTGGAGAAGGCATTTGACCACGTCCCCCCGGGAGTCCTGTGGGGGGTGCTTCGGAAGTATGGGGGGCCGGGCTTCCTTTTAAGGGCTGTTCGTTCCCTATATGACAGTGCCAGAGTCTGGTCCGCATGAGAGACAATAAGTTGGACTCGTTTCCGGTGAGGGATGGACTCCGTCAGGGCTGCCCTTTGTCACTGATTCCATTCATAGCTTATATGGACAGAATTTCTAGGTACAGTACAGCCAGGGCGTTGAGGGTGTCCGGTTTGGTGACCTCAGGATTAGGTCTCTGCTTTTTGCGGATGATGTGGTCCTGT
>JAODKE010000101.1:12162941-12184913 GCA_026779605.1 Mormyrus hasselquistii | reverse complement strand
TGATTTATTTATTTTGAGCTTAGCTAGGCTTTGCAAAACATCAGCTTCAGTTATATCTATATTAGTTATAGACGAAGTTGGAGTAGTAATAAGAACTGGTAAGTTACTAATGTCCTCAACAGTGAATACCTGTGCAAAACTATCATTGAACTCATTTACTAAAGGGGTTTATATGCTTAGCAAATCATTGCATTCTGTTATCATTTACATTTTACACATCATCCCAACTTTTTTGGAAACGGGGTAGTAAGAACAGAAACAATATCGAGCCAGCACATTTTTTTCCTGTGTTGCATAACTGATGTGCTGTTACCTTTAACACCAGTAGTGTGAGCAGCAGGGCAGAAAGCTGACAGCTCAACTGGGCCAGCTGTGCTGCATCATGGAGGCTGACGAAGGTCCGGGGCTGCTTGCGAAGACGAGAGAGGTGAGATGCCGCCACGTGGAGGAAGGAGAGCCGCAGTGCGGCACTGCCCAGGGAGAGCAGGGACACGAGGAGCTGGAGGCAATGCCTGAAATCCTTAAAGTACTGGCTCTTCTCCTTGACCATTGCCCAGAGCTCACTTCTCAGGAAGAACAGAGCAAACAGCAGCAGCAGAACCTGATGGTGGGGAGCAGTCTTAAACCAAGCCTTGCTGGGGTTTCAATCAACCCATTCAAGTTTGTAGCTCTCCTCAAAATGTTTCCCTGGTTCTTACCGTAGTAGCAACGTGCAAATCAGGGCCCAAGGAAGATGGTGGCATGTGAAAAGGCTGTATCGCGATAGAGGTAAGAGTGGTCTCTGTTTGTGCCCACTGGATCATTACAGTCACAGAGACAAAGAGCGAAGTTTCCCTGTGGTGCTGTGTGAACTTCACAGACATCGACTGGGTCCTGGCAAACAATAAAATCTTATTACTATCATTTGCATCATTACTGTAATATACATTATTAAAAGAAATATACATTACTATCCATGTATACATTTCCACAGCTAACACTGACAGGATATGTTAAGTCACAGACTTCAGAATTAAATGTGTAACCTAAGTAAATGTCAGTCATTGTATCTTTATATAAATATTTGTATACAAGACTTGGCACCAAAACATTTTCTTGAACAACACAATCTTTTAAGTAGCTTAAATTGTGAGATTTTTTTTTATTACTGTTATGCCATTAGGCGAATTTATGAAATGCGACTTACGCAGAATTGATGAAGCTGCCCCCCCGCAGGTCGGACAGGAGCTGCCGTGTGTGCCCAGTGCTGTTTCCCAAATCCACGCTCTCTTCCCCACTGCTCCCTATATCACTGCGCCACGTTGGCCACAGCCTGTGTGAGTTGACCAGAAATATAACCCTGGTTGCATGATACCTTTCCAGTAGCATTGTGATTAAGAACAAAAAGTGGCAGATTCAAATGACATTATAAGAATGACAGACATCGATCTATGCCATACCATTGTTAGTCAATGCACTTTATCTAAATTAATTGAGTTAAATAAGTTTATGTTCCTGTTGTAGAAGGTAAGATGGAGGTTTACATGTGCATCATTTTTTTCTACAAACTGAACACAGTACACAGACCTTTTAGCACACATAAATATTCATGTATTGTTTAATGCTGAGTGCCAGAAGATCTCATAGTGGTGTCCTACCAGGAAAAAAAGTATTCAGATGAGCTATTGTTGGCTGAAGTTCTGAGATCCATAGATGGGATGTGTGAAGTAAAATTTTGTTCTCCATAAGACCAGACCGTAGAACAACATACTAGGGAAGAAGAAATATTAGGTGATAAGTTAGAAAAGATCAATGTGAACTCAAACCTATTACAATTTTTCAAAATTTTCCTGAAAAGGTTAAAACTCATAACTGCATTTTGAGGAGAATCAAAGGGCTTACTTCCCGGGACTTGTACTCTCTGCAGCCGTGGTAAACCCACTAAAGAGAGGGATGGGTTTTCATGGATGTATGCAGTGAGACTCCTGTCCATCCACTGCCAGACCTCAGCCCACCTGCACACATCAACGTGGATCAGTCAAAGTTTGGAGTCTAAAGCAAACAGGGTCTGCTGGTACGGGCCCTCATACTGCAGTACTGTCTGCCTTGGGGTAGCAGTGTGAACAGTCTACAGTACATCCACATGTACATTTTCAGCATCATGATGAAGTACCAGTCTCACCCTGCCAGTTTGCTGAGCTTTGGGGACCCTGGTGGAGCTGTGACTAGCCAGTGCTTAACTGCAGAATGCAGTAGCCTGACTTGTACATCATGGACACTGCTCTGGTAATTCACCAGCAGGACAATCAAGAGGAACAGCAGATGCACCACACAGCTCTGGACAGTGGGGAGAAGAGACAAGAATGGACTTCAGTCAATAATGCTGGGTTCAAAGAAATGGCACCCCAAGGATGTTCAAAAACATGATGTAAGATAAAGCATGTGTGTATGTGAGCTTCATCCCAGTGAGAAAAAATTTGGTAGTTTTCATATAGCCCCATTTTGCTTCCATGAGACTTGCATAATTGAGAGCAAGGTTTGGGGTCCAAATGAAGGGTCTAGCAGCATCTAGCACCTTGGCGCAATTGGAGTTAAAGGTCTTTCTGCAGGACCCTGCAGTGCCCTCACTTTGTCAGCCACGGGATCTGAAGATGATAAGTGCGCTGCAGTCATGTCCTCCAAGATGGCTTTACCTTCATCAGTGACCGTAGGACCCTCACTTTTCGGGCCTCCTCCTTGGCATGCAGGAGGCCATATCCACAAGGAGGGCGCACCCTGCCCCCCTGCACCACACACACTTTATGCACTATGGCCTCCTGTGCAAGGCGCTCCTCCGCTTCTGGGTCCACTGGTTTCACCACAATTGCCATGAAGAGAGCCTGAACAAACACCTTAGCAGACAACACTGTCAGAGTTAATCTGGTTTCCTAGCGATACTTTAATCCAAATTGTGTAGAACATCCCAAATCTGGCACTTTTTCAGTTTATATGGTTGTTACTCTAGAAAACCATTTAAAGTACCTTTCTCAAGCATACCACACCAAGACCTCATAGAGTGTGAACCAGTGAGTTTTGGCCAAAAGTCCAGCTCCTTTACAGCTGTACAAACTGGCTACCATTCACATTGCAGATACATTTGTCCATTTTGGCACACACACTTGAGAAAGCAGGGTTACCCACTACCTGGCTAAACTTGCTCAAGGACCCAACAGTGAAATCACTCTGCCCATCGCAGGATTTGAACTGCCAACCTTCTGCTCATTTGCACAGAGGCGTAACCCACAGAGCCACACCTTCCAGTATCCCCGTATTCATATTACATGACAATATTACTGAGGAATGTACATCTACATCCCAGTTGTAACCATCAGTTGTCTGTTCAGAACGTTCTAGCATTAGCTACCAATTTGTACCTTAAGGGGTTCCAACAGCAGGACGGAGGTCAGGAATGCAGAGGCGGCTGAAATGAGCCACATGAGCAGGACTGATTCAGAGAAGCTGCTGCCGTAGAGCCCAACCACCGCCAGGCTGAGCCCCAATACCAACCCAATTAGGAGGTAAATTACTCTCAGCATCCAGGAGGGGAGACACCAGCTGGGGGAGCTACGAGCAACACCTGTAGTAGTACAAAGCCACCAGACATTTCTATAAAACACCTCAATCTCTCTGTTTTGTGTATGCTGCAAATCAGGGCAGGAGAGGTACCAGGATGAAATAGTGACCAGTATTGTTGGGTCATGGTTCACCTATGCGTGTGGCGGAAGAGGTGTCCAGGGAATCTGGAGATGGGCTGGGCAGGAAGGTGCTGGCCGCGCTGAACACTGACAGGGAGGAGGCCGACCTGTAGAGCCCCACTCCAAGCGAATCGTTTGTCTGGCTCGTTTGTGACCAGCTGCTGCAGAAGCTGTCCTGCCTGGAACAAGCAAAAGTGGCAGCATCCCTTATCGTATGCTAGTTATGTAGTGATACTTTTTACCAAAGATTACCTGTCTTGCACAATAATATGACAGCAGGACCTTGTATAGACAGAAAACAGTTTCTTAACTTTCCCATTTGAGTTGTAAAGAGTATTATATGTAAAGTATTACCTCATTTATATAGTAATGTTATACTTAGTATATTTTATACATTGTTTTTAATGGTAATAGGTTACATAAACAAGATCTTATTTAAATCACATTGTACCTGGGAAATGGCCAAGGTTGTTATCCCAACCAAAATATCAGCTTGGAGACCCAAACAAAATGCCCCCCCACCACCACCTAATTGGCAAATTTTATCACCAGACTGAGAGTGGCAGCCCCTTACAACAATGTAACACTGATAGTAGACTCATAGACTTGCCCTCTAAGGAATTACCCATACTTTGTTATTTTGTGCTTGAGTTCTTGTACATCTCATTTTTCCACGGCACATACAGAAGTCTAATCCATGGGGCTCAAACTCTGATCCTGGGGGGCCAGAGCCCTGTGTAGCTCAGTTCCTTTCCTGTTACACCGCAACTGATTCAGCTTGGGAGCTGTATGGTAATTAGCACAGGATGTTGAATCAGTGTGTTAAATGAGGGTAAACCAAAACCTGTGCAGGGCTCCGGGCCCCCAGGACTGGCGTTTGAAAGCCAAGCCATTGGCATGGACATTTTTTGGCCGTAGCATCTCCCCTTTTCCCTTATCAGTTGGTGTGTCCTCACGTGTCAGACTGCACCATCTTGCAAGGGGTACTGAGGCTACAATCAGTCGTCACTCTTCCTGAGGATGAACTGCTGAGTTTGGAGTCTGCAGATAAAGACTTGATAAGAGCTTGCTCTGTGGGCCAAAGAAGAAGGAAGAAAAAAAACATTTCAGATCCCACTGGGAGTTTTGGCTACTGCCAATACACAGTTACACTTTTAGAAGTTGTTACAGGTTTGTTCACTGGAAGAGTTTTTTTGATATTTCAGTTGCTTCAAATGTACGCTTGATTTACTGCAAGATGTCTCACGGGACAGTATGGTGGGGTGGGCTTCACTGGTTAGTGAGGGGGATGCAGCCTGCTGCATGGACCCAGCTGGGGATCCCAGTCGCAGCTGCAGCTGTGCCTTCTTCCTTTTCAGCAAACGGGCTGGACTCAGCACTGGCTCCTCCAGGAGCTCTGGCAAGTCAAACATGCTGCTACTGGAGGCCCACTGTTCTTCTGTGCTGGAAGCAGATGGTTTTTGAGAGGGACACTAATGCACATCAGTGCACTGAAGCAATAAGTGACGTTCTCAGTACAATTTGGAATCTTTTGGACAGCGATGTGCCACAGTCTAATCCTTGACGACAAAACAACAAATGTGAAAGCCAAATATTAATATTAGAAGGCACTGGGACACAATCATTAAAAAACAGTAAAGTAAATTATGTTAGAGGGCAATATAGTAAACAAGGTACACATAGAATCACATTACATTTCATTGCTTAGTTTGGAGGCATTCCAGAAGTCTGATTCTATCTTCTTGCTTCCAAGAAATTCCTAGGAGAAATGAAATAAAAGTGTTGCATTCTGGCACAGAACAGAAGCTAACACAATACTCATTTGGCCATTATGTATGCAAAATGTGCTTTGGAGTAAGAAAGGATTATTTATATTTCAAGGAGGTAAAAGACACAAAGTTATCTTTCGTTTTGGGCCTGTTGGAGTGACAAGGTGAACAGAAGATCTGGACAGAACTCTTACTCCATCCGATCCTCCATATGTGATAGAGTCAAGGCCCCGGGGCAGCGATAAGAAAGAAGAACCGGAGATCTTCAATTGGTCGAGGTAAACGTCCATTTCCACGTTCTGAGATGCGGGGGTTGGCAGTGCTGTTTCCTCGAGCGTCACCTGGGAAACAGTCACAACAAACCTATGCACTTACCACCATTCTCAGAAAAGCACTTAAAGCAGTACACGGTATATTATCACAGAGATATAACGCCAAATAATCAGAAAAACCCATAGATGGACAAGTAATTGCATTGATAATACTGTGTGAATAAGGTTGAGGTTAATCAGTTCAAAACATAAGCAGGTGAAATACCTTGCTGCACGTGTTTCGGAACAGAAAGCAGAATAGCAGCTGAAGGGGAAACACAAAGACAGCCACTGTCATCCCCATTGCCAGCGTCTCAGCATTCACCGGCATGTGGTCGGAGACGGGAGTGCTGGCGGACACAATTCAAACATGCTCTTCAAATACAGCCTCTTGTGAAGGTCTCATATCCAGTTTAGGCAGAGCAAATTTCCACTGCCCTGAAAATGTCTGAAGCTGCCTATATCCGGAAGGTGCCCAGAGCTCACCGTGTCTCTGTGCTGCCGGCGGCCCCATACCAGGCGGCGGCTGTGGCCAGGTACAGGTGGAGGAGGAGGGCGCAGCAGGTCACCCTCTGAGCACGGGTAAAATTGCTGTGTGCGGGGCGCTCCCACACCGAGGCCCAGATGTGCCTCTCCATCATA
The DNA here is from genome assembly GCA_026779605.1 of Mormyrus hasselquistii. Taxonomy (NCBI): domain Eukaryota; kingdom Metazoa; phylum Chordata; class Actinopteri; order Osteoglossiformes; family Mormyridae; genus Mormyrus; species Mormyrus hasselquistii. The sequence goes on along the minus strand of JAODKE010000101.1, from coordinate 12,178,478 downwards.
CCGTGCATCAGCTGCGCTCGCAGAATGCGCCAGAACCGCTGCAGTTCCTGCGGGCCTGTCACAAGTGGAACGATTATAAGGAACATACAAACGAACAGACCGTTACTGCGTAAATATTTCATGTCTTCTCAGGTGTATTGTTAGTGGCACGAAATACATCACAAGGCCAACAGGTTTGTGTATTGTGGAAAATTTATGTTAGCCAAACGTCGGGTGACCTTCTGAGATAGTGCTTACAAGATGCCAGCACTTCCTTTTCCACCAACCCTCCATTCTTCTCATTTTCCACAGACAACCAGTCCTCCACCAGGAAAAAGAACAGGTTGTCTGTTTGCCTGTCCCAAACAATCACATGCTGCAGGTACCAAGACGGGTCCAATCCTGAAATACACATACAATTACAAGAAGTCATTTCCTCCTAAACAGGTACTCTTTTTTTCTTTTACGTCTTTTTCTGTTTAGCATAATTAAATGTGTTTAAATCAAGACAGATAAAAACATTTTTTCAATGAATCATTTGAGACCAACAACAAGGGAGTGTATTTACAATAAATATATACATTGTTGTTGCTTTCACACCTAAGGTGATTGTAAAGACCTGCAGGGCTGTTTGTGGTTCATCCGGCCTCATTGACTGATTTTTAATATACTTTTGTTTACAGCTTGGCTCTTTAGCTGAGCCTCTTTTAAACATTTGCATAACAGTCCATTGTACTGATGCTTTGGGTCAAAACAAGTGAGTCACTGAGGAAGAATCTTTGAAGCTGTGTACTGTGAAAATAAAACTGGCAAGCATATTTTAATGTAATATATTTTCATATATGTTATAAAATTAAAAGGGTAATTACACAGGTCCCAACCAAAGAACACCTGTATTGTCATGCCAGATGCGTATCTTCCAGATCTCGCCCAGGTTGGCCTCAGTCTCCAGTTGAAAATCATCCAGCGCGTTCCTCTGAAAGGCACCCTCCCGCTGCAGGTGGCGTGACCCACTTTTGTTCACCCCATACAGGCTGATTCCCACGTGAGCCGTGGTGCCTGTAGAGCACCAGACTAATGACTCAGACGCAGACTCTGGCCGGCATCATTGCATTTTCCACTGTTTATTTGCATCACCAGTTTAGACACCTAGATACAGACTCAGGATAATGACCTTGTTGAACAACACAACTGAATTTTTAGCCTTTTGATATCTGAACTTGCAGTTGTTTTGAACTTTCTGCTTAGATCACACGCCTTGTCCCACTGCCGCCTTGCAAAAATCAAGCAAGTCTGTATATATACTATAGTACCCAGAATCAATGAAAATTCTTATTGTAGGACTCAGCACTGGTGATTAAAGCAAGGCTCGTGCATTTTCTTTTTTGGAGAATAACATCAAAAGATTCACAGCAATCTTCAGTTGTTTTAGAATCCAAATTAAAAATAAATATGAATTATTCACATTCAGACAGAGACATGACATAGCCTTCATTTATGTTTACAAATGATTCAAAGGTGAAATGTATAGAATTGCAACATATTTTAGTACTGTTCAGTATGAAGTTCTCCATAAGGCACTGTAACAGTCATTGAGATCAAAGGCAGACCAACACGTTCCAACTATCCATTTTCCTATCACCACCTCTTAAAGCATGTGACCCAAAACAGAGCGCACCCTGGATGGGATGCAAGTCCATCATAGGGCACGCACACAACCGCATACTGCGGACAACTGAGAAATCATGTGTCTCTGAATTGTAGGAAGAAACTCAGAAGAGCATTCATGCAAGCACAGTTATGGCAGAAATCAAATCCACAAGCCTGAAAGTGTGGCCACAGGGCTACTAACCATGGTATTTTCTACAGACATCCAATGACTTCTGGTTTCACAGTCTATAGCTGCTCCAACAACCCATGACCCAAAACAATTCAATGAGCACATTTACACATGTTCCTTACCAGATCCTCTATCCCAGCCAGTCTTGATTAGGACCCGATACTGGTACCGGCCCGGCTGTCCACAGAGCGGGACAGAACTGAGACGTGTGCTGTCCAGGTGGTCAAGTTTGTGGGCAATCAGGCCAACAAGCAGGTGCAGCAGCAGCAGAACCCCACACACGATTCCCGCTACAACGTTTCTCACCGGCCTTTCTGGCTGTCGGGGATGATTAGAGATTGACAGGGGATTACAGGACAAATCTTTCTGAGAGGGTCTTAGCATCTAAACAGTACAATAAACAAATCATATTAAATTCTGTTTTACTTTAACACTGTCACATATGGTTGCATTTAGGAAAATCACTCAGTATTAATAATTATCTTATTCTTTATTCATTGGGAAATAAGAAAAAAGCATAAATTCTTTGTCTTCCCTTGAATACTTTTTCTTCTTCTGTCAGCACAGAATATAATCACAATGACACCAGCTGTGAAAGATTCGCTGGGGCAGCCAGGTTTACTGTAGGTCACTTTGGCCATGGACAAGGCTACTGTACTGTATTACTTGGAGGACTGACACACACCGGTGGTAGCAGAATGACAGCTTCAGGGTGAACAAACATGCTGGCCCCAAACACAGTGAGATGCTGGGTGAGGCAATGCGCTACGCGGGGACTGCTGCCACCCAGTGGCCGGAGACCCTCACTGCTCCAACGCCGCTGCTCAGTGCTGAAGTATTGGCACAGGGAGCTGAATACACACACTGATGCCTGCATGGTGGCCCCATTCACTGAACTGCTCATGCTCACAAAGAGCTCCTGGCCAGAGCCATTCTGCCTGTGGGCACACAGATAAATGGATACTAAGGAATGCCCAAATAGCACTCTGTACTTTAAACCCTCTAGCAAGACACATATTATAACTATTATATTATATTTTCTTAGCAGACATTATATTATAAGTTGTAATTTTATGCCACTTTCAAACTTTATTCCATTAGTGTAATATAATATTTGAGCAGTTTCAGTTAAGTACCCTGTCGAAACATTCTTCAGGAGCTTGAAGCAACACCCTCTTAGTCACTGTCTGAATCATAACTTTGAAACTGAATGATGCTGTACTTATGGAAGCTATAACTCTGAGTACTCTCAAAGTGTGCAAGTGAGAATATTCATAACACTGCTGGTATCTAGTTTTTATAATTTTCATCACTATACAGTGAGTCATGTGGGTTTTTGGAAGTCATTAGACAAAAATAAAATTTAGACAAATATAAATAGAAATAAAACACTATATGCTTGTATACAGAGACTTACAGAGGACTGAGAAAAATAGTCTCCTCCAGAGCTGGGTCTGCAGCATTGAGGCTGATGGACAGATTACGTACATGCTGGGAGATAGAGTGGATGGACTGGTTGTCCACTGTAATGGTCACCTGACCGCTGCTTTGCTCACCGGATCCTGCTCATCAACAAACAAACAAAGAAAACAAGAGATATCTCATTTAATAAGAGGGATTGATGTCAAATAATGATGAAATGCAGGAATTTTAAATTGTTTTAAGTATCCATCCATCCCTCTATCCATCCTCTCATCAGCTGCCCCAATTCTGTCAGATTTGTTAAGCTTGTGCTTTAGCCTATGTGTTTAAATGCAGTAAAAAGCAGAAAAAAACAAAAGAGAGACATTCAAATTTGCATTACCTGAAAGAAGGCTGAAGTTAAAGGTGATGAAGAGGCCAGCTTTGGGGTCCATGTCGGGAGGTTTCACTAAGAAGCGGACTGACCCTTTGGGTGGGAGAGGGAGATCCCCAACGGAGCCTTTCTGTTCCCTCATGTGTCCTTGACACCCAGCAGGGAGATGGTTCTGCAGCATGACACGGATGGCTCGGTCTGGCTGAAGGTCCTGGATAACAATGGATCTGCCTTGGAGTGTGGTGAACTCCATGGCCGCCAGCTTGGTTGAGATAGGTGGCTCAGCAGCTGAGACAAGGGGTCCTCTGCCATCGAGGTCCATGACGATCTGCACGACCTCCTCTCTCTCCACACGTAGCTGGCTTTCCAGGCTATGTGGGATGTGAAATGAGCACGAAGAGGAGGGCCCGGTGCACAGCAGGTCCGCCGGGTCGCTACGCTGCCCCATGGCACTGATCCTTGTGGCTGCTAGGGTCAGTGGCTCCTCGCCTCGCATTCGAGAGCGCATCAAAGATTGCATCAATTCCCCTACCTGACCAAAGGCAAACACTGCAGTGTCTGAGGCAGCCAGGAACATGGATGCATTAGGATGTGCAGAAGTGGCTGAGGGCCCTGCATCTGCAGCAATTGCACTGCCTGAAACAAAACAGGCAAAGAGAATTCTGAGCTCTTCCAGACACTCTACAACAAATATAGTCACATATATAGTCACACTTTAGCATTGGGCAAAAGATTATGTATAAATCAAATAACTTTTATTAGCTAATATATTTAGATTCATATCTGAAATCCCATCCTTAAATGTCATTTAAAAATAATTTATCTTTCTTCAAACTGAACAGCTGTAATCTGTACTGTAATTCACAGAGATGGATTTAACTAACTTTTATTTGTATATAACAGTTCTGCCAGTACCAAGAACATGCAGAATACTTCGTCCAGCCTCGAGGGGTGTGATATCGCCTGCTTTAGTCTCTTCTCCGAGCATGGTAATCATCTTCCCTGTGGCCTCCAGAACCTTCTCTTTGCATCCTTCACACACCAGCTCTCTGGGATCAGCCTGTTGAACGTATAATTGATGTTGTCAGGCCTAATAATATTTTGTTACTACACGGATAAGGAACGTGTATGACGTGCATCTTTGCAATCTGACAAATTTGTGCATATATGATTATGAAGTCAAGTTCTTTGCTTGATATTAATTCCAAGCCTTTAGGGACCAGTTACTTAGGCCTTAAATATATGTACATAATGACTAAAGTACCTGAATGCAAAGTAAATAATAACAATACAATCTGTGTTTTTCCCTTGCTATTTCTAGCCTGGTGAGTGGATTGTATGTTTTCTCTGAGGTGCCCTGAGAGTGTGCTATCAACTTGGTATGATGCCCTTGCCAAAGTTGCTGTGTCACTGGATACCGCGGTAACTCACAGTGCACTGTGCCAGAGCTGAGCCGATTTGCACAGCATCCTGCAGCGAGGAGACAGGCAGGGAGGCCAGCATCCGTGTCATGTTCCCACGTATCATCACCCTATCCTGGTGTTCCTGCTCACTCACATTTTCAATCTGGAGTGTTACATGAGTAGCAACATTTGCATGCCTCTATTGAACTAGTAAAGTAAAACACAAAAGTGCATCCCGCAAACACACATACTTGGTTGAGCTGACTGGTTAGAGCTATGGTGTAAGGGATGACTTCTTGGGGGTTTCCGTGTTGAAACAGAGCCCACAGCTCTGACTGACTTTTGTTCCTCAGCCATTCTGTAGTATGTTGATCTCCCTTGGGTTCAAGAACAACCAAAGTCCTGTAAAAATGTGGAAAGGAAAGCAAACTGAGCAACAGAGGCAGCTGACATTTGAGAAATCCCACTTGGCTGTACTATGCTATAGTACCTGTTCAGTGCAGTGATGACAGACCCCAGATCATCTTCTACCAATACTAGTACATTAATAACAGACATTTTTTTTTCTCCTGGATCTGAGAAACCCAGAGGGACAAAGCTTCGATAGGTATTCCTGGTGCCCCGGTACAGGGTGTGGAAAAGGCATGGCTGCCCATAGTGTTGACATATCTCCACCTTCAGAGAGTAGATCAGCTGAGTGCCCTCATCATGTCCATCTACCCATCCTGTCAATGAAAAATTGAGTAGACATCAAGCAGGTCCAAGACTGATCATAACTGACACAGAGATGTTTTAGGAAAAAGTCTGTGCTACCTGAGCATTTGTAAGTCACCAAGGTTTCCAGCAGATGAACACTTGTATCTGGACTGAGTGTGCAGACTCCCCCATGAGGTGGACGGTTTGGTAAAAGGATGAGACTGGCTGAACCCCATAGGCTCAGGGAAGACTGAGATACATTCAGTGTGAAGGTATAATTGAGTCCATCCAGCAGCACCCCTGATCTGATGACCAGATCTGGGGAGGCAATCCCTGTGGATGTGGTGACTTTATTGAGCTCCAGCAAGTCACCATTCCAGCTCTCAGCTGACCACTGGTACTGTAGCCATAACATCAATTGAGAAGGTTATAAAGAACAACATATGGCTATTAAATCACTGAAAAAACAACAAAATCTGTTAGCTTTTATTTCATTATATACTCAGCATTTACATTTTGGAAATCATCTTGGTTTCAAAATATTTTTATATTATGAACAAATAAAGGGAAAAAATATCTGTGGTGACAGGCGTACCTGCAAGCTGTTACCACAGGAGGAACAAGAGCTGGACAGGACAATGGGGCGGTTGTAGCTGGAGCGGAAAGAAGAGGTGGAGCTGCAGGAAACACAAGCCACACTCACAGAGAGCATCTGACCCACCTCCACCACCACCTGTGGAGGGCGATAGGGAACAAAAATCAACTCAGAGTGGCGCAAAATACTGTTTTTTTATTATTAGAAAGAGGTGGCTTTAAAGGGAAATTAAATCATGGATGGAAATCATCAAAAGGTTAATATTTGAGAAAATGTGTTAACTGCTCCCCCGAATACCCAGACTAAAATTGTAAGTGTTAAAAATTCTCAAAAGGAACATCATCTGCAATTAATAAAACATAGTAAAGTAAATTATGGTACTTAATATATGGGTTGATGTGTAAGATTTGTTGTCTACGTACAGATTGGCTTGTGGAGACAGATGGCCTCCCTTGTTTGTAGACGGTGAGGGTAAAGAGGTATACATTTCCAGGGTGCAGCATCTTGTGAGATACCAGGACAGTACTGCTGTTACTCTGGGTTATGTTAGTATAGGAGGGTGAGACTGCTGGATTCTAGAAGAAAAGAAAAAAATTGACAGTGGGGAGGTAATCAAATAATGACAAAGCCAGACAGTTCAATATGTTCTGGAATTCTCATTTTCTATAATAGTTTTGGTGGTGTAAGCATGGACTGGAATCTTACTTGAACAATGTAATCCCACTGGTACTGCAGAGGGTCGCCATTCTCAACCTCGTAATCTGGATCCCGTGACTCAGTTCCATCCAAAAGAAGATCTCTGTTGCTTGACCAAAACCTGTGTGACCCTCCCTTGATCAGTGGGATCAGTGAACTGTGGACCACAGTTACTTTGATGCTTTGCCGCTGCAGCAGAGGTGTTCCCTGAAGAGCAGCAGTGAATCTCAGGCAGTAGGTACCCACAGCCAGGGCATGCCTGGGGAGCTTTAGCAGTGGCATGGTCACGTCCACTGTAGCACTCAGGGGAACGATGTCCTCTTCCCGGCACAATGGAGCAAAGAAAGCTTCCCACAAATAACTTGTCTTGTATGCAACACAACCCTGCAGGTCCACATTAGCCTCAAAGTAGCTTGGCCTAGATCTGAAGATTATGGATTGTTTCTGAATCAAAGACACATGAGGTAAGGCACACTCCAGATTTCTGGCTTCAATGGGCAATTGTGTCACTACTTGGCTGATATTATTTAACACTGTCACCTGAACAACGTACCTACCAGGAAAGTAATATGTGTGACTAACTGTATTGGAATCAGTGACTATTGGTGTCTCGTCAGAATCATCAAATTCCCACTTGAATCTTAGATTGCTGCCATTATTAGTCATAGCAGAAAACACAACTACTTGACTAACAAAAATAGTTGCTGCTTTGTAAACAATCCTAGCATACTGCACAGGCCACTCTACGCTTACCCTTTCACTTAAAGACTGTGAACAGAAACCATTACTAGCCATAACATTTACAGTCAGTGTTCCATGTCCAATAGGGGTGTAGACGACCTTTGGCCCTATTGCCCATGAGGGTTGAAATCCAGCTAGACTGAAATTCCAGCTGTAAATTGTCGGCATTCTATTGAGGACCTCTGCTTCGAAGCTGATCTCTTTAAGGGACTCCAGAACAGAATGGCAGCAGTTGACCAGTCTCAGGCCCAGAATCTTCTCTACAACTTGTACGTTCACAGTCACAAGTGAGCTGCTTACATTATTTTGAGCTGTAGCTGTGATGGTGTGGTTACCTACTGGAAGGGAAGATACTATAAAATGCTTTTCAATCAGACTCACAGATACATTCCCATTATCAATGTCCATATAAACATGAACATCACTTCCTGTTAAAATGGTTGGCATGAAAACAATAGAGTCATCAGAGCAAACTATGTGGCTGCTAACGTTCAAATTCAGTCCTTGGATTGCATCCTGAACATTTACTTTATGGGTAACCATTTGCCAGCTGATGTTATTTGAGACATTGAGTAGCACATGATAAGCCCCTGCAACCGAAAAGGAATGTAGAACTGATTGTATGCTGCCAAAACGTGTTGGTCCTTTGTTTTCTGAGAAACATTCCCATTCCCAGGTTAAATAGTTTCCTTTTTCAACTGATGCAAAGAAAAGCAACTCGGAGTTTGAAGAGACAAAGAAAGGATTCATTTTACCGTTAATCTTAAAAATTACATTCTGAATTTCCTCCTGTACTATAAGCAGCTTAGTGGCTTCACTGTATCCAAGCATATTGCTTACTGATGCTTTGACTACAATAGGACCTAATGTACTAAAAACGTGTTGAAGTGAGGGCCCAGCTGATGATAAGGGCGATATATCTGAGTCCACATACCAGAAAAACTGGAGGTTGGTTCCTTTTCTCACACTGACTGAGATCTCTACAGGTTTACCAACTACCACAATATCTCTTGTAGTGGAAATCTTGACTCCAGAAACACGCTCCTCTGCCCTGAGCAAAACACTGCTATTGACTTTCCCTAGGCGGTTGGAGACTGTCACCTCCACAAAAACATCTCCAGGAACTTCTGTAACCAGCTGGAAATGTTCTCCATTTTGTGTTGACCTGTTTTTTCCATTCACTAAAACCATCCAGAAGTAAGTTAAGTTGGAGCCACCTGTAACTGTTGCAGACAAAATTACATTTTCCTGTGTTGGTAAATACTTCATAGAAATGAGACTCTTGCTAGTAATTTGAACCCCTTGAATCTTTTTCAGAACTTCAATTGAAACTGCAGCCTCCTGTTTACTGACATTATTTTCAGCAGTCACGTAGATATGATAGAGACCCACTCGTGGAAATATATATGCAAAGCTGGGTATTCTAGTCACAACTGAGACAGAAGCATCAATTGACCAGTTGAAAGTAACATGCTTAATGACATTAGTTACTGCTGTTATTACAACCTCTTCCCCCACTTCTACAATTGCCTTTTTGATTTGCAGCATCAGGTTTGACAAAGGAACCATCACCATCACATCTATATTTGCAGAGTGCTGGCTGACTCCATTTATCACAGTAGCAATGATTTTAAACCCACCTTCAAGTTTGAAAGCATGAGAAATATTTTGACCTTGTTTTTTAGGGGTCTCATCTCCCATGTCCCATAAAACAGAAAAATCAGTGCTAGGGAAAGTTTCAACCCAGAAGAGATAAGGTTTGTTGATCACCATTGTGCCATAATGACCCGAAGTTTTCACAGTTACATTAACAATTGGATTTATAACAGCAACAAATGCTTTAGCTGTTTTTCTGCTCACATTGTTTCTTGCTTCCACTGAAACCTGGTAGTTACCATCTTTTTTGAATATGAAACAGTGATTAGCATGTCCTTGGACAAAATCATTATAGCAGGAGCTGTTCCACAGAAATTGATAACTGTGAAGTTCATCCAGTTTGGGTTGAACAAAAGCACTGAAACACACTTCCTCATTCACTACAACTGCATCTTTTGAAGAATTTACAATTATAGCAGTGATGAGCTCCTCCATGCATATATTTTTAGAATAAAAGGTAGATCCCACAGAGCTAAATGCAGTCACATTTGCTTCATAATTCCCTGGAAGTTCATAAATGTGTGAGGCTGTGGAAATCCCTTGGATAATTGACACAGGAGTTCCATCCCCAAAATTCCAATAGAACGTCAACTTGGCAGCATTTCCTGTTACTAATGTTGTAAAATAGGTCATGTGTCCACTTTCTGAGCATCCAGTTGGTAGGATTCCAATAATATTCAGCTTATAGACTTCAATACTGATTGTTTTGGAAGCCTGACTCACTGCATTTCTCACAGTTACTCTCACTGTATAATTCCCAGGCAACCTGTAGGTATAGGTCAAGGAGTTGTTAGAGATGTTTTCAAACAAAGACCCATCACCCATGTCAAATGTCCACAGGAGACTGGTGCCAGATGATACGCTGCCTTCTATTACACTGATGGAGCCAAATTCATCTGGGGCACTAGAGCTGAGCCGGATACCAGAGATGTTCTCAGGTACTTCCAAAGCCAGCCATGCTGTAAGTTCTGAAAGGCTGTTGTTGGCTTTGACTGTAACATTGTACATGCCTGCTGCACTCAGTACATGACTGATTTTGGATTCCACTCCCTTCACTTCATGGGTGCTGCTGCCAAAGTTCCATGTATACAGAATACCATAAGAGGACGGCCAAGGCAAAGCTTCCAGATCAAATGTTTGGTTCACGTAAGGGACGGATGGGGTAGCCGAAATCACCAGTTTAGCCAATGGACTCCGCACCTTTACCAATACAGCCTTCTCAATCCTCTCATATTGGTTGAAGACTTTGACATTCAATTTGTAGTCACCTTAATGGGAAAATAAGATACACAATAATAAGTGAATTGTACAAAACATTTTCACCTAACAGAGCTCAAAATCTATGCAAAACAAAGCCATAATTGGCACATCAGTATAACTTTTGCATTGTAACTGCACTGAATAGCAAACATATTCCAATTCTCTAGCTCTACACATGCATTTATTATTTAAAAAGTATGTCAAACTCAGAACAAATGGTAAAACTTTGCTTCACCTGGTTGTTGGTAGCTGTGGCTGATGGTATCCTGCAGATATGTCTGCCTCACCCCAGGCTCCAGCCCTCTGGGCTCAGAAGAGGAAGGATAAGAATGATTCACAGCCGGGCTGTTATCACCAAAATCCCACCTGTACAAACAGCATATACGGTATTATTAACGTTCCTATAAATAGCATGCATACTGTGTATGTGGCAGATGCTCCTTTTGTAAATAAAACAAGAAACTGGAGGTGTTTTCCAAATGCGACACAATATACATGCCTGAAGTTTACAGCGCCTCCAACACTGAGTATCAAAATTTATTTTAAATTAACAATATCGTTTGCTATAGCTATTGCATCACCAGTTTCCAACTAACCAGAATGCAGCTCCAAGGCAGGTGTCAACCTTGACCCCGAAGGTGAAAAACTGGAAGGTACTGACAGGGATTACTTCTCTAATGGAGAAGAAGGTGGGATGAGTCATGGGGAACATATTTTCCACTGTAAGCATCACCTCCACGGACTGGGAGCTCACTGGATTTTCTGCGACCACCTGGTACATGGCAGTTAGGGGGTGTTGTATCAGTTATGGTAGTTTAGTTATATACCAGCAATATACCATTTCACCATGTTTATTAATAGGCTATGTTTATTAATAGGCTATTGTATAGTCTACCTCCAACCCACCGTCAATTTTGATTGAATCCCTTACTTCAAATACTTAAAATTTAAGTATTTGAATTATTAAGCTGCCCCCCTCACCCCACATCAAAACCCTCTCCTATGCCTTTGATAATAACAATAAGTCAGTTGCCTCGGGTAATAAGTTTTATAATGAAAAATGGTTTTGGAGTCTTACTGTAAGCTTGTACTGTGCCGGCTTTTTGAAGACAACACTGTAAGTCTGTCCTTCATAAGCAAATTGCACAAGGTCGTCAATGACCCAGGTATACTTTACTGCGGAGCCACTGTCCACCGTCGCATTAAAAAGCTGCAGCCAGAGGCCAAGGAAAATGCATGTTAACAAGGATGCAAACAGGTACAAAAAAATTATCAAAAGTATCTATGAATTGTTTAAGTACATTGCAACATCAATAAAAGCTACATCCAGTGCTTTGGATAAAAATGCATGATGAACAGCAACAATGCAAGAAACTGACAGCTGTACCTGTGGGGCTCCCACCAGTAATCTCTGGCCCACATGTGGCAAAATGGTGAGTCCTCTCACACGCTGGTGAGCCTGCAGTCGCACAGACACACTCTGGGAGCTGATGCGATTAGACACACTGACGTTAAGCATGTGGGATCCTGGCTCAGACAGCACCAAGTAAGCGTGCGAGAACCACGTGTCAGCACTGTGTTTTTCACAGCCGTGGTGCGACTCCGCCGGTCCAGGGGGACAGAAGGGCAGGAAGGGAATCCTGGTTTGGGAAATAGGGGCTGACCAGGAGCTGGTGGCATCTGATCCTGATTGTATTTTGATGATGAACACTGTTGGGGTGTTCACAGGGATATGGATTTGCCCCCCTTGGCCTGGGGTGGGGTAGACAAGCTGGATTCCCAAAACTGGAGTCAGCATCGGACCTACATCACCGTATATCCTGTCATTCCCCAAGCTGCCCGCAGTCTCCATGTGGGTGGGACTCTGGCCCATGCTGAGCATTGTGGAGGTGGTGTAACCGCTGAAAGCATCAGCGTAGAGCAGACGCAGGTCACACACCACCTCGTCGACCCAATGCGCCCCAGGGGGCACGGCCAAGAGGCCGCCTGCTAGCCAGCCGCCCCACTCAGGCCCTGCCAATGAAACGTAGCTCTGACGCCATAAGGAGCTGGAGCTCCTCAAACAGTGCAGGAAGCCCCCAGGTGGCGCTGTGTGTTGGACCGCCAGGATGTCATCTGGATACACGTTAATCTCCCGCTCGGGGAGCATTACCTGGAACAGCAGGGTGTAGAATATCCTCAACACAATATTATATGTTAGGCATATGATAACAATTACAAGATAACAACCATTCAAGAACATAATAATCAACTTACAAAATAAATCATATTAATTTTTGCAGCAGGGGCATTGTTACATCTACTTTATGGGGGCGTTAGCCCTTGCTTGGCAGTATACTAGACAAGGAAACAAGCCGTTATTGGTTTAAGTTCCCAGCAACATCCCTGGAACTACCTTTTACTTTGCCTCAATCATTGTATAGTATATCAGGCTGTATAATGCTGAGCAAAATAGTTTTTTTTTTATATCAATAAGTAATAATATGGAGGAATACTTTAAATGAATTCTTTAAATATATGCACTATAGAATAGGATGCAGTGTGTACTCACATTGACATGAACAAACTCAGAACTAGGTGACAAGTATAGAGGGAAGTCAGCCACCCGGTGGTAGAAAGGGGTAGTGGCAGAGAGGCGGGGAGGCATGGAGAAGCCCCTGCCCTGCGATGCAGAGTAATAAGGGCTGCATGGACTAGTGACAGGCACACAGCTGTCCAACAGGTGGCACCAGTGCTGCCCAATGGCACAGCCTCCGGTTGTATTACACAGGGGCTCCTGGAAGCAGCAGCTAAATGGGTTGTGAAGGGAGGCACAACCTGCAGGAACAAGATGGGAAATGGTTTAAATACAGCTGGAACGTGCTCTCAGCTGAAGATTAGACTTCTCAAGGAAACAAGTCTTAAGTCAAGACATGGGTTCATTACTGTTAAACAGATTTCTAAAACAAAGATTGCAAGATGAAATCCCAGCAGCCTAATAGATAGCGTAGATATATATGCTGAATTAGATCTGGGCAAAAGCACTGCTTATAAATGCATTAGGTATTAATTAGATAACATTTCCATGATAAAGAAATCAGTTCTTAAAAATCCCTGCATCGTAAAACATTCATCAGATAACCCACAGTAAGACAAGAATCATGCTTTGTGACACTATCAGCTGCAGCCCTTTAGCCTACCGGGAGGTACAAGGTGCTGGCTGGGACTGCAGTAGGGCCGGAAGATCTGTACTTTGGCATAGGTGTGGCGCTCGCTTGGCTGCACAACCATTTCCACAGACAGCACTTGCCCTGCATGGCTGAACCAGAGCCCAGGGAATAGCATCATCTGGGAAGAACACAATAATGGTTGCAAGAAAGATTAAAAAGCATTTAAAACACAAATCATATCTGCACAATAAATACCCTATATGTAAAAATGACTAACTTTATTGGAAGTTCTCTGGAAAAAAAACAAGCAACACTTCCTTAGCAGAGGATGGGTTTGACCCATTGATTTGTGGGTTATGGGTCAAACATTCTACCGTGTCGGATACACCATAACCAGTTGGAGCTGAACCTACGCTGGGATACAGCAGTGAATTTGCAGCCCACCGCCTCAGCCAGTAAAACAACTTAATATTTCACTGAGATAAATTAATTTATCTCCATAACAGAGAATGCTTTCAATTGATCCACCTCAGGATTAAGAGCCCAACAAGCATATGCAGCACCATTCTGCACTGTCAGGTGTGACATAAGTAGTAGGATCTGAGCCTACACTGGGATACAAAAGAGGACTGGGAGCCCATCATAATAGTAAATTTAATTTTGATGAATGAATGTAACTCCTCAGCAGAGGACAGTTTGGATTCATTGAGCATGATGTTACAGGCCCATCACACTTTCACTGCATCACTCTACTCCACAAGAAAATGGACCTACCATAGTAAGTAGCATCTGAACCTACATTGAGAAATGGCAGCAGATTTTGTGGTGCGTCCATTGAAACGCCAGACAGTACTACAATACTAGAATTATTTTGGGAAGATTAAAAAAAAACTCTGGATGGGTTGCAAAGAAGAAAGCCAGGATACCATAGTAAGAAGCAGTTCAACCTACGTGGAGAAACGGAAGCAGAACTGTTCTGACTCTATTAATTAAAATCTCAGCCAGTACCACAACAGTATCATTCATTGAGAAAAAATAATAAAACACCTTCGTAGCAAATGGTTTCAATCCATCAATTTATTGGCCCAGCCCACATATGCTAGACCACTCAACTACACAAGGAGCTCTGGGTTATGGGGCCAGCATGCTTCCGCTGTGCCACTCTGCTACACAAGTGAATGGGTTAACCATTGACAATAGAATCTAAACCTATGCAAGAATATAGAAGGCATTTGCTTGCCCTTTACCTTAAACAGTGAGTATTTATGATCAAACTATATTATATTAACATAATTTAATCAAACGCATTAGCAGAGAATGATTTAGATCCGTCAACCTCTGGGTTTTGGGTCACGCATGCTTCTGCTCTGCTACACAAGGAACTCTGGGTTATAGGTCCAGCACGCTTCCGCTGCACCACTCTGCTACACAAGGAGCTGTGGGTTATCTGCCCATCATGCTTCCACTGTGCCACACAAGAGAAAAGGTCTGCCATCGACAGTAGGATCTTAACTTATGCTAGGATAAAGAAGGCATTTGTTTGCCCATTACCTTAAACACTGTGACATTGTGCCTCTTATAACAACTCGCTGCTTCCTATCTGTTAACCAGTTATCAATGCAGGTCGCTACAGTTCCTAAAATACCTGTCGCTTTGAGTTTAAGTAGGAGCCTCTTGTGGGAGACAACATCAAAAGCCTTTTGGAAGTCTAAGTAGATGACATCATA
>JAODKE010000101.1:12141936-12156155 GCA_026779605.1 Mormyrus hasselquistii | reverse complement strand
CACCCCCGAGATCCTACCTGTGGCATGTTGTGGGGAGAGGGACTGGGAATTATAATACCAGGGAGGAAATTACTACCCCCCGACAGAGGAGAGCCAACTAACCAGCTGGCTCAGTAGGCACCCCAGCCCCCCACCGTTGCATGGGAAGGAGTAGACCCGGAGTCCCTGGCAACAACACCCCGCAGTACCCCCCACCACCCCAAAGGGCAGCCCGCACTCAGTAACCCACTCATTCGACGACAAAAAGTGGCAGACCAGCCCGGGCCCGAGACATGACACCCCCCAAACAGCAAATTCTTATTGAAATCAGCTTCTGCTTAAGTTACAGTAAATCAGAGGTTTTACAACTTTGAGTAGCCTGTTGCATATTTGCATTAGATATGCCTTGTCATATAATTAAATGGTTAAATCTAAACAGTAAAGCAGGATAAAAGCTTGTATGTGGTTCATTCACTTCATGTTTTTAGAGATTAAAAATGCAAACAAAAAAACTAGTTTTCATTCTTGCTTTTACTTTTTTAATACTTAAGTACAATTTTAATGCGGTTCGTATTTACTTTTACTCGAGTGTGATTCTGGCTGAATACTTTTACTTTTAATTCAGTAAACCTTTCACTCATTACTTGTACTTTCACTTGAGTAACATTTTTGAGTACTTTTTACACCTCTGGTGCTTGTATATAGACCCTTTCACACCACAGGAACATTTCGGGAACCAGAACCTTTTTCCAGAACCAATGTTCACACCGCAGGAACTATGCCCGATTGTAGTTGCTGGGAGGCAGTTCCAGAATCTTTTTTTTTAGTACTTACGCCACACTTAACACTGTGTCATAATTCGGGGGCTGCATCCTTCGAAAGACACGTTACGTAGCTTGGCTGCGTCTGTGCCTCGAGAGCGAAAGGTAAAACTGAAATACCTAAAATCCCATTCATTTCACGTAAATTGCATCTAATAGATGTAAGATTAATAGCCTGATCTTTTTGGTCTTTTGCATACAAACGTTTAATTCAGAGTAGTTCAGGTATACCAGGTATATCAACATAAATATATGAACTACAGCAATTACGAACGTTTTACATTAAACGAAAAAGAACAGGTGCATAACAAGAAATAATTTAAGATACAAGTAAAATAAAATAAAATTTCATAAAATGCGACATAGATACAATAAAATATAACAAGTGAAATATAAACGAACAAACAAATAAAACGGATTCTCTCGGGAACCCTTATTTCCCATATTTCAGCTTGGCAATCCACTCTTCAGCCCACAAAGCACGTACGATACTTCTTTTGGATGCCATCTTGAAATATCAAAGAACAGTGACAAACTAAATAAAATAAATTGCATACATTAAGTTTTGTTAGTCCTATCGGTGTTAATGGTTAATGGTTGTTGTTAGTAGAAGGAGGACTGCGAGCTATTTGGTAAGAAATGGTGGGTAAAATTGGAAAATGCATTGGCTTGTGGCGCTTGTGCTCTGCCGACGATCAGCTGTCCCACATCTCCCCCTGGTGTTAAAATGGTGAAATGTTTATAATCCCTTTTTAACAATATGATACGTGAATAATTATTGTTTTGCTGCTCTTACAGAATGGATGTATACAATAATTTTACAATGTATCCGTAAAAATATGTATCCGTACTAATAGTTTTCAAATATAATTTACAAGTACAAAACAATGTATCATGAAGACTTAACATTGAGTATATTCTGATTTTTGGAGCCACGATCGTCGTGTGACAAACAAATCCAAATATTACTGTCTTAATTAAGACAACTGAACTAGAAATCATATTAAACGCAAATACAATTGTGTTTTTAATTAAATATTTGAAACTTAAAGACATGGGGGAAAAATGAAAAAAAGTGGAGGATGCGGGCATCGATCCCGCTACCTCTCGCATGCTAAGCGAGCGCTCTACCATTTGAGCTAATCCCCCGACAGAAACCAAGAAAAAAAATAAATAATACATAGAAAAATACTTAAATGTTACTATATAACACATTTATTATGTTGTTTAAAACAATTTATTAAAACTAAATGTGTGTACGATGTAGCATCTAAAGTATGATTAATTAAAATAGCCTTGCAAGTGTGCTGTTGTCTGGCAGAAATACGAAAAATGTAACCAGCGGCAAAGAAAGGAACTATCCGGAAGTACCATGTGACTTGTATAAGCCAATCATGCTATTAACATCCACTGCACACAACGCCCCTTATACAAAAATATAGGAAGTGGATGATCGAAGTCCCGGTCATCAAATTACTAACAGACGTTATACCTTATATTTGGAATCTAATTGACATTCGGGTGTTTCTTTTTTATTCACGTGTAAGTATCATCGGAGTAGTGAGGCATGATCTTCGCAAAAATATTCTGATTCATAAATCAAAACAATCGTGTCATAACATAACTTCTTAATCGCAAGATATTTTGTAAACTACTCTGCAAAAAAATAACATTGTGATTAATCGTCTGCTGAACAGGGCGACTCGCCGTTCAGTATATATTATATATATATATATACCATGGCGGGCAGTGTGAACGATGTTGTCGAAGGAGCCCGCCGGCTGTTCCGGAGTAGCTTTGGAGGACTGGATCCGGAGGTGGCTGTTTGCGCCCCCGGACGGGTCAACTTGATAGGGGAACACACCGATTACAATCAAGGATTCGTCCTGCCGATGGTAATGCAGTGGTTTGTAAAAGTGTACGTGGGTCGTGTCATATTTTCAGTTCGCCTACTAATAAGAACTTTCTAAGTTTTGTGGCCCTTTTTGTAAGTTAAGTAACAATCCAAACCTTCTCACCATGTTGCTTCTCCTGTAAGGGAAAAATAGGAATGCGTGCTTTATGATACAAGTCCAGGTCCAAGTCCAATAAACTAATAAATGAATAAATAAATTTAGTACAAGAAAAGCAAATACTACATCACGTAAAAATCATGCTCCGCAACTAGATTTGTGTGGGTACAGTAATTGTAAACAACGAATTAATATTGAAGCAACTTTCTACCTTTTTGCTTCAACTTTTCAGAGTTAACCTGGAGCAAATAGGTTATATATTATCCTAGTAAATATGCTTCTAAGTGTTCTAAGTGTACACATGGTTATTTACTTTGTGTTTGTAGGCATTGCCCCTTGTGACTGTAATGGTGGGCAGTAAAACCTCAGACCAGAATGTTTCTATTATAACGCTGACGGAGGCTGTAGAGGACCCACGCAGGGTGGACTTTGTTCTGTCTGAAGATGGAGCCTCTCTGTCTCCAGGGCAACCTAGCTGGGCTAATTACATAAAAGGAGTCTTGCATCACTACAGAGGTATTTCAAATCCCATTTTATTTTTGATAGGAATTAAGAAGTCTTCTGTCCTCTCTGATGCAAGTCCAGTCCTGTAATCTAAAGTATGGTTATATGTTTGGAGATTTAGAGGCTTTGTCACCTGTAGCGATGCTGTATCCATTTCCTCCCTCTACAGCCAGCCCCCTTCCTGGTTTCAGGGCGGTGGTGGCCAGCAGTGTGCCGCTCGGCGGTGGCTTGTCTAGCTCAGCCTCCCTTGAAGTAGCAGTGTACACTTTTCTCCAGCAGCTGTGCCCAGGTGAGAATCGGGCTCAATCTTTCCTGATCCTGCCATGCATAATGAGATAAAAAAAAAGTCGATAGAAAAGGGGGAGGGGGAAAAAGTGCGTGCTTATCAGTACCAAGAACACAACGAACATTCTTCTGTTCTTGGTAAGAGTTTTCTTGCTAACTTATCTCCCAAGAACGAACTTGGAACACAATGAATCGTAGGATTGTTCTTGTTTGGTGAGGATGCAACCAATTGATGTTTTAGCTGAGGCAAGAACTACATCTGCGGATTTTTACCATCCTCCGTTCTTCTGTTCTTGAGTATAGGAACTGTACTTCGACAGTGGAAGATAAGGTTAAATGGGTATGTGATAACACAAGAACGGCAAGCATGCATATTAATAAACACAAATGCTCTCCCCTTTACCCACAGATGATGGAGACATGATGGCAAAGGTTCTGGTTTGTCAGCAGGCAGAGCATACACATGCTGGAGTCCCTTGTGGAATTATGGACCAATTTGTGTCTGTGATGGCAAAGAAGGATCACGCCCTTCTTATTGACTGCAGGTGTGGGTCATTTCAGATCAATGCCATCCCTTCCAGTCTCACAGTTTTTTTTAAAGTGTTGCATCCAGTAATCTTGCACATATCTTGTTCTCCTTGCTTGTATAGAACCTTAGAGGGCACACTCGTGCCACTGAAAGACCCGAAGTTGGTGATCCTTATTACCAACTCAAATGTGAGGCACTCGCTCACAGGTAGCGAATATCCGACTCGACGGAGGCAGTGTGAAGAGGCGGCAGCTATACTGGGGAAGGGGAGCCTGAGAGAGGCCACACTCCAAGACCTGGAAGGTGAAGAAGATAAATAGTAGAAAACTAATGGCAAGCGTGGGTGGTACAGCACTAGGAGCGGCAACGGACTTGATGAGAGGACGAAAACACTGTAGACAATTACAAGGTTGTGCCTCTTGTAAGAAGAAAGTAATTATTCATATTTTTCATTCTAATGGTAATTTGTCCCTTGGTGGCAGGTGCCAAGGAGCAGCTGGACAGTGTGACATTCCAGCGAGCGCATCATGTAATTGAAGAGATTGAGCGCACTGCCCGAGCAGCAGAAGCTCTGAAGCGTGGAGCCTACAGAGAGTTTGGCAAACTTATGGTTGAGAGCCATAACTCACTCAGGTGACTTAAATCCACTATAGTGCAAAACCATTTATAATTTCTGTTTCAGATGCAAGGCCAAATATCATTTCTTTGCATGCTTCTTATACTGGTGTAGTGTTGTAAAGTTGAGATTTTGTATATAATATCTCTAATATTAAGAATCAAGGGCATAGGCTTGGTTTGAACATTAGTAGGGATCAAATCAGCTTTGAACCCTCCACATTAAACACACACAGTACCCCCCAAAATTGGTACGGACGTGTCCCTACTGTTCATACCCAAATATACACCCTTGGGCAGGATCCTTACTAATTAGGAAATATTATTATTATTTAAATATTACATTTCCATCATTTATTTTCAGTGATTGTATTTTATATGCATTGTTGCTGTTTTTGTAGCTTGCAATGCTATTATTTTACTAATACATAAGATACTAAATACTTATGAAACTAGTATTTTGCAATAGTTGGTACACTGCTTCATACACATGGATGTTATTTAAATTAGTTTGAGCTAAGTTCTTTTCTTGTGGGCAGAGTGGCGGCTCTGAGGATAGGGATGGTTGGTTGCTAATTTGAATCCCATGAATCCCTGGAGTGATTCTACTCAGTTGGGCCCTTGAGCAAGGCCCTTAACCTGCAATTGCTTTGTTTTGACTATAATGTTAATCTACATCCAGCCCTGCAAGCAGGTCCTCCAACTTAGAAGGGAAAAACGTGGGGGATGATGACTGTATTGGCACTCAAGCCACTGGAAAACAAATCTCACACAGTTCCATTGGACTACTGTGGTGTTGAGGTGTCACCCACCACATGGTTACACTCAGGATCTCATCCCTGAAGTGGTGCAGTGGATGCAGCAATGTGTTGTAATCAGTGCACGCTCCTTACCCCTGCTCCTCTTAAGTTCTCTCAACAGAAACTGACAATGAGTATTAAGAGGCCATTTAATGGTATGTGGGGTATATTTGCATGTCTATGGCCTGTATGCCTATAATTTGACCTTTTCTAGGGACCAGTATGAAGTCAGTTGCAAAGAACTAGACGAACTGGTTTCTGCAACCTTGGAAGTGGAAGGGGTGTATGGAAGTCGCATGACTGGAGGGGGATTTGGTGGCTGCACTGTAACCCTACTGGAAGCTGAGGCTGTGAAGAAGACTATGGAGCATGTGAAGGTGAGTGTGAGTTATGCATTCAACTGGCTTAATTCATATGGGTGGAATAGCTGGACAGAGTGACCTGAAGTTGTTTTCCTTAAACAGGAACGATATAGTGGAACACCAACCTTTTACATCACTACCCCATCGGACGGGGCACGAGTCCTTAAACTCTGAAAACCCGATGCAAATCCTATACAGTTATTTGAAAACTCTTATCTGGCTATATATATTCCCATACAATTCCGGATCTTTAATATGTCAAAACTCATATGGTACATTTAACTGAAATTCAACTAATTAAAATTATGTTGATTTACAGTTTTATTTCACTATTAAAATTTCTTGCACTTGTCATCTCTGGTGTTTCTTTTAAGAAAAGCTGCAAACAAATCTAAGTTTATTAGCCTACAAAGTAGAATAGTCAAGTGTTTGGTGTACACGTGATCAGTACATTATGTATAATATTATGTATAATACTTCAAACAAATTCATCATAAAAATACAACCAAAAATTTTATTTTGTAGATTGTAATACAATTGTCAATCTGAATATATCGTTTGCACATATAAACAAATACATTTAATAATATTTTAATAGCGTTTTACGTGTCAGCTTGACAGTAACATTTTAATTAGAGCGTACTGGGGAAAATAATCTCCCCGTCTCGATAACTTCAAAAATAAATTTGGGTGTTACATGTCACACCAATGAGGTAGTGAACTGAAACTGAAGCTTATGAATGAGCAGCGAGTGCGGAGACCCTCCGCCGGTAAACAGAAAGGGAGGAAAAAAAAAATCCCGGAAGCGGACTTTGAAGGAGGAGCCGATTAAGGCGAGTCAAGTTGAGAGCTCGAACCGGGTGAGGGGCAGCAGGAAACACCGAGGCTGAAGAAGAGGGACCATCGGGCGCTAGAGGGGCTGCGAGTGCCCCCCCGAGAGACCCATTGGCCCGATCTGAGATTGTTTTATTTATGTAACGCCGGTGGGAGGAAGGAAGAAAGGCGGAGAGAAGGACGTGGAAGAGAGCGATCCGAAAGCGCCTGGAAACAAAGTGGGCAGACCCGACGCCGACGATCAGGTGAGTGGGACAGCGGGCCCGCAAAAGCCGAGCGTCGTCGCTACAGGTGAATCGTGTCTGTCTGCGAAAAGCTGACTGCTTAGCTAGAGGGTAGCCGATGGCCGACAGGGCTCGGATGGGCTCATCGGGGGAGCTAACGCGTGGCTGCGAGACGGCTGTGCGGCATAGGAGAGGACCGGGCTGGCGGGGGATAAGTAGCTTCATACTGGCTGAAAGGCAGCGCAGCGTTTTGCCCTCTCCATCTGCGCGTACACCCAGCCGGCGTAGCGGGGTAACCCGCCAGGTCAGGATTGGCGTTCCCACTTTTTGTCCAAAATCGACGGAGTTGCAGTTGATTCCGGTAGCAGGTTGATTTAGCGCGTCGGCGTGAAAGTGGACCGAAGGACACCTGGATAAAGTTTAATTGTGGATTATGTTTAATAAGGGAGCGTTTGAGGGGCTGCAGGGCTGTAATTCGAATTTCGTTATTTCGATTGTGGTCTGCTGAACTCGGCAATCGTCAGTGTGTATGCAGTAATATATGAATAGGTGCTGCCTAATTGGATTATTACACACGGGAACGGCCGGGTAACGAAAATGCAAAACTTGACCAGGGAGGTGGAAACAGAAACTAACACGTATGAGGCGTGTCCCCGCGGATCAGGTAGTGCTGGCAGTCGGCGTGCTGGTTTCAGCTGGTGATTATTGCGGGGTAAGTTAATTTCACCCATCCATACTGGTTTGTCCGGTTACTAGTCTGCTTCGGGTGCAGCAGGTCACAGTGATCGATCGCAGATTACATGAACCCTACCTGCACCTAATGAGATACGCTCCTGTGTTTAAGCAATGCAGCACCCTCCTAAATCATGGCCTCACTGGGGGTTATATCATTCATATTCAACTTTTTCTGTCCTTATTAGTTTTAAAGAGTAACGTCACGGCGATTGCGTTACATCCCACAGGGAAAATACGCCTCCCCAATGTCCTTAACTTCTAATAATCACGTAGGTGAGCAATTGTGTCCCAATGCATTGAACCGCCCTGACAGCTGATGACTTTTGTGTAGACTAATTGTTGTAAGGTATGCAATTGGTAGACTGAGCATCTTTCTTAACACCGATTCAATGGGAGGCCGATCAGTCAGAAGCTGTTCCCACGAACCCCAAAAAGCAGCCTTTAAAATACAAGTTTTCGGAATGACGGCGGTGCACTTCTCATATGTGGAGTTTATTCTTTTGTGAAATTGCAGGAAGGGTTTAGTTTGACTGCCGAACCACACCCAAGGCATTAGGATCATATTTATTTAGCGTTTTTGAGCGACGACGCGTCATGTTGTCGGCTCATCAATAATGTATCCATGGATTTATCCCAGCTCTTTTTGTTATTGATAAACGATTATTAACCGTTAACCCCACATGAATCGTGTTGTCCATGATTTTAGCGATGTATTTAAAAAAGTAATCAGCTTTAGACCTCATGAAATCCCATTTCCCATGGAAACTATGACTTTGGAAACAAAATTTCCTATATCCGCACTAATATCTGTACATATTTTTCACTGAGACTGGCAAGCTGTCACTTGTGACTAGTGTTTTGGCCGCACCGAGCTAGTTAGTATTTACCGTAGTTACAATAAAACTGCAGTGCGTGTCTCAAATTGATCCGAGCCAAAACAAGGAGGGTGGTTGTGTTCCTAGTTTGTCAGCAAACTATTTTTTGGCACTTGTATTTTGTATAGCTGTTGGACCAGTTTTTTGTTTTTGCCTGCATGAGAATTGCTCTTTTTCCACTCCAAACCTACATTGATTTTGAGTTACTGTCTGTAGGAACTACAGACTGGGCTTCCCTTTTCCACGGTATTCCTTGCGTATGGCTTGAGCTCATAGTTGAAATGTTTTAAATGCTGTGCAATTCTGGCATATCTTAGTGAAACGTGTTGTAGATGGCAGCAGTTCTTCCCTGCTTCCTATTTTAGTAAAGGTCTGCCTTCTACATTAAGCAATGCTGAGAATGCAGTGGTCAGTTTTTAGGATAGTAAAAGCTTAGTCCAGCAACTTTGCATATACTTTATGGAAAACTTAGGACTCTGAGCATGAGGGCTGGACTGTAACCCTGACTGGACAAGGTAGCCTTTAACATGTGATAAATGACTGAGGCCCCTACATTGCTGGACATGTAAGCAGGTTGTAGACTATATGAGGTATGTCTAAATTGTTAATCTTGCTTTCTATATCTGACACCTTTTGATATGGTTTATGTGAAGTGAGAGTGCTACCTGGACAGAAGCTAGGCATGCAGGTTTACTGTTTGAACAACTGGTTTGCTGTGTGCTAACAACCGTGACTAAATGCTGGTGTTTTGTTTGTGGGGTTCTGAGGTGCTAATTTGTATGTTGGACAGCACATATGGTCCTAGCTTTAGAGCATGGATCTAAAGACTGTCTTCTGAAGACTGGGGTAGAAGGATGGGAGAGAGTCAATATTCTGTGCTCGTATTTTGTATTCCGCAAGTATTTTATTCAGTATGTCTGAAATGAAGTGACCTGATTTTTTTAATTAAACGTGCATCATGCTAAAAGTGGTTCTCATTAAGAGTGAGTTGGGGGTATTTTTGCCATTGTAATACTTGGTGTTATTGATTGGAAGTTTGTTAGTCTATGTCTTATGTAGCTTGAATTCAGTTATGCAAATCACGCCAGGTCTATACAAGCATGACCCATTTCAGGTGAAGTTCTGGGAAAGAATACTTTGTTCGAAAATTATAATTTTAAATTGTAAGGCTTCCTTTTCACACATGGGTTAGATAAGTATTTCTCTTACTATTTTACGTTCCCAATATTTGGTTTATTTCCTTTAGCAATTGTATCATACATTGTCCATAAAGTGGCATTTGCACTTGGATAACAAGATCATTTGCAGTATGATATACTGCATTATCAATAATGCTTCTGGTTTGTTTTAAGGATATTGGCCATCACATTAACTTAATTTATCTGTTGTCTAGATGATTAGCATAAGCCAGCAGTTAAGCTTCTAGCACAGTGGAAGGTCTGCATCATGGTATCGGAATTTCACAATTTTGTGGTAATTTGAACTCTGCACTGAAAGAGGAGTCAATGTCCAGCATTTGCTCATATACTTTTTCCGTAGTTCTTGGAACTTGAAGAACCGAGTGCTTTCACATCTGTGTCCATTAAAACTCGGTATAATGCTCCAGTATTTAAACTTGGGCCATATTGCCATGAAATTTCAATTGCAGTAGCGAAGTCTGAGCATACAGTACGCAAGCAGCGTGTTTTGAGCACTCTGAGCTGATTGGCAAGAAACAGCTGCATGCTGTGCAACTGTGTTCGGTTAGCATCACACACTTTCGGAGTAGGTCATGTGTTCTGGTCGGATATTAAATGTTGGTTGTAAAGAAGACAGAGAAGGCAATCCATATTATACCATCAGTCCGGATATGAGCACAGGGTATATGTGGTCGTGTATGTGTGAGCTGCAAGTTAAAGTGCTTTATTTAGTTAGTGATGCTTTATATGGGCGTTTCCCCTTTTGAGTAGTGCGTGAAGGGTTGGGTAGAATGAGTCTGTCTGTGATCAAGTACTCATGCATCCCTTGACTATACTAAGGTGATCAGGTGAGTAAGGATGTAAATATATGAATATCTAGCCATTACTACTTGATTTGGAAAACCTTACGTACTGAGTCACACCAGACAGTTGGTTGAGTCAGATAATTCTGACACGCCTCAATATATGTAGACGCACTTGAGTAGATATTGTTTTTAGATATGATTGCACCATCTCACAGAATTCTGAGGTTATCACCGGCATGTGACTTTGGGTACTAACTTCAAATGCTTGCTTTATTTACATGACAATCATATCCAACTGCTTTATTATTTTCACTATCTGCTGTGCTGATTTTCAAATCGTTAAAGATGCTGCTTCTACAGTTTTAGCAGAGACTTTTAATGTGAGGTACAATCAGATAATCCTGCTTCCATGCAGGGCCATGTAGTGACAGCACATACAACTTGTCACGCCTTGGTATTCCCACAGCATTGGGAAATCGACGTCACAGCCTTGAATGGCCTCGCTAAGCGGAGCGACGCTCGCTTCTGCTCAAACATGGTCTTTTTTCCCAGGAAATGAATACCTGGCTCTGGTATTCATCCTTGGACTGATGTAATGACGGCTTTGACAAATCCAGAGTTTGCGTAATATTATGCTTTGTATAAAAGTACTGTTTTTTTCTTTTTCTTCCTCCAATTATTGTTGTATCAGTTTGATTTAATATTGGTTAGGCCAAAGATTACTGATTTACAAATAGGAATGGGTGTTCATGGGTGTTCAGTGGTCCTTTTAATATAATAATAATAATAATAATAATAATAATAATAATAATAATAATAATAATAATAATAATAATAAATGATCATGCATATGATGTGAATGTTGACCAGTTGTATCCCAGAATAGCCAGTTTACTGAGGAACTAAAGAATACAATTAAAAAGTGTCACAATCTTACTCTAATCTCAGCTACAACAGGTGTAGGAATAATTCAGGGAGGGTTTTTTTGTCTCGCGTGGCAACTGAAATTTTGAAAAGTAAATGAAGGTATTGGTAGCATTCTTGTTTATCTCTAACTACTGGAAACATACAGACCCTTTAAGCGTTTAAATGTTTCATTTGAGGAGGCACTGATAAAACAGTGCAACATAGTTATATATTCTATATCGAGTTTGTTTATAAGTCCTAAATCTGATTTTCTTGTGTGCCTCCCCCGCCCCCCCAAATATTTGTGTTCTCATTTTATAATGGTGAGAGAGACCCACAATATCTCCATAGATTTTACACGCTTTCCCCAGGAAATTCTTGAAAAGCTCACACGCTCTGTCTCTCCATGTCTTTGTGTCAGTGGTGTCAGTGGTGAAGTGGACACTGCTTTGAATTTCACGTCTAATTGGACTGATCGTTGTGAGCCTGACACCTGCCACGCCCCCTGACCCCGCTGCTCTGAAGGGTCTGCTTTATGCAACAGGTGTTTATCAGCTGCTGTTTGTGCAGGAGGTGGGTTGGGGGGGGAAGGTTCTTGGCTGGGTTTGCTGTAGCCTGAGAACAATAGACGCTTCATTTGGGCCTCTCTCTACTGACCTCTTCGCCCAAGTTTAGAGCAGCCATCACAGGAAGGTGGGGAGATGCGAGTGCCGGTTTGTAGCCACGGAAATGTTTGTTTTGTGTAGCTGCAGACTAATGTTTTGCTGCCTAATTATTTCTCCTTAAGATTCCCTCCTGTTTGAAAATCAGCTCACATTGGGCAATACTTACTATGGGGTCCTTTATCTCTTGAGTGGCTAGACTTTGACAAAGGATGTTAAATTTGAATCCTTTATTTCCTGCCTCCTTTGGTCCCCCCACACCACCATTTTTCTTTTTTCCTCTCAGGAAGTGCAGTGTGAGAACGCAGCAGGGAAAGACTTCGCCGGGAGGATGAGAAGGTTCCGGCGGCACGGGCAGGAGTCGCACAGGGACAAGCTTAAGCAGGAGCTTTACCAGTTCAACAAGGTGACTGGCATGACTCGCTACCTTACTGGCAGCGCTGAGCCACGCCGCTGTGTTGTCACCTTAAGTTTCTTTTCCTCTTTCCCTGTGCTCTGGCTATTATGGTGAATATCATGTTAATCATTCTCCTCTCCCTTCCCCCTACCTCCTCTTTTTGCTGGCAGACTGTAGAGCATGGCTTTCCCCACCAACCCAGCGCTCTGGGGTACAGCCCCAGCCTACAGCTCCTGGCCATCGGTACTCGCTCTGGTGCCATTAAGCTGTATCCTTCGCTCCGTTAATCCATGTCCTTGGCGACCACATAGGATTAGCTGGATTCGCCACATAGGACTAATGTGTGTATGATTTGCGTTAGGCTGTCGCATTTAGTATTTGAGCTCATAATTTTAAGCTTTTCTGTTTTGTACAATTTTGTATGGGAACACCACTCCCACTATCCAATGTTATTGGTTTAAATAGAGATGAATGTGTTTGGATGCCTTTGGATCTGCACGCCTCACTTTGTGTCTGTGTACATTCTTTCCCATGGTGTAGTACAATTCAGCCCTGTCATGGTGGAATTGGCTTGAGGGTTTCCCATAATGCCGGTTGTTCAAAATGTAGTGGAACCTGTCTGAATACCTGCACAGCTAAAACACAGGTGCTCTGTTAGTTCTTGCCTTTTGGGCAAGGAGACGTTGTTCCTCTATATAAATGTTTTTTAGGTATAGTCTTGTAAATCTACACCGACCCGCATCATGCATTATCTTTTATAGCATGCATTACGTCTGTTTTTCTTTAAACTTGTAAATACTGGATTAAATTAAACTGAGGTGTGTCAGCAGAGTTTGATTGGGTCTGTTTGCTTCAGAGAAACTGAAGCCACCTACTGCACGTCTGCCCTCCCAAATTCTGTTTTTGTGTTAGTTTGGAGTGTTTTTGGGTATACAAGGCTATTGTCAGTAAACAGCTCCACCGGCATGGCAAACAGATACCCTCTCCCTTCTATTCCAATGTCATTGGTGGACAAGAGGTGGGATTTTTTTGCCCTTAACGTAGCATTAGATACGGAGCACCAGGAGTTGAGTTTATGGGGCTCCACGATGAGACGGCTGCCGTCACTCAGGTGCACTTTCTCCCAAATTTGGTGAGTCTCCGCTCCCTTGTTCCCTGAAACAGTGACACTTTGTTTATACAAACGTAACTGGTAATATCCAGTTTGGACTGGATGAAGTGTAAATGCTGCCTGTGGTTCTGAGAGTAAAGGTGTGTTTTTTTTTTTTTTGTTTTTTTTTTTTTTTTTAATCAAATTTATCTTTAAAGTATCTGAATGAATGGCCAACTTGCATTCCTTGATGTTTGTTTTTTTCAGTATTTCTGCATAGCTGAGCTTTTCCTTGAATTTTCCACACCCACTTCCTCTTGTTTATCCCTTGTAATTTGAGTCCCTCCTCCCCGGCTTCCTCTGTCTGGCAGGTTGAGCTGGTGACTCTGCTTGACGACAATAGTCTGCATATGTGGACCCTTCGAGCGCACCATGGTGTCTCGGAGCTGCTGGAGATTGGCCGCTTCGTACTGACTGGGCCTCCAGGGTGAGTATCCAGGCCCCCCCCCCCCCCCCCATATCAACCCCCCACCCCCAACCCCCACCCCCCCAACAAAATATCCAACCTACAAAAGGAACAATAAACAAAGAACCTTACAAAATAC
>JAODKE010000101.1:12117608-12141836 GCA_026779605.1 Mormyrus hasselquistii | reverse complement strand
TACACCGCTTTCAAAGTGAAGTAGAGGACTTCTCACATCCAAAGATGACAAATCAACATTTTTCCTGGACTCAGAGACCAACATCCATACACACACATCCAACCTTGCAAACAAATTTCCGGACTGCAAAATGGCATAGTAGTTTAGGACCTTTAAGATATGAGCCAGAAAGCCTTAATCAACAGCTATATAAACCAGTTCAACTACGTTTCTCATTAAATTGACTGACTACTTAGACAATGTACCTGTGGATGTCATTAGCTTGCTATGCTCGGTAACAGACGCACCAAAGCGCATCGTTTTCTGTGTCAGATCGTCAGCCTCTGTGCTCCCACGTGGCACACAAACTCAAATGCTGATCATACAGTAGCAATGGCATGTAAGCTGAACCCTGAACCTTTGCTCCCTCCCCTCAGTGCCCCTCCTAGTGTGACCCGGGTGACCGCAGTGCTGGCGCACTCCTCCGGAGAGCTGCTCCTCCTGGGCACCGAGGGCGGGCATGTGTTTGTGGTAGAAGTGCCTGGCTTCCGGGAAATGGAGGACAAGAGCATCAGCCTGGAGTCCGTGCAGAGCCGGTGCGTGTCCTGACAGAGGGTCACAAACCATCCATTACTAGGGGGTGCCAACTTACACGGTCCTGTCAGGCCAAGCCAGAGTTTAATGGTTTAAATTGACTTGAGTGTGGGTCGTTATCAGGATAAGTCTCAAACATTGAACACATTCATGAACTTCGCGGACAGCTTGCTCTACAAAAAGAGCAAGTTGAGGGAGGCGGAAAAATAATTTCCCCACGGGGATCAATAAAGTTCCATTATGACGTTACCAACTGAATAAAGATATTATGGGAAACTGTTTATGTGAATCTCAGTGCTTTTTATATATCTCGGTATGCATGCTACTATATAACTGATTAATGTTAAATCCCTCTGTAAGGATCAAATGAGAAGAGAGAAAATAAGCTGCAAAGGTGTGGCACCTTCCCTTGCATGACATGAAATATCTGTTATTTCTTAATCCTAAAGGTCAGGGTAACTGCCCCCCTAGGGGGCTTTGTCAGCACGACGAGTAAGGAAGTTGCCTGATTGCCTCGTGGCAGTTTCCACCACCAGGAATCTGTAGAATAGGAAGCTCTTCCTACAGCAGCCATTTCAGTACTCCTCTCTCCTTTTAGAATTCCGGACGATTACGTTGGTCGCCGAAACCTGCAGTGTGTGGAGGCTCTTCAGGAGAACCCCCTGAACTTTCACCAGGTCCTAGTGGGCTACGGCCGTGGCCTCATTGTATTATGGGATCTGGATGCAAGACGTGCTGTCCAGCAGTTCCTAGGCACGCAGGTATGTGGCTGAATTGCCACGCTATCACCTCTTTGTTTGCTTGTTAGCCCAAGTTTTTCATTTTGCATTGCATGGCATTTTACTGGGGAGGATCTCTACAAAAGCAGCAAATCGTGAAAGTTGTAGTGAAAAGTAGTGGCTTTGTTAGTGTTTCAATAACCCACAAAAATGGGTTATTGAAATGAGTTCTTCGTTCACTCATGAGGTTTCATGTGTGATGTTTTGCAGCAGTTGGAGAGCATGTGGTGGGTGCCGGATGGAGGATGTGTTCTCAGTTGTCATAGTGATGGCAGCTACTTTCAGTGGAAATTGGACGAGGAGAAGATTCAGTACGCGCCCCACAGGACGGAGACGCCTTACGGTGAGCCTCTAGTGTTTTTATAACACAGGAAGTACATAAAACTATTTATTTTACTATTATTGTTGTTGACCGCCTCCATTTGCTCTCTTAGGTTCCTTCCCATGCAAAGCAATTTCCAAAATTGTACAGGTACCAACAGCAAAAGGGTATGTATACTTTTAAGGTGTGGCAATTATGTCTATTTAAATGTTAAAAGTTAGCATGTTGTCTTTCAGGTTCATCCAGGAAGTGACTGGAATGAATATGTAAACATATGCAAAAGATATCTTTGGCTTTTCCTCATCCCGTTTGTATTCTTCCTTGTTTCTCACCCTTTCCATTGTCGCTAGAATATTGTTTTCTCTTAACACTCATTCTCCCCCATCTATGAAATGATTTTCACTACCTCCATCTCCCTCCTCTTTCATTATTGCTGGTTGTTATTTTTGACTTTGTCAGTGTTTTAATACGCAGCTTGCAGTGTTCTTTCCTAATAAGTAGCTGGACAGCAATCGTAACAAATGAAGTATTGACCTTGTCTAAGCAATACTCTCTCTCTCCCTGGCCCACACTAGGCCTCCATTCTTAATCTTCAGTGGTGGCATGCCCCGGGCCAGCTACGGTGACCGTCACTGCATATCCGTCATCAATGGCAAGACCCATGTGGCACTGGATTTCACGTCACGCATCATTGACTTCTTCGTCATTCAGGACTGGGACCGCCACAAAGGTGAGGGGACTTAAGTTCCACTTGTTTCGAGAGGCAGAAGGAACCTCTCCTCTTCAGTGGCAGGTTTCCTCCTGCAGCCCAAAGACATGCAGTCTGGCGAATTGGTATCTGAATTGCCTGCAGTCTGTGTGCCCCATGACTGACTGACATCCTGTCCAGGGTTTGCTGCAGCCTCTGGATGCCTTAGATAGGTTTCAGGCCCACTGAACCTCACTGAAAACAGGCCATCTGTTTTGAAAACAACTTATAATTACAGGATCTACTCTTTGTATTTGTGACTGTGTAGGGAGGGTGACAGACCTGAAATTTAATAACTGTATTAATGCATTCATTTATTCATTAGTTTCTGCTGAAATCCTTTGTTCTGCTATTTTTTTTTAATCCTGCTAGATTAGTGGACTACCATATGCATTCAGAATTTGTACATCATTTTAAATTTAATAATTTTTTCGGTTATGAAACTGCCTCGAGTGTGTAAAATGACAAGGAGCTAAAAATTAAAGCCCAAGTTATGGATAATATTTTTTAAATGGCCCAGGAAAGGAATAAGGTGGTAAGTATACGGAGCACAGTCAATTCTACTGTCTGTAACACTGACGCCTCCATTAGGGCTAGTGCTGTAATACCAAAGCTTATGTTAATGATCGAAGGTAGTACTGTATGATCAGATGAGTAAGTCTGCATCTATCAACTGTAGATTGTGAAAGAACTAGAACTTCCCAGTCCTGCATTGTGTTTCAGATGTAGGTATCAAATTGTACTTCCTGTATTTTTGTTAGATTAGTTAAATTGGGAACAGTGATCGTACTTTGACCGTATGGACAGTATGATCAGTTTGTCTGGTCTGATTGTGGGAGTTTTCCACTCGACTTTTTTGTTCTTCCTCTTAGAGCTTAATGAAGTGAACGAGTCATGAACAGGGAAAATCTGAAAAGCAGCTGCATCAGCCTTTACATTGAGGCGCAGGTTAAACAGTAAAGCAGAGTAAACAAATTAGCCTCATCTCTATCAGGCATGTATGCGGTATTACTCTTCTGGCTTATAAAATTCACTGTGTACTCCCCTTTGTGCACTGGCCTCTTGTTCAGTGTACACCTCTGCCTTGTGCACTACGCAGGCTCCAGCCCTCACCCCCAGTGATGGATGGTTAGATAAATGTAGTTAAAACTATAGGCCAAATCAAGTTAATTTGTCTGCCTGCATACTTGGGTGTTAAGTTAAATAAGTGTGATTGAGTGCCTCGCTCAGTGGTATATCAGATGGGCCATTTCTGGGAATCGATGCTGGTGGTTGCCCAAGTAGCAAGGCAGTTAGAGACAGTCTGCCTCGGCTAAAGCGGTACGCTAAAACCATTCGTTATTTTAAAGACAGTCGTTTGTCAGCCGCTTGACAGAATCTGCTGCTTAATTTGTTTTTTTTAATTAAATTTTTAATTTGTTGTACAGTGCTTTTCTCATGCCCTGGAGCACTTAGAATACGACTATGAACAGACACAATTACCTTTCAGAAGCACATTAAACATTTGGTAAAAAGTAATTAACTTTGAGAAACTCCCAAGATGGGACCCTGTAGGAGCCACTGCCCTTCATTGCTGCTTATACTCTGTGCATATAGGAGTTTCTGTGAGTAGCCAGAGGACATCTGGTCCTGTTTTAGGCAAGTCAGCCAGCGGTAGTCACTCTGGTCCATCTGCTGTCCTGGAGGGGGGCTAATATTGATGGCCTAACAGGTTTCGTTCAGTGATATGCTATATGTGTATCGTGCTCATTAGTCAGGATGGCGTGGTGGCTCGGAGGCTAGGGATCTGTGCCAGCAATTGGAAGGTTGCTAGTTCAAATACCGTGAATGCCCAGAGTGATTCTACTCCGTTGGGCCCTTGAGCCAGGCCCTTAACCTACAATTGCTTTGTCCTGGGTATGACGTTAATCTATATCCGGCTCTATAAGGAGGTCCTCCAACTTACAGGAAACACTTGGGGGTTGGCGGCTTGATTGGCACTCCAGCCACTGGGAAGAAAATGCACACTGTTCCATACGAACTATTGTGGTGCTGAGGTATCACCTGCCACATGGCTGCACCCAGGTTCTCATCTCTGAGGTGGCTTGTCATGTGGTGGGTGCAGCAACACACTATAAGTACATGCTCCTTACCTACCTCTACTTATGAAGAAACATTTTAGAATCGCTGCTCTTAATTCGACTTACTAATTCTAAGAGAGAACTTGCATCAATGCTGCAAGACGCTTATAGAATCATTGGTGGTAATGAAGTCGGGACACTCTGGGGCTCTGAATGATAGTTCTTTCCAGGTATTGATCGATGCCACAATTGCAAACCAAGACAAATAGCTTGTAGTTTATATCAAGTGAGCTTATCATAAGGTTGTTATTCTTCAGTCAGTTGTTATAAGGGGGGTGGCTGATTGGACACTCATTTGTAGTGTCCTCCTTGTGAAGTAAAATTCCGCTTATACCCCATGATGTGGGTCTGTTGCTTTAGGCAGCGGCAAGTAAATGAATGACTAAGAGAGATACTGAAGCACATAATCAGCCTTACCAGAAACCAAACATTTATTGCAATTAAAGCAAGTTGGTCATCCTTAGTTCTGCCTGAAAGATCATTGAGATGTACTGTAGTGTAATTCCCATGCAACGATGTTTGCTATTTTTTTCTGCCTTGTTTCATTGTGCTTTTTCCTTCATCAATTGACATGAGACCATATTCAGTGTTAAGATCATATGACTATATATGTTGTGATACATGCTAACAAATGAATGTGCATATTGCCTGATCTTCCGTGTAGCACAGCTGTAGTTGGAGAAGATGACAGAGAAAATAAGCCTGTCTAAGATAAACACCATCGGGCAGCATTGTAGAATCAAACTGCTTTTAAGGTGTTTTAGAGAACTCTGTCGCAGCTACCTTTATACCTGCACCTGTGTGCCTTTTACGCTCCTAACTCGCTCTCCTTCCTGCCCAGGTGACCCGAGTGCGCTGGTGGTCCTGGCGGAGGAGGAGCTGGTGGTGGTGGACCTGCTGTCGGCCGGCTGGCCAGTGATGCAGGCACCCTACCTGGCTCCGCTGCACTGCTCGGCCATCACCTGCTCGCACCACGTCTCCAGCATCCCCCTGAAGCTGTGGGAGCGCGTGCGGGCCGTGGGCCAGCTGCAGAACACACAGTACTCACACCGGGTAGGTGGGCAGCAGGGCTCTGCAGAGGTGTTAAAATACGGATCTAGAGAGACGTGTGCGATGTTAGGTCCCTTACCAAATAGGCCTTTGTGGTAGGTGTGTGTCTTTTTTGCCTGACATTTTTCTGTTTCACCCTGATGAGGATAAGAGGTTAAAGGATGGATGGATAGATAAATTTCTCTTGGTTAGCAAACCAACAGCCTCTGATCAGGTTTTACAGCAGAGATGCCCAACCCGTCACGATGGACCGGTCAGTCCTGAGATGATTAATGGGTGATGCTTTATTTTTATTGGCATAACCGCCCAATTGCTATCTACAAAATATACCAAGGGGGACCGCGCCCCCCCCCCCTGTCTGCAGCAGAGTAAACTGTCATGATTCAGTAGCTCATCAGAGTATTTTCTTTGCAAAAATAGTTCTCATTAAAACAACAAAAAAAAATGAAAAAGTTTGGGCACCCCTGTTTTACTGCAATGCAACGATATCTCATATACATACATACATATTTATATAGTCAAGTATTTTCTTGTCTGTTGAAGTCAAGCGCATGCCATCAGCTCTCATCCTCATCACGCTTTGACCTCCATTGTCTTGGTCATAACACAGCTTGTAATAATTTTTTAAATGGCAAATTACGTAAATGTGACTAGGCGAACAACGGTAAAAGGGAAAAGCTGTAAACAACTCTCTACTCTTCAGCCGTGGCCATTGAACGGAGGGCAGAACCTGGCTCCGGACCCCCCCCAGCGGGACCTGCTGCTCACAGGGTATGGCTGCCTTTCATCAGCCTTTTAATCTCATGACTGAATCATGCAGGTAGTTAAGGCCTGCGTGAATCTGTTTTGGTTGGACCACTTCTGTTTTCCACAAACCAAACTCCTTTCCCACAGTCATGAAGATGGTACGGTCCGTTTCTGGGATGCCTCGGGGGTTTGCCTGTACCCCATGTACAAACTGAGCACGTCTAGTGTGTTTCACACTGACGCAGACCCCAATGACAACATGAATCAGGGAAGCGACGGAGAGTGGCCACCCTTCCGTAAGGTAGGGGCCCCTGAGGGAGGCGTACAAGCACAATCATCAGAGAAGTATTTGTACTTCAACACTGTGATTTGGCGATTTTGTGAGATGGCTGTAAAAGCTGTTTGTTTTTCTGTCTTTATCCTTCAAAACGATCCTAGCAACAGGGCTGACTTTGACCCCATGTAATGAATTTCTGTCAGTTTGATGTCCTATTTAGGACTTGCTGTCCAGTGGCTCCTGACCGAAGGCATTCCCTCTGTGCTCCTGTAGGTGGGCTGCTTTGATCCCTACAGCGATGACCCCCGGCTGGGGATTCAGAAGATACACTTGTGCAAATACAGTGGATACCTGGCTGTCGCAGGCACTGCGGGACAAGTGAGCACTGAATTTACCTTGTGTGTTTTTAGGGAGTTTCTGCGTGCTTTCAGTTACTTATTTACCTCATGATTAACTATGCTGACTGTAGTAAAGCATAACAACTGCACAGGAACTATAGTAACCATTACTTAAAAATATTTATTAAACTTCTTACTGTTCATTTTTGGTTGCACAAATTAAGGATATATTGGTGGTAAATTATACAGTTAAACTTTTTCTGCTAGTTTTTAGCCTTTTGCTGATAAGATTTTCGTGCTGGTGGATTTAACCCCTCAAGTCTTGATGTTCGCGGTCCCTCGGCCAGATTCTGGTACTGGAGCTGAATGACGAGGCACTGGAGCAGGCCATGGAGGTGAGCCTGGTCGACCTGCTCCTGGGCCAGGAGGGCTTCCGCTGGAAGGGCCACACCCGACTGGAGGAGAGGGAAGAGCCGGTGAATTTCCCTCCAGGCTTCCAGCCCTCCTCTCTGGTGCAGTGCCAGCCTCCCGCTGTGGTCACAGCCCTCAACTTGCATTCAGAGTGGAAACTGGTGGCCTTTGGGACAAGCCATGGATTTGGCCTGTATGACTACCAGCAGAGGAACATCGTCCTGATCAGGTAGGGACCTTCTGGTGTTTGACAAACTGCTTGTAAACCCCAAGGTATAACCGCAGCAGGCAAGTGCTCTTATGTAGCTGAACCAGGTTTCTATATGCAATATCAAGTTTTTTATAATACATTTTATAAGTCTAACTGAAGATTATGATGCTTGTGAGACATTAAGTAGAAGCTTGTTTCTGGCGTTCAGAGGCGGTTCTTTCTCTGCAGCTATCCTTCTCTGTGAAGTATAAGCTATTGATGGGTGCACAGAGGGAGGGGGGGCAAGCGGCCTCTAACACGGTCACTTCCTGCAGGTGCACGCTGAGCCCCAGTGACCAGCTTGCCATGGAGGGGCCGCTGTCTCGTGTAAAGTCCATTAAGAAGTCTCTGCGCCAGTCTTTCCGCCGCATCCGCCGTAGCCGGGTTTCTGTACGCAAGCAGCATACCAACAACCCCGCAAAGGTTAGTGGTCCACTATGTTTGTTTATAGAAGTTTCCGGAATACATCTTGATCTGCACTTAATTCTCATTTTCACTGTTGTTTTCTTGGCTATATCCTCACGTCCATGTAACCATCTATATTTCTGTTTCTATATATCCTCCTCTCTCTTTTTCTGGCCAATCCCAGTTACAGGAGATAAATGCTCGCATGGAAGCAGAAGCTCTCCAAGAGATGGAGCTGGCCCCAGTGCAGCGAAAGATCGAGGCGCGCTCCTCTGATGACTCTTTCACAGGCCTGGTCCGCACTCTGTACTTCGCAGACACATTCCTCAGCGACAGTGAGTACTGTTCCAACGGAGGCCTTGTTGGGAGTGTGAGGATCTAGTGCCGCCCCAGTGGCCGCACATGTCATTCTGCGTGCTCCTATTTTACACTGACACAATATCACTGTGCTCTTTAGTCCAGAGGATTTATGCTGCTTGTCCACAAAAGTCTTAAAGGATCATATCTCAACCAAACCACCATATGATGGATTGTCAAATTAACGACATGATTTTTAGTCACCAGTAACCAGTACCACTTCACTATGGGCGTTTTCCCACCACACCAGGTACCGTACATTCGGCACTACCGGTACCTCCATAAAGTACCGAAAGTACGGTACTTCATTTGTGTTGGCATAAAAAAAATGGTACCGGCGCCAAATGACATCATCAGTGACCGCCCCTGACTGACATCGTCACAAAGCGCAGTTTAAATCATATTTTCTTTTTTAAAAAAATACAAAACCGCCCAAAATTAAAACTAGCAGTTTAGGCTGGAAAATGCGGTTTATTATTATGTCAACTTTTATCACAGTATAAGATTCAGTAATATTCAAATTGCATGAATGCTGCCATCATTTATGTTGACGTAGGTACACTTACTTTGGCTAAGCTAATCAAAGCAGTAAGAATAAGCTTACTGCTAATTCAGTCTTTTTAAAGCAAACAAATTATTTAATTGTTTTTTGATTTTCAGGCGGCATATTACATGTGAATACAGTAGATCGTCATGTATAATATAGTCTTATAAGCAATTCTATACCGTTCTCATAAAGAAATATCTCTATCCAGCG
The DNA here is from genome assembly GCA_026779605.1 of Mormyrus hasselquistii. Lineage (NCBI taxonomy): Eukaryota > Metazoa > Chordata > Actinopteri > Osteoglossiformes > Mormyridae > Mormyrus > Mormyrus hasselquistii. The sequence continues at coordinate 12,132,702 of JAODKE010000101.1, read as the reverse complement.
AATTAAATTATTTCATTTATTATCCGTAAAAACAAGAAACATCAAAAAGGCATGTGATGTTTTAAAATATATGGTTTGTTTACCTCATGAGCTTTGTAAAAAGACAAACAGCGAAACCGTGCACAAATCAGCGCGTGACAGGGGAAAAACAGAGAAACTGAATTGCCCGGAACGGCAAAAACTTTTTTATTTCGAGTCATGTCATCCAAATCCCCCTGGATCATCCAACCATATGGCGACTAAAGCCTGTGTTTCCTCGTTTGTCCATCCTTCCATTTTACTTTTTTTTTTTTTTTTTTTTTTTTAATTTTTTTGTTTCTACTGGTTTTTATTTTGCCTCTCGCTGTTCGCTGTGTGTTTCAAAAGATCGCGGTTGTATTTTGTGTTTCAGCGGCAGGCTATTTGCATAACCAATTGACAGCAAATACGTTTGCAAGTCCCACCCCAAAGTACCGAAGTACCCCAACTTGTTTGGCACTTTTAGTACTCGATATTTCGGTACTGGTACTTGACCGAACTCAATGGAAAAGCGAAAGTACCGTACTTTGTGCGGTGGAAAAGCGCCCTATGTGTTCATTGATTTAGGTCATTAAACTGCTGGAAAAAGTGTTTCCTCCTGCCTAACTCAAAACTACTCTACTATCCAGTGTGGTTGCATTGTAATACTTTGTCATACTCTGACAGTCTTCTGCTTGTAGGCAAGTTAGCAGTTTGCTGTCTGTTTCTGCATTCTTTTAATGATTGATTTTATGGAGAAAAAAATGGATCCAGGGTAAACAGCTTAGAGGTTGTTGTGCATTGTGGGTTCAGGGGACCTGTTCGAAGTTCATTGAAGCTGTTGTGTTTCCTTTTTGACAAAGTTCATTCGTTCTTGTCTGTCCTGTAATCTCCCAGGTACCCATAGCACGGCATCGCTGTGGGCGGGTACAAATGGTGGCTCAGTTTTCGCCTTTGCCCTGCGCCTGCCCCCAATCGAGCGCCGTAATGAAGAAATCGTAACGGCTCACCCCGGTGAGTCAGTTTTGTTTATGAGCAACGAGACTGCATTGATCTGGCTTGTCGTACTACTGGAAATTTATTTGCTTTATGTGTCTTGCTGACTTGGGTGAAACTCTGTGGAAAGTGTTGGTTGTGAGCAGTATTTGGCAAGTTTCAGGTTTATGGCGCTTGATATATTTCTCCTTTGCTACTCATACACAGACACGAATGCCAGAAAACTGGGTATTCAATTCTTATGTGACAATTTTTAACCTTCTCCCCCAGTCAAGGAGATACAGCTGATGCACCGTGCTCCTGTGGTGGGACTAGTAGTGTTGGACGGCCGTGGGGCTCCACTCCCTGAGCCCCTTGAGGTAGCCCACGACCTGGCCCGGAGCCCAGACATGCAGGGCTCCCACCACCTGCTGGTGATTTCTGAAGAGCAGTTCAAGGTGAGTTACTGAGTGCTTAACCCTCTTTCTCAGTCAATGTAGGGAAGCTGCAAAAAGACTGAAAAACCATTTCCTGTTCTCCTCCCAGATGGAGGATATCTTCTCCATGTTTAAGGACGGTCTATTAACTGGATTGTTTTAGTTAACGCTCTAAATCAATTGTTTAAATGGGTATGCAAATCAGTGGCGTTGCTTTGTACAAGAGTTTGCTGTAGTTGTATCCTGAAGTATTTAACTTCATCGCTAAGTTACTTATTAATTAAGGAAAAATCCTTAACTATTGAATTTTAGTATGCTTAAAATACACTGTCAAAGAGACAATTCTTTAGTCACATACATATTATCATTTCTGTCTAATGAAATCCATGGTGTTCACTGCCCATTATCCCTGTATCCTGAGAGCATTTGACATCTTTTTAACCACTGAAAAGATGATTTATGAAATTATCTGTTTACTATTTGTTTGTACTAGTTAACGTTTGCATTCATGATAATCTTTTTTTATGGATTACTCTATCGTTAATTTTAACAACGTAACATTGATAGATAGCTAATTAGCTAACTGAAGTCATTGTTAAAAAGGGAATATAAAGCAAGATTAGTTTGTATCTTGGTGACACTAACACATTTGTCTTGCTGATGACAATCCAAGTAAATCCACAAAAACATTAAACCGCTTGCTAATGCGCATGTAAAGCTTCTCTTTGTGGTGATAAGAGTGTCTCATTAAGTTGTCTTATGTTTATTTTGTAAAGTAGTTTCTGAGAAAAAGCTTTTTTTCTCCCCCACAATCCTGAAATAATGGAATTTTGTGGGTGTGTGTTTCATCTGCCCGTTGTATAAGTACAAATCCATATGTGTTGGGAACATGGAGATATCAGAGCTCTCTTAAATCTGTGAAACCCTTTTCCTTCAGGTGTTCACGCTACCAAAGGTGAGCTCCAAGACAAAGCTGAAGCTGACAGCAGTGGAGGGCTCGCGGGTCCGGCGAGTCGGCTTAGCCTGGTTTGGCAGCAGCCGGACGGAGGAATATGGGGAGAGTGGGCTGGTGGTGCTGACCAACCTGGGGGAGCTACACGTGCTGTCGCTGCCCCACATCAAGATGCAGGTGCACTATTCCTGCATCCGCCGGGAGGACATTAGCGGAATCGCCTCCTGCGTCTTCACAAAGCATGGCCAAGGTACAGGCCCCGGCCTGGATACTGACCCACATCTGTATGTCTGTGAAACACCTTTTTATATACTTTCATACATGACTCCTTACTGCTTTATTTGATGGTCTACTGCCAACTTGTATTTGTCCATAATGTAGTTGAACTTATTCCACATTATTGTTTGAAGAAGCTTTGGGAACTTGAGTTTGGGGGCAATGCCCTCTTCAGTGCATCGTGGAACTCTTCTCACTCATTTATGTTGGAACGCTTGAGGTCTTGTGGTCCCTCATGTTTCTTCAGTTGTACAGAAAAATGGGCTTCCATAATTCTGTGTTCATCCCAAAAATTTGAACATTCATCTCTCCATACAGATATTGCTGTCTCTATGGTGTTTACTCAAGAAAATAGGTGGCATAGTTTTCTTTCTGTAATTTCTGGATGGGTCGGTATCTTTTAATGGTGTTAAGCATGGCTTACACTAGGCCTTTGTATACTTTCTTTCCTGCAGGGTTCTACCTGATCTCTCCCTCCGAGTTTGAGCGGTTCTCCTTGTCCGCTCGCTGGATTGTGGAACCCAAGTGCCTGGTGGAGGTGCCTCTCCCTCCATCCACCTCCTCAGCCTCTCCCACCGCATACAGGACGCAGCCCGATGGAATGGCCGTCAAGCATCGGTAACGCAAAGCCAGCAAATCTTTCTCACCAAGCATCCATTATAGTCTTTAAAGCTTGCAGTTCTAGCCTAATGGTTCAACACACAAACAATGAACTGAAATGCATTGTGTGTGTGCATTGTGTGTTGAAATATATTCTTTATATTTCAGAAAAGACAATGAAGAATCTGGTAAGTTTGATTTGTGGTGTCTTCATCTATCTACTAAATCCAGCTGCATGTCTCATCAGATGAGCACTACACTTGAAATAAGATTCTGTGCATTTGGTGTCCATGAATAAAACTGCAAGTCACCAGGTTCAACCTGCAAGATTAAATTACTAAGTGCAGTCACTTGGAATTGAGTCATTTTATAAGGTTTGGCAGATTCCATACCTGACACCTACCTGTATCGTAGGAGGTATGCATCTGTGTAAAATGCACTCAGAAGGGAATGGAAAAGTTCTTTCAATGCATGCAAAAAAAGTGACACCTTTTTCAGTGGCATGCTCCTTTAAGCATAATCCCTCTAAAAGCTTTTGTGTGCCTGCTGGTCCGACTGAGCTGTCTGTCTGTTCCAGAAAGTACCGCCAAGCGTGTCATGGAGCATGCCTTGCTGAATGATGAGAGTGAGTATGCCTGTGAACATCTAACCCTGTAACCCTCGTCCTTCGTGCTGAAGGAAAGGCTCCCTTGCTTGTGCCTCATAAAGCCCACAGCTTGCACAAACGTGTGAGCGCTTTCTTAGTATCTTCTCGAGTTGCTATGGCAATCAGCTGTTTCTCTGTGAACTGTCCCCATACTACCAAAATTAAATTAAAAAGGAGGGGGGGAATCGTCCAGTGATAGAACAACACAAAAGTGCAAGATACGAGGAAACTTTGAAATGGTCTGGTAACACATTGTTTTGCTGAGAGTTTCCATGAGAGTTTCAATTGAAATTGAATGGAAACCTTCTGCAGGAAATTAACCGAATGATAAATGTTGAATTTGGCTGCTATATGCACTGTATCAGTGAGTTTGGTAATATTAATCCATGTTAAATTACGGGCTGTGATGTCATAATTACAAAGATGGTCATCATACTTTATTTCCAACAGCTGTGCTCCAGCAGATCCAGAAAGCATTAGAAGGAGATCAGATGTGAGTGTTAAGTTTGACACGGTTAACAAATTGGTGGTCGGTTGAAATCTTGAAGTCACTACTGACGTTGTCCTCTGTTTCAGGACACATGTTGAAAACAACATGAAAATCAAGCCAAGAAGAGGCAATGTGATGAGCAATGGAGGTGAGGTTCCAGGAACAAAAAATAGCAAGAATACTATAGACCTGAATTTCGTCACTAGTTATGGTAGTGGGATGCCACAAAAACCAAGAGTGAAAGTTTTCATGTTTCACTTGTATTCTGTTCTTAATTCCTTGTGTTTCTCTATCCCTTTTTGAAGACTGAGCCCCTCATTGCTGTGCCTGAAATACCTTGGAATCCACCAGCACCGCTCCTGGTAGCAATGACACTACTACTGCTAACAAGACCACTACTGAAGCCTAACCCCCAGCCCAGGAAGGACACCACTGACGCACTGCTACTGAGTAGGGAGGAAAGGCAGAAGGAAGTGCCGCTCGTGCCTCAGCCATCCGCTGTCTCTCCGCCAGCCTTCCTTCCATATGCGCCCAGCTGTCCAGTCCCCTATGAACCTTGCTCCTTGGCCCCTGACACCATGACACCAGCCAGCAAAAACTCAAACCTAACACCTTGCCTTACCTTTGACAGTAAGCGGGGAATGCTTAAAAATGTCTTTAGCCTGATGGAAGAGTGCCAGGTCGAAGAGCCTCTTTTTAAATCTTTTTATATTTAATTAGATTTTGGTTTTTCTATTTAAGGTAAATCATGTTGACTCCAAACCTGTAATTTGTACCGGTTAAAGGAACACTATTTTAGGAGGGCTTGTATAAGGCACTAATTAAGTGCTACTAATTAGTTCTTTATTGGCATCTAATAAGGGCGTGTTGGGAACATAATTTTTTTAATACATTGTTTGTTTGCTAATTCAGCATTTTGAAGATATGCTGTTTTTATGCTTTTTTTTTTTTTTTTTTTTGCAAGTTATCCGTTACTGTTTCAACAATAATTGCTGTGTGTGTGTGTGTGTGTGTGTGCGTGCGCGCGCGCGCGCGTGTGCGTGTGTGTGTGTGTGTGTTCCCGCTCCTATTTTCTTAGAGGACTGACAACTAACTCCAGTATTTCTCACTGAAATCATTTAGAAATGGTTTCAGTTCTGTATTTTGTCCCTCATTCTGACATTATCTGGGATAAACATGGTCACCCTAGTAATGAGCAAGCGGAGTTTTGGTTGAGCTTGGATGGATGTGGCTTTGAATTATGTGGTGTAGTAGGCGTTTGTCTAATGAATGACTTGGGGAAAATGGGTGAAACGCTTGAATATAAAATAAGAATACTGGAATTAAGTGTGGAACAATTGATGAATTGAGCTGCTAAGTGAGATCCAGTATACTTAAAATATGAATGCTCAATTCAGCTGCCGAAAGACTTGTCTTAATTTACATACAAAATTAGCTTGTGTCTCACATAATGTTTCCCTAAACATGATTTCCTTATGCAGTAGTGAATGTATTTAAGTATCCCAACAGTCGTTTATCTGCCAATGTAGTTGCCATTCAGCTCCAAATTAGTCCATTATACTTTGCCGCTTAAAAAGGTGTCACCAAAGTAGAATTGCAGTTTATATTGAAGTCTAACACTTGCATTGAAAGCAATGTTATTGGAAATGTGCAGACCTACCTGTAGACTACAGAGCATCATTGACCTGTGCATATGACATTAAAGGAAATAAGAATACTTTTGAACTGAATTTATACAACCCCCTGATAATGTCAGCCGCCTTGCTGTCATTGTCTTGGCACATGTAGTTCAAGGGGACATTTTATTGATGTTAATGATTAGGTACTTTTTCACTGCTGTGTAGCACATTTTGTACTTTTTGAGATGAACAGCTTTTTACAGGGTCTTTCGTTTTTTGTATGTAAACAATGACAAATGTAATTTAGGAATGTAATTTTAAAATATTGTAGTGAAATGTTTAATATATATGTATAATGAAAATCCATACTTGTTTTTATAGAGGTTTGAGGGGAGGGGGTTGGCTGCTATATCTTGCAAGGAAATATTTTGGTACCAACTCCCAAATGCTGGGTATTTTTTAGATTTAGTTTATATTTTTGTAGTGATTCAATGACTCTGAGAACTCTAATATGACATGTAACTTCACACTACAGTATGTCCTGCTGCAAGAGTAAATCATTTTTCACAAGAATATTGTTTGTGTGTATTCTTTGCTTCCATTTTCCATTGAGGCCTATAATTTTAAGTGGTGATGGTGCTTTTTTGTATGCGCATTGTGGAGACCTATCTTATAAGAGATTTTTAGTTCAGTTAGTGTTTACCCCTTTTTTGACAGAAATCATTTTATTTATTTATTTATTAATCTGTGATTCCTGAAGTATAGGTTTCAACTGAGGAGCAACTTTAAGTTTCTCTCCAAGCTAAGAAAGCAGAATTGGTTTTATACAGCTGAGTGTCAGGATGCACTAAAATCCTGCTAAATCTATACCCAAGCTATTCCATTTTATTAAATATTTAAACATTAATCCATCAACGTGCTTTTCAAATGTATAATGAAGTATAATAAATTAAATACAGCTGTGGAAAAAAGAGACCACTCTATTTTTAAAGAAACCTGCATTTTTAAATCCTGGTTCTTCTGGCAGAAGGCTATAGTGAGCAGCAGGTTGCTTCCAGGTTCAAACTTTCTAAGACAGCAGTACAATTGAATAAGGTGAAGCAGGAGACACTGGAAATGACCAGAAACCAGTTAAATAAAGGGCAGAAGCAACTTTCTAATACCAGAGATGACTGTTAATTTATCCGATAGTTTATCATGAATCATAGGATGACATCAAGTGACCTTTAAAAGGAATGGGAAACATCAAGTGCTTTTTTTGTACCAGGTTCCGCAAAGCAGGACTGAAGAACTGTAAAGCAAGGAAAAACCAGGCTGCAATTTGCAAAAAAAAAGTATTCACAGACACACAACCTAAAATAGAGAAATGAGCCAAACAAAATATTCTGCTGTGGTCTGTATAATAGTCTTAACCTTTAACCAAAGAAGGGTATAATGTTAGTCGTATGTGAGTTTTCCTTATGACATATGGCTTCCCCCTTCTTTCTTCTTTCAGTATGAATACATGCAATTAGGCTAGCTGCCATCTCTAAATTGGTTTGGGGGACACCCAGGTAAAGCTGTACCTAGGGCCCCTGAAATGGTATAGCTGGCCCTGTCAGTACTGTCTGGGATAGCCTCAATCCTCCACCCCCAAGCCGCAGCCCTACTCAGAATAATCATTTGGAAGGTAGATGGATAAATTGATCCCTTAAAAAGGCGTTTGCACGAGGTTGCTGGATAAAATGCACATGTGTGTCATCATGGGGTCAGTCATCCATATGTATAGCCGAGAGTTTTGTTATTCATCACTGAAAATCCCTTTGTTTGCTAAGAGGTTAGGCATCATCATCCTGCTGAAATTTTATCTATTGATGAACCTCCCCTGAAAGGCTATGCTAGTTTAAGGTGTGGGTCACACATTCATTGAGCTGGAAACAGCAAACCTTGTCTGCTCTAATAGAACCGTGCCAGGTCTTGAGTGCCTTAATTCCACTACAATGTGTAACATTACCAGGTTGCTTAGCAAACCCTTCTATCTTAAGTAACACAGGGTCTCCTGTTCTGCTCATTTTGTACTTGTTTTTCTGAAGATATTTAAGTACCTTATTTAAGGACTCTCTGGAGGCTTGGTCCTATTAACAACTTTTTGTATTTGTTTTTATATTTTTACCTAAATTAAACTTTTATGGGGTTTGGATTAGCCTTCAACAAAATATTGATCCTCCTTTCAAATTATATGTCCATCTTCCAAATGCTTCTCTTCGTCAAGATTGAGGGGTCAAAAAGTCTTTCTGAGACAGCGGAGCACACCAGGCTTACGTCCACCCTAGAAAAGATGCTGGTCCATCACACACACAGCAGGTGATTTAGTGACACCTAATTATAGACTATAACTATGGCTGTGTCCGAAATCGCGCACTTGCGTCAGTGCACTGAGATGTAGTGCGTAGTGCGCACTGCGCACTTCCTTCTGTAGTGTGCACTACCATGGATAAGTGCTGTCCTAACTAACACTAACGTTTCGCACTTACCGGAAGTGACGGACTATCATTTTGATCGCAATTCTCCAGCGCGCCAAAATATCTGTCATGAAAACTTGCTGAAAGTCCCTCCCCTTCCGCTACGTAGTCAAAATGGCGTCAGTTTAGTGCGCGCAGTGTCCATCATTCTGCACTGCGTTTTCTGGCTGTTTTCAGTGCACCATCCGGGTACTTTCAGTGCACTGAATTTTTGCTTAGTTGTCAGTGTGAACGCACTATGCCCTAAAATCGCGCACTAAAAGTTTGCAAGTGCGCAATTTCGGACACAGCCTATATGTCTGAACTGCAGGATGAAAAATGCAGCCCAGGTATAACATGTAAATTGCCCACAAGCAGAGCTGCTGTGAGAGTCAAACAGCCAAACCTACAGATGTGACGCAAGTTAGTCACTGAGCCACCGTACCGCGAGATTTTAAGTTATGGATCTTAATTGATCATGGATTGCTCCATATAATAACATGTCATTTCTCTTTCATAAACCTCATGCTGTTTATTTCTAAAGTATATGAAAAATAATAACAGGAATCTTAATGACCTTGGCTTCAAATCTTTTTACAGATTTTGACATGCATCTTAAGATATTTTCACTATTACATTTCTAAATTGTTGGTAAAGACTTTTCACCTATAACTTCCAGAATAAAACCACAGCTTTACAGTAATTATCCTAATAGGCACCATAACTGGTAACTGATGGTGGCCTGCTGGCACATAAGTCAAGTCAAGGGATTTCTGGGATATTTTCGAAACCATATTTTGTGACAAACTGGGCAAAAAATTATTAAGAATATTCTTCATTATCATCTCATTGTGTCACTCATACTCCCTCCAACCGTTTAGTACTCTCTTTCTCTCTTTCGCTCTCTCTCTCTGGCTCTATCCCTCTCCCTACCTACTCCACTCTATCATATGTCATCACCTATTGTCAATCTTTCAGTGTGGCTTCTCACCTTCCCTGGCCCTGTTCACCAGCTGTTAATAGGAATGGCTACAGAAATTATGGCCCATTGAGCTGGACTGAATAATTCACAAGCCAGCACCGGGGTGTTCGGGTGCGTGATTCTTTGCATTCTCATGCCCCATGTCCCATGCGTATTTGTGTAGGGGACCAAAAGCGTTGTTAGATGGCCACCATTTGGAATAGATAGAAATGCAGCACCCTCTCAAAATCCCATCAACCTGCCAGCTGCACTGAGAAGCCTGGTAAGTGCATTTTCTTTGGGATGCATGAATAAATGCTGGAAACAATATTTCCTCTCAACAGAAATAACAGATTTTTATGTGTGGAATTGTGAGGCCATGGTCTTCGACCTAAACCATGATGCAATCCAGCCCTGCTATTTATTCACCGTCTACAGCAGCTTTAACATTGGCTTATATATAAGCAATAAACTCTGTAGCTGTAGGTGGGCACATGTACTTTATTTTGCAACATTGTGTAATGTTTTTCATTTTGAGGTGAGTGTGAAATCTCTATTTTGAAATTATGTAAAGAAATCCATATATATATATATATATATATATATATATATATATATATATCAAGAACTCAAACACTGTACTGCAAGCAGCTTATTGTTCCTATTGTAGCTAAATACATTACACACGAATACAGTTTCTTTCACATGATGGTAAATTATACATTACCACTGTAAAGTAAATAGACAACAAATGTTCAAGTATACATAATTGTCAACTATTAATTATAGTCATATGTTTTTCACCTTTTTAGCATGCAACCTTATACATGTCCACATCTGTTTTAACTTTTTGTTTACGTTTATGTAGAAATATCCTTATTTTAGTTTTTAAACTTTATTTTGAGTAACAGTCAGCAAAATCCATTTAAAATATTCAGCACCCGATGTGTTTTATTCATTGATCACCATGATAAGTCTTAATATAAATAAAAGTAAATATTCAAGCAAATTAGCTGTCATCATGTTTGAGTACTTCTATAATGGAAAAAATTGACTTTTCAGGCTAACAGAATCATTATTGTCCTGCTCTCTAACAGAGGGAAAGAAAGTACGTATAACTGATGTGCGAGTATCTTGAAGCTATGGCTCCTGGCAAGTCATGCAAGAATACTGAAGGACAGAAGATGGATGGAGGGAAAAAGCAGAAAAAAGATGCAAAGGGGAAAAAATGCAAAGAAGCAAACAGTCCTCAAGAGGCTAGAAAGGCTGCAGATGTGAAATGTGGGGGCAAGAGTGAAATCAAAAACACTAAAAAGAATGTCAAATCTGGCAAACCCAGGTTCTTCACAATGGGCAAGGGAGGGAAGGAGAAAACAAAGGAGACTGCAGACACAAAAGACGAAAAGGAACAGAAAGTTAATACAAAGACACGGCAAAAACTTGTGTCCTCAAAAGAAACTAGTAAAAACCCTGCGGCTAATGAGGGCAGGAACAAAATTGGTAAATTCAATGCTATTTCAAGGGACACTCAAATAAAAGCAGTTAAGTTGACCAAACCTGACACGAAGAGTCCGAGCAAGAAAGAAAGCAAGTTTGCGGAGTCAGATAAGGAAGAATCGGAGAGTGAGGAGGAGAGCACGGAGGAGGAGAGTGAAGAAACTGGGAGTAGCAAGGAGGGAAAAAGTGATGCAGACAGTAAAGAGAAATCCACTGGATCTGAAGATGAACTTAGCCATGAAGAAGAGGCATGTGACACAGAAAATGAGGTTGAGAAGGAAGAAGAACATGAACCATCAAATGTTTTCACAAGCAAAGGAGAGCCAGAAGAAGAGCCTGTAACTAGTGAGAATGAAACTAACTCAGAGGCAGAGCATAGTGACACCCCAGAGGACCACCAAGGACCTAGTAACAGTATAACTTCAATAAAGCAAACAGGGCCACTCCAGTTGTCTACTCAGTTACTGGGCCAGGGAGCAAGAATTAAGTCTAAAATGCTCATGAAAAAAGGACCTCTTGCAGAAGAGAAACCAAAAAAAGAAGCCATGACAACCAAACCACTCCCAATGAAAGGGTTAGTTTTTAACAAAAATGCAATAACAAAAGGGAAGCCTCAGATTCTTCAGATAGCTAAGACAGCAAAAACAAAAGATAAGAAACAAAGCTTGAATGAAGATATAGAAGCATCTCCATCTATATCCTCTCCAAAAACTCCTTTAGCTGGTAAATCTTACTTAATGCTAAACATGAAAGTGAAAAAGAAAGTGGATAAGAACAGATTAAACCCAAGAGATGAATCTGACAATGAAAAACAAAATGAAGACATTATGAAAGAATGGCAAAGTAATGGTCAGTCAAAAAATCTTGGATTAGCGCTTGCAAAGGTAAAAATGGCTTCTATGAGGTATCAAACCAGGAAGAATCAAAGAATGTTAGATGAGCTTGCACTGGTAGATGAACCTGTAGAAGCAACATCTTCTAAAGGCACCAAATCCCTAGTAGCTCAACAAAAGAGCATCAATACACTGCGACGTGTCTCTGGATGGATACAGAGAAAGGTTCCAAAAAGTACCAGCTTACGGACTAAGTTGACCACAGTTTCCAGAGCTATTGGCATCACCAGATGGCTCTCTGCACAAGCAGCAAATCACCAGAGAATTACCAAAAGTTCTAGGCAGAATGTCTTCCACCGGAAGGTGATTAAGGGTATTTCCAGTACTGCTACACTAGCCAGAAAAAAGGCTCAGCTGCCAATTAAAGGAGCAAAAGACTTTGAGGTGGAGATGACAGCTAATCGAGAGAAGCAAAGAGTGGTGAAGGAAGTAACACAAGATGCCTCTTCTGATGACCTTAGCTCATCACCCCAAGCTAATGATAGTCATAGCGAACCCGAAGAAAAAGCAAATTCTATAGACCCTAAATATGCTATTGTCTTCCCAAGGATGCACAAGATTGGAAAGGGCAAAGGAGGTTCACCTTCCTCCACCAGTGCAAGCACTGCAAGCACTGTTAAAGAACCCAAGCATGTTCCTCCAAAGCCAGGTGCTCGCCTTGTTCTCCCAGTACAGCCTGATCTCACCCTCCTGAAGTCTGTCAAAAAGATCTCTCACAAGGAAGATCAGCCTAAGAGTAGAACAATAGATAAGAATGTAGAGGAGAAAGGATTAGAGAAATTGGACACTGCACAATCACTAATTGTTGGGAAAGGACATAGCACAATACAGTCAGCTAGAGGAAAACTACACTTAAAGCCAGGGATATCTGAACTAAAATTACCTAAGAATTTATCTGGAACAGAATTAAAGTTGAAAGTGGATATAGGTAAAAATAAAAACAAAAATGAATCAGTTGATAAAGTAATGGAGGCACAAGAAGAAAGGACAGTCATAACTCCGTCCTTCTACGAGGAGGAAGCTGACCGAGAAGTGGCAGAGTTGATGGGTGAAGATACTTTCTCCACTTCAGTGGAGGTGCATTGGGCTCAAGATCACCCATTCCGGAGTGATCCTCAGGACTGGCTGAAAGCAGAGACCCTGCTTCCACATCAAACCGTTGAGAAGCTCAGCAAATGGTCCATATACCAGGAGACAGAACAGTGCCATACTATTCCAATCCAAAATGGTAAGGGACCATGGGAAGCAGAGGATGTTGTTCAAAATATGCTGGAAAGCCGACTCACCAACACACAGGTAAATTAAATCAAGGTTCTGCGTGAGACTAATGGGAAAATCATCATAGCACTACATGCTTTTGGGAAACTTATTCACAATATTACTAAGCAACCTTCACAGAATAATTTTTGATTTAGTTAAAAAAAAAAAGTTTATATCCTAATGTTGACTATACTGGTGTTTTCCCAAATACTTGTTTAAAGGGGACCTATCATGTTCATTTTCACCGTTCATAATTTTATTACTAGTATAGATTTACATGCTTCAAGGTTCCAAAAACATATTATTTTTCTCATACTGCACATCACCTTTTACTCTCCCAATAACTCTGTCTGAAATGCTGTGTTAGAGCTTTAAGCCCACACCTGATGAGGCCAGTGTGCTCTGATTGGTCAAGTTGCCCTACATGTCATGCCCATCTTGCAGTCTGTAAACAGATCATTGCTGTTAGACAGCGAAGGATTATGTTACAAGGTGATGTCACCATGTCACGGAAGTAAGGGCTAGAATTCCAACAGGGCATTTTAGGCAGACTAGAGAAGGGTGGTTTCTGTGGTGAAAGACATTCCCGTAGGAGACCATTTACATGTACATAAAGCTACATAGCACACTAAATGAAAAGGAAAACCGGAAAAGTTTAATAGGGCCCCGTTAATACAGTATGTGCGTGCATAGAGTAGGGGCAGGAGATGGAATGCAAGGTGCTTTTTATTAGCTCTAGAGTTTTGCATAGTGATTTTTTTCTTTTCCTCAATATCACAGGTATATATGAAAGACACCAAGCAAATCTTGGAAGTGGATGAAGTGGATGATTTGTCACAGCTTGAGTGAGTTGCAGTGTGATGGGGTCCTGTGATGCCTCCCTATACAATTCAATCGACAGTAAATATTACCATTCAGCTTTGCAAGACCACAAATATTTAAGCAGATTAAGCAAAATGTTAATCAGAATGTTGTGATTATTTAAAAAATAGTAATACATGAACATTCAGCGTATATCCAACATCAGAGTTTAAACATTTAAGATATTACATTTCAGTAATTACATATCATAATGACAGTGGGGGGAAAGCATGTGCACATGTAGAAATGGTTATATCCAGAGGTGGACATTTCACATCCAGAAAGTAAAAATCCAAAGGAAGATTTTGTTTTTACAAACCAGATGAATATAAGCAGTTATACCTTAAAGCTTATACCAAAATTGCACATCATGAGAACAACTGTAAAATTAACAATTTACTTAGCTGCAAAATTCACTTGTAACTAGCCAGAACCATTACATGTTGTCATTTTACAATAATTATGAAGACTGCTTTGTTTTTTTTTTTCAGAGAAGTGTGTGAGAGTTCTGTGCTGCTCAATCTGAAAAAAAGATTTCATCGAGACTTGATTTATGTATGTGTTGCCTTGAATTACACATGGGTTCATTTGCTTGGTGCTGTCAGGAATGATGTCTAGAAACATGTTCCATTAGTGGTTTCTCAGTGGTTAGTACTGCTGGCAGTTTGAAACCTAAGGCTGTGGCATTTGCATGTTCTCCCCATGTCACGGCAGTTTGCTGCTACGGATCACAAAACCTGCAGTTAGACTAATCAATGTCTCTAAATTGTGAGTGTGTGCATGTCTATGCTCTGCAAAGAACTGGCATCCCTTGCTGAATGTACCACAGCCTTGTACTCTATTCTACCTGTATGTGGGAGTTTTGTTTACACAAAAATGTTCTGAGGGCAGAATGAAAAATGATTGGTTCAAAGAGATAACCAATCAGATTATACAAGAGGTAGGTCCAAGCAACTAGAGGAGGAGGGGTCAAGAGATCTGACTGGATGGTGCTGCATTCTCTAGTTCCCTGGACCCACCTCTCTGCAATCTAACTGGTTATCTCACGGAACCGATCATGTTTTTGTTCTGCCGTACATACAGTCAGGTCCATAAATATTGGGACATCGACACAATGCTAACATTTTTGGCTCTATACACCACCACAATG
>JAODKE010000101.1:12100283-12110632 GCA_026779605.1 Mormyrus hasselquistii | reverse complement strand
ACTGAAAGTTTAAGTTCCTTATTTTATGCATTGCAGTTACCAGGCATATTTGATGTAGACTATATGACACAGCAACTACGGCATGCTGGGATACTGGAGGCTATTCACATCAGGAAAGAGGGATATCCCATTCGGATTCTTTACTCCTACTTCATTGACAGGTATTGAAATAACGTCTAACAGGGTATCTAAATGGACTGGGAACCTGAATATAGGGGGTAGCCTAATCTAAAGAATGTTATGCATAATAATTTCTTCCTTTTAGCAGTTTTCATGTACAGGTACAGTCTTACATTTGCCTGTCTTTCTTTGCCATTTTGCTCCTTGTTTCTCCATAAGGTATGGGGTCCTCATGCCACAGCGCACAGTAGACCTACCTGAGAGGGAGCTTGTTGTAGCACTGCTAGATTCCATTACAGGTGTAGAGGTGGAGCAGTATCAACTGGGTCTGACCAAGGTGAGTTTTTGCTGGGGGTCCCTGTCTCTACTGTCCCTTTCCTGTCCTTTCTTTCACGTACGGCCAAAAATATGTGGTCTCCAGCCTGTCCAACATCTCATCCTGAAACCAAGGGTATTAATACGAAGTCGTTTGGCCCATTGTTGCTATAATAGCCTCTACTTTTCTGTGAGGACATTTCATTAGATGTTGGAATCTTGCTGGTGGGATTTGCTGCCATTCAAGTTGGATGTTGATGTTGGGTGATCAGGTCCTTTTCTGTTAGCTTGTATGGCTACCACTTTGCAACTGAACTTGTGCCCAGACATTTCTGCTTCACAGTCACTTCACTTGCGGTTGACCAGGGCAGCTCTAGAGGGCAGAACTGACTTGTTGGAAAGATGGCATCACATGTTGGTGCCAAGTGAGAATTCACTAAAATCTTTGAATTGTGTGCTTAATTATATTCCTGTATCAGTGGGTCAATGGGTTTGCCTTAATAAGGCAATTCCTTTAAATAATAGGGTGTCCACAATCTTTTGGCCATGTAGCATGTCTTGATGTCTTGAGAGCAGAATGAAAAATGATTGTTTCAGAGAGATAACTAATCAGATTGTAGAGCAGTTGCTTGGACCCACCTCCTCTACAATCTGGTTATCTCTCTGAAACAATCATTTTTCTGCCCTCAGAACATTTTTGTGTAAGTAGAACTTCCATGAGCATCCTGATTCTGGCTAAAGAAAACATTTGTTCGATACATAAAAAGTATATATGTTCCTCTCTCGGTGTGGAACATGACAGAATATTAAACAAATATTAAAAATATTGCAGAAATAAAATTACACAAAGTTGGATTCTCATTGCCTCCTGCAGGAGTAACTTAACCTTTGGCCCTGCTGCATTGCTGTAGGTGTTTCTGAAGGATGTGCTGTACCAGAAGGTGGAGGAGCGATGGAAGAGCACACAGACCTGGGCTGCTATCACGCTACAACGGAATATCCGTGGTTTTATCTGCCGTCGTAATTACCGCTACTTCCGGCAGAAGGCCATTGTCCTCCAGTCACATATCCGGGGTCACCAGGCCAGGTGGGTCTCAGCAAAGGCCTTTCATCAAGTAAAGAAGGAGAAATGAATGGAGAGAGTAATGCTGAAAACATGATATAATAAAGGACAATCTCAAGGAAGTGAAACTGATTGAAAGAAGTAGGCTGGTCCTTAAACATGATCTGAGCTGTTGGGTGGGTAAGGCCAAGGGTGTAAGAGAGAATTTATGGGGGAGGGGGGCACAACTCAATAATTTAAAACCAAAGGTCTGTTTTTGGGGAAAGCCAAATTAATTATCGGGGGTACACATCACCCCCCCCCCCCCTCCACCTCCTATGGTTCCTATGCCCTTATGCAAGTCTATAGTTTCTTTAACATATAACAACAATAGGAGTGAACCGATGGGGATAGAAAAGTATGCTCTGTTTTTGCCCCGTTTTTCTTTAGGAGTGTATCTCTTAACAAACACCATCACCTTCTGTGTGAGGCAGGAAGCACTACAAGAGAATGAAGCAGTCCTTCACCCAGTTTTGGGCAACCATGATGATCACCAGAAACACCTTAAAGAGGAAGCAGTGGCGAGTAAGAACACTGGGGCAACAATGAACTGGGGGCTTCCTGAAGAAACATGTTCAAACATAATAGCACTACACGCCTTAGTATACTACAGGAATGCTCACACTCTGCTCAGTTCCCTTCATTGTCATATGCAGCTTATCTAAGCTACATGTCACATAAAAACTGTGCGGAGTTTACTTAGCTCCTATCATTTATCTTACCCACACAATGATGTCATATTGTAAATTCTTTCCTTGTTGCATCTTACTGTATTATGCGTCTACATATTTGCATGGGTGTGTCTTGTCATTCTTTAGTCTTTCTTGATTTTGTGATATTAACATCGCAGTACTTATCCTTCTCCTGACAATCTAAGCCTTACTTTTAATACTGCTTTCTTGTAGCACTTTTCTAGGGAACTGTAGAGCAGTGGTTCGCAATCTTTTCTTACACCGCAACCCAATTTTTATCATGCCAACTGAGTCACAACCCGTTGTCAAGTATAGGTTTAAATTAACACTATGATCAAGCACGCAGTGCACTCTGCAGTTTTCTCTGCTTATCTCACAAATCTGAATGGATGTGCCAGTGAATTTTAAATTAGTCATCTGTGGTTTGGTTTCTTGGGTTGGCTGAGTGTTCACTAGTTTTGCGCTAAGCATTTGCAGAACAAAGGCCCGTTTATATATACAGTAGGTTCATTTTAGGATTGGGACTATGAAATCTGACTGTGGATCAGCCTACAAGCTTGCTGGTTTTAAAATGATTTCCAACCCTGTCTTGTGACCCTTGATAATCATACTGTAGAGTATGATTTGGGCATGAGGTTCTCATTAAAAAAAAAGATTAACTGAAAAGAAACACTAGTCTGCTCAAGCTGCTGAACCATAGACACAATTGATTCTAATTGTGGATCCCCACAAAACAACCTTCTTCCACCTCAGTTTTAGGAAGGTAAACAGTTAATAAATGATCCGAAGGTTCCTGCTCCAGAAGCAAAGTAAACTATGAAAGCTATGAAATACATTAATTGATATATTACTCAAGATATTTAATTGCTATTGATAATTAAAGGTTGACATTTGAAAAATAGATAGTTTAACTCAGTTATTTGGATGACTTTCATAAGTACAATATCTCCTTTGCTAACGTTTAAATTAATACCTTTTGAAGAGTCACATTTAAATGAACAAAATGTACAGAATCTGACATGGTGAAACCTTACCTCTTTATGGTATGGAATACAACATTATTATTGTCTTAAGCTTTAGCACTGATAATTTCTGTAGGTTGTAAAAGGGGGTAAAATCCCGAATTATCTTTAAAAAAACAGTTTTCTCAAGTATCCAATTATAATTATGCACCACCATGTAATGACTGCAGCAAAGAAACGCCCAAAAGGCTGGTATTCCAAACGTGTCATGCACTTACAGTATCTTCCTAGGACAGGACCACAAAATACAAATCTGTCATCACATATTAAAATTCCATATTCTAATGAATCTAGTGCTGTTTTTAGTATGCTCTCACTATGTCTTACTTCGACTACGCACTACAATGAGTACAGTACCATATGTAGTAATTGATTACAAAAAGGTCTATGATGGAATCTACTTTGATTTTCAGAAGGCATTTGATGTTCTGCCCCACAAACGGCTCTTGCTTAAGCTCAAAGCTGCAGGGATTTTAGGAACTGTAGCATTTTGGATTGAAAACTGGTTAAGAGACAGGATCAGTGAGTAGTTATTAGAGGCACAATGTCACAGTGGGCCGGTGTTCATAGTGGGGTACCACAGGGTTCAATTTTAGGACCATTATTGTTCCTAATTTACATTAATGATATTGACACCAATATACACAGTAAACTGGTTAAATCTGCAGACGAAACCAAGGTGGGTGGGGTAGCAGATACTGATCTAGCAGCACAGAGGCTACAACGGGTTCTTGATTTAATTAGTGACTGGGCTGATACCTGGCAGATGAAATTTAACATAGATAAATGTAAGGTAATCCATGCAGAGAGCTGAAATATAAAGTACAAATATTTATGGGTTTCACTGAAATAAAGGTAGCTGATTATGAGAAAGACCTCGATGTGTATGTTGATGCTTCCATGTCCCACTCTTGCCAGTGTGGGGAAGAAATTCAGGCCAAAAGGATGTTGAGTTCCATCTCTAGGTGTGTGGAGATTAAGTCAAGGGAGGTGATGCTACGATTATATAATTTCTTGGTAAGACCCCACCTAGAATATTGTGTGCAGGTTTGGTCACCATACCTTAAAAAGGACATTGCTGTCTTAGAAACATTGCAATGTAGGGCTACAAGAATGATTCCTGGTGTTACAGGAATGTTTTATGAGCCATAATGCTAATGTCTTTTGTTTAGCCTTGAGCAAACGAGACTAAAGGGGGACATGATGCAGGTATATAAGATTTTAACAGGTCTGGATGCTGCTCAGCCAAAAGGCTATTTCAATATTACTTTAAATACTAGAACTCATGGCCATAAGTGGAAATTAGCGGGATCAAATTTTAAAATGAATTTGAGAAAGTACTTAGTTTGCAAATTTCTTATGTTCTTAATAATGATCCGCACATGTTTACTCTAAGAATGTTTGCATCAAAAATACCAGTGGAGAATATTTTGCTCTTTCATGGTTTTTTAGCCAGTTACTGATGACATGCCAGTTATTTATTAAGCATGTATAGTGCCCTGGTAAATATTTCAGCTCAGAGTTTCGTTTTGACCAAATAACTGTCCCGCCCATTTTCTTCCTTCTTGGACTTCAACCTCTTGTCATATGTGTGGCACCTCTCCCATTACCTGCCCAGAATACCACTCATTTTAGCAGGACAGCAGGATTTCTATATTGTATTTTGACAGGTAAGTCTATCCCATAATCTTTTTCAATAATCTGATATGTATGCATATGAGTGAAAGTGAAAAATCACAGGCTAGAAGACAAGAGGGTGCGGTCAGCTGTGGGTTTGAATTACACATGAATTTCAGGCTCTGCTGTATTATCTGGTAGTAAATGTAAGTTCAGGTTTTTGTCGTGGTCAAAGAGTTCACTTGAAACACATTTTCTTATAAATTGCTTGAGTGTCTGTTTTGCATTGTTGTGTCTTTCTTTTGCCTGTCATTTGTTGGTAAGGTTTGGACTATGGTCTATTTAAAGGAGTGTGATGAGCGCTTATTTGCAAGAATGAAATTGAGGCGCTGTAATGCATATAACCATAACATAAAAGGGAATTCTAAAAATATCAGAAAGGTTTTTCTATTTCCATATTGTGCTTATGGCATAATTATAACATAATTAGGTTTGGTAAAAGTTCCTTTGGCAGGTATGATAGGAGTGTCCTACTCACTTATTTGTTGTACTAACCCTTCACACAGAAACCATTTAAGTTAAGTAATGTAAAATGTTAGTTACATATTCAACATATGATATTTTATTAAAATGTTAAATACCTGTATATTTATTGTTACAATAGGGAAACACTGCTATCTAATCACAACATAATATTGAAATAAAACTCAGATATTTTAAGAAGGAAGTGGATGTGGATTTAAAACTGTTTCTGCTAATCAGCTATTTTATATATAACTGCACATTATAATTCTCTGGTTTTCATCAACAGTTACAGTATGATGTATAACTAGCAAGTTGATGGGTGTTATAGCTGCTGTATAACAAAAACAACAAAGAATACAATTTTAAAAACCAATTAAAATATAAAACATACAAAACATTGCTATCAGGTCAAATGTGGTGTTTTTGCATACTGTCTTGACTTGGTTCTGTCCAGGAGCAGCAGCCCGTGATAATCAACTAGCACCATACTGTTACATAAAACACCTGTACAGCCACTGCCTCTGTAACCACTATCACAATATAGGACTGATTATGGGAAATCTGAGTACACTGAAAAGGGCCATAATCTTATAATGCAGAACTTGTGTCCCCTCATGCACGGCACCTGTGCTTGCATCAGTCAATGAACAAGACCAAGTCTGCAATAAAACGTGATGTCACAGCTTGATTTCTGCCCTCTGATTGGGTTTTTGCTGTCTGAGGTGGAGCAAAAGAACATTTTATTGTCCCTGCCTTATAAAAGGAAGTGGTGCCTAGAATAGAACTATAGAAAGATCCTTTGGATTTGACTGTTTGCTTTTCATCCTTGGATGAAACAAAGGTAATAATGGGGTAAGAGAAACACTGAAGTAAACCCCAAAAAGAACGGAAGACAGCCGAGTCGCAATGTAGACGTCAGAAAAATAGAAATATATACCCAGCTCTGGTAGGGTACATACACAGGTGAGACAATGCTCATACAGTAATGGATGATAATGGATGTTATTGATTTGTTTTTCTTATATATTATGTATGTTGGCATTTTCTTTTCAAAAGTTTCAGGCAGCTGTATTTAAAATTATACTTAAATGACTTACATATTATGAAAGGAATTTCTCATTTCTCAACATATATTATTAATTTCTATCTTATTCTGTTTATATTTCTTTGTATTGTCCACCTGTTTCAATACAAACCCTTTTATGTTGTTTCCATGTTCCTATGTCGACCTTAAGGCTGCAGCACAAATACCAGATGCCTTAGTAAAATAATAGATTATCTTTTTTCTCCAAAACAAGGCGGTTTTATGCTTGTGTGGGCATGTGACAAGGTGTATATTTTTTTTCAGGGACGCAGAAAGAAGAACATATTGAGTGCAAACACAGTGACAGGGAAAACCCAGTCTGATTCTGCTGGAATGGTGGGTCAACATGCACCCAGTCCTATTACTTCATTTGTATTGTATCCTAACCACTGTGTGTTTCATGCTTACTGTATATTCAGTGTTGGGTAATTCAGGTCCAGAAAGTAAAAGTCCTGACCGGGGTATTATTTCAACCAACCAGTTGAGTATTCTGTGACTGTGACACTTTATGCTTAACTTGTTAATTGAAACAAAATCTTGACTTTTACTCTCTGGATCTTAATTATCCAACTTTTCTACTCTAGCCCTAGCCTAGCCCCATCTAAACTGGTTTATTTTTGCTTTAAGGATGTGGGAATGTTAGAGATCCCAGTGGAGCTCTCTGCCAGACTGCGTGGAGCAACTGGTGAGTTCACCTGTCATATTGCGGAATAGGATGATATAGGCTGCACCAGTGATTTATTGAGGTGGACTTTAATCAGTCCGTTCTGGTCCTGTAGGCAGGCAGCCTGACGGCTCAGTGGATAGTACTGCTGCCTCACACCTCCAGGCTGGAGCCTTTACTTCCTGGGTTTCCCCCAGTAGTTGAAAAAATGCAAATAAGTGAATTTGTATCTTTAAGTTGCCTTTAGTGTGTGTATGAGCACATGCCTTGAAACTGACTGGTTTCCATCCAGAGTTGCTCTGTGCTTGTTGGGATAGACTTACAAAAGCACTGTAGTGGGAAAACAGGTATAAAAATAAGATAAAGTGGTTGGCGGACTTGCTCTCTTGCTGACGTTTTTCAAACCATAGGGCGACGTCCTGGCTCTGGGGTCACGGAGGTGGCCCCCCCACAGGTCAAAGCGGAGCACAACCTCGCACTGCCTCAAGATATTAACAGCTTTCCCTTCTCTCGATATGCCAACACCGAGCTGAATGTAAGACATCTGTGTTCTGTATAGAAATACAGAAAAAAACATGTTTGAAAATAAAACACATACAGAAACTCTGTGACTTTCCTTCTTATGCTCCTGGCTCAGGAAGGATGGTGCCAGACCCAAGGCTGCCCTCTTCAGTGGCCTCTGATTTCCCTGAGCCCTGAAGATGCCCGCACAGCCCTAGAGATTAATAAATTGGTGAGCATGTCTCCACTGACCATACAACAGATAAGGGCACAACAAAACAATGTCCAAGCCAGACCTGATGTACGTAAAACTGCTTTGTTCTTTTTTTTGTTTGATTTTCTTTTTTGCTCAGATTCTGCGCTTTTCTGGGGACTCTGACCTTGGGGGATGGCAAGAGCAGATGCTGGGGAACTACATAATCGAGAAGGGGCTGGCAAGACCCTCTCTGAGGGATGAGATCCTGTCCCAACTGGTTTTTCACACTTGGGGCCTAGAGGATGGGGAGACAGCCTTGCGGGCTTGGCTGCTGATGGCCTGCTGCCTGAGTACATTCACCCCCTCTCCATCCTTGGATAAGCCCTTGCTGAAGTAAGCTGACTATTTTTGGCATATTTTCCTCGATGAAAATGTTGCAGTGCTCTTAGATTCTTGCCTTGGTGCCACTTATTCCATTCAGGTACGTGTCAGACCACGGTCCAAGAAAATACCGATCGCTTTGCCAACATAAGCTACTTACTTCCCGGCCACAGCCAGCCCCAGCCTGCAGAGTATATCCTGCTACACAGCTGGAGTGGACAGCCAATCAGAGGACAGGAAAAATGGTTTTGGATATCGACACCTTCAGTGGTATGTGGCATCACATATAGCAAAACCCAAATAGCTATAGTTACCTGCTGGAAAATATTTGTAGTTATTTTCAAGAAAAAATAAATGGGATTCCAGCTTGGCCTTTTTATACATTTTTATTCAAGCATTGTACTTCAGCTGTTTTTTTTTTTGTGACAGAGGAAACGCTAACAGCAGAGGTGGAGTCCTGGACTACAGGGGAGCAGCTAGCCTTATGGGTGCTCAGATTCAGGTATAGTTTGCATACGATCAGCATCATAATAAAAACACTATCAGGAAATTGCAAATGTTGCTATCTGAAACATAGCCATGAAATTACAATTGTTAATAAGGGAAGAATGGATGGTTTATTTGCATGTGAAGCTAAATATGTTTGTAGAGCAAACAAAATTGCTGGCATTAGAGTCATGAAGAGGATTTATCCATCTGCCCATCTAACAGCTGGTCAGGGTTGCAGGCAGCCTGTAGTCTATTCCAGACAGGGTACACCTTCGATTGGATGCCAATCCATCGCTTGGCACATATATGCAATTGAGAGATAGGAAATAGCCCGACTGTATGTCTTAGGACAGTGGCACAAAATTCAAGAGAAACCCAAAGAAACCCTGCACAAGTGGATGAGGGATTAAAACTGGAGGGGTGAGGCGGTTCAGGCGCATCCGAAATGGCATACTTATTTGCTGTGTAGTAGGTGAAATATAGTATGCAAAGTGAGCAGTGTCCAATACTTTGGTATGGATGAGACAGTAGGCAAACGGTACCCGAATGACATATTATATTCTGAGAAAGCGTCCAAACATTGGACGCTATGCTTTCCTTAAAGGCCACTGGAGCTGCAACCAGAGACAAAGAATTTTCTCAGAAATTTTGTCAAGATGGTAGAACGTACAACTTTAAGTGTAAAACAATAACCAGTTACGTAAGTTGATCTGACTCTGTTGTAGTTTTTAGCAGTTTTTACCATGCTTGGGGGTCAAACTCCATCACTGGTACACACCTGGGTCAGGTAATGTGTGAGATGGTGCCTACAGTATGTCCGAGGACATTCATACTGTTCCTATGCGTACACAGAGTATGTACTACATTACAGTATGTACTACTGGATAAGTATGTGATTTCAGACACACTCTGAGTCACCATTTACACCATTACTTTATACAGTGGGCTAATTATACAAATGGATTTAATCTGTACATTCTTCATTATTACATTTTATTATATAATATTTTTTTTAATATATTATCCCAAGAAATGCATCTCTATATAGGGTAAGAAGTTTGGATAAGAGAATATTTTAAAAACTGATATGCAAATAGACAAATAAAATGAAAATAAATATATGGCTACCTCCATACCTGCAGGGTTGAGGATCATGTTTGGGTATATTGGCGGATGGGCTGTTTTACAGGGGTTTGCCAGAAGCTCCACGTGGATGGTCCGTATCACTCCTGGCTGGGGAGCGTTGGACAGACTTGGCTGGCAGTGACTTTGTCATGGACCTTCTGGCGAAGGTGGAGGCTGATGTCCCACAGGCTGAGCTACTGCCACCACCACCACCTCCACCAGCCAATGAATACCTCTTCAGCTCCCAGAGGAACATGTGAGTGCCAAGGCACCACAGATACAAAGAACCACGACAGGAAAAACAGCAACCGCTGCTGGGCCATTTGTATTCTAAAGGGCTGTGTTTATATCACTGTAGTATTTGGTAAATATGTGCATTAAGTGCACCTTCATAATGATTTATAATGCATTCATAGAACATTAATAAGCAGCATGTATGTACAGTCAGGTCCATAAATATTGGGACATCAACACAATGCTAACATTTTTGGCTCTATACACCACCACAATGGATAT
>JAODKE010000101.1:12088128-12100183 GCA_026779605.1 Mormyrus hasselquistii | reverse complement strand
ATCCATTGTGGTGGTGTATAGAGCCAAAAATGTTAGCATTGTGTCGATGTCCCAATATTTATGGACCTGACTGTATACTGTAACATAGAGGTTATATGCCATGAGTGAGGTTGCTCACTGCATTTGTTTTGAAAGAAATGCAGTTGAACTTGACCAATGTTGCTCATTAAAGATATTACAAATGCTTTGTGAAACTTTAATCTAAATTAGCGTACAATATATGAATGTATTACGAAGATACATAATGGTTATGGCATGTCATACAGGCATATATACATGACAAAGCAAAACAGTGCTTTTTGAACTTATTATGTATTGCTTATGAATACGATTTTGTTTGTTATTAATGTATGTTAAAACTGTCATGTCTTGTCCTACTCGTTGAAGTGTTGTGGAATGATGCAGTTTATTTTCACCCTCCTTTAGGATGATGAACCTACATGATGATGAGTTCATTCCTCCTGCTCCATCGATGCAGGCCCCAGGACTGCCCTTCTCGGAGGCTTCCTGGAGCAGCAGTGATTACCCCCCTGTGGAAGGTGAGGGATGAGACATAGCAGGTGTGCAGTACTGGGCACATATTGAAGACTACAAACATACAGCTCTGAGCTATGCAACTATATATCTTCTTAATTACATCATATTCTTAGCCTTGTTATTTGATATTTCTAAATATGACCATGTCGAAAAGATTGAAAGTGCCAATAGCTGCGTTTATGCTCCGTTCTTCAGGTTCCAGAGGTCGGCAGTTTGACACTTTTGTGGATGACCTTTTTGACCCTGTGTGGGACCAAGCTGTGCCTGTCAGTCCAATAAGTACTATAAAATAGCTCAGTGTAAATGCTTTGACTAACTTATGCTTTTGAGTAATAAACAATGAGCTTTTTGTGACGTACTGCATGCAGGTACCTTTTGTCTGTCCATCTGTTCAATCTCCTTTATTGAGGCAGCGTTTATGGTTTCAATGCACTGGTGTCTGTGCTTTAAGGACGCGGAGAGAATGGCTATGCTGAATCGACGTTTGAGGGGAGGAGGTGGTATAGGCCCCATGCAACCTGGAATATATCCTACCACAGGTATGCAGATCATGTCACTGCCTTATGTGGAGATCTAGGTGTTCCTTATTATATAGATATGAAAATAAAGTTCCCCCATTCTTGCAGGTGTTCCAATGACAATGCCAATGGCAGGTTATTCCATGGGTAAGACAGAACCTGCTGACTGGTGTTCATTTTCTACATATTCAGAGGTGGAAAGTTCTGGTTGAAAAAGTACAGATCCAGAGCAAAGTTTTGTTTAAACCGACCAGTTGAGCATAAAGAGTAACAGTCACAGAGCACTTAACTGGTTGGTTGAAATAAAACATTGGTCTGAATTTGTACTTTCTGGACCTGAACTTTCCACCTCTGCACATATTATACACTTCACTGATCCTCCTGTGCAGAGTAATGTAAATTTCAAGAGCAGTAATGCTTTTACAGCATCGACAACTGACACATATTAATCATTATCATATTAGCTTGTATCTGTTTATACGTGTTCCCTCGGTTAAGGTCAATCGGTGTGTTTTAATATTTAAATATTTGTCAGAATGTCTGTAGCAAATCTTATAAACGCCAAGTCCTATTTGTTCTTTCAGTCATCTGCTGATCTGACCCTCTGGCATGATGAGCTTTGCCCTTTGTCTTCCCGCAGGGATGCCTGCAATGCCGAGCTATGCAGCTGTGCCTACCATGCCGACAGCAGCCCCAGTGTTTCCAAGCATGCCTGGTAAGGAGCTGGACCACACTGGCCTTGGAATGTTGCTAAAATAGATAGAAGTACTGCCTTTCGCTGAATATATCTTAATGAAAAGGTATGATGATGCAACCTGCCATGCCCCAGCCTGCACCAGTAATGGATCCCCAGCAGATGGCAGCACAGCAGCAGGCCTTCATCAGCCAGCAGGCTTTTCTCATGGGAAGTACTAGGAAATACAATACGTTTTTCTGTTTTTAGCGAAACATCATGATTTCTGCAGAGAGAGAAATCCAAGTATATATATAGAATATATATTTGTTACAGGCTCAACAGATGACTCTGCAAGCCATAAGCCTTTCACAGCAGCAGCAGCAGCAGGAGCAGCTACAGAGGGAGCGGCAGCAGCGTTTAGAGCAGCCACTGCCAACGCGAGAGATAGTACCAAGAGCAGCACCTGTACCTGCCCTTAAACCACCTCCCACGACTGCTCCCCACCAGGAGACCCCAGAGTCTCAGCATAGGCACAGTACCCCAGAGGTATACCCCTTACAAACCCTTAAGGCTGATTTAAACTTTTCCGTAGAATCTACGCCATCGGTAGCTGCATACCCTACACCCTAGCATGACATCTGTAGTTAAATTTCTAGGGAGGTGGGTGCCAGGCTACAGCACAGACTGAGGAAGTATAGCTTAGCCTTCATATGCTAAGCTAAGTCACACCACTAGTGTCATGGCTCATGCACAGGCTACGGAAGTATAGATCAACCTTCATATGCTAAGCTAAGTCAGACTACTAGTGTCATGGCTCATGCACAGACTATGGCACAGGCTACAGAAGTATAGATCAGCCTTCATATGCTAAGCTAAGTAAGACCACTAGTGCCATTGCTCATGTATCACTTTTTTAAGGCTGTTTGAATACAAATATTTTGACAGCCAAAGGAGATTGTGGACACTTCTGGGACTGATGAGCTAGAATCCTTTAAAGAGAAGAGAGACTTTTTCCAGAGGATTGGTAAGGACAATGAAACAAGACCATGGCTGTTTTACTCCTGGTAACCTTCAATATGTTTGATGCATTTGACTCATTCTACATCGCTATTTAATATTTAAATTTAATTATTTTATTCTTTTATTATTTTATTTTAATTTAAGTTTGTTTTCTACGAACAACCTCTTTCTATTTATAATAGAAACATAAATCAGTTCAAAATAAACAGAAAAGAAAATAAAAATGGAGCTGGGAGCAGCAGTCAGTTTAACGTCGTAGTTAAATTGTTTAGTTGGACGCACACAATCAAATCAGTTTCAGGCATAGCACAATTTAATGTGATGATACAGATATGTATTTGGGTGCAGCATGTGGCTCAGTGGGCTAAACCTGTGTGCCATAATCACAATGTTGCAGGTTCAAACCCAGCCTCAGCATGTCTGTGGGTCCTTGAGCAAGGCCCTTAACCCCCAGCTCCCTGGGAGCCTCTACAGGTGGCTGCTCTTCGCGGACAACTTGCACTACAAAAAGAGCAAGTTGAGGGAGGCGTAAAAAAAATTTCCCCACGGGGATCAATAAAGTTTCATTATTATTATTTGTAATTACTGATGAATCACACACATGAATTGTACCATTTTCATTATTTATAGCCAGCAACACACAATACTTTGCTCTGACCTAAAGAAGATACCATAGAAAGTATGCTCTTAACCACGACTCCAGCACTTTAATAAGAAACAGGGCAAGATAAAATGCATTATTTATTTTTAATGTTTTTTTACATAGACACACTCACTAATAGCGTATACGTAGTCATATTCACAATGCTGTGGCCATGCCCTTTATTTTTATTGAACTTGTGATTATTATTGTGTGTTCCCTTGCTTTTAATTCCTCCCCTTTGTCTCACAAGGATCACAAAAAGTCAATCCTCCACCCAAGCCTATGACACCACGGCCATCCCCCATTCAGACGGTGGAAAAGAGAAGCACCCCGGAAGAGCCCAAGCCTCCACCTTCAAGGACACCAAAAGGTCAGATTCTCACTCAGAAACGGCAACTCTGGTTTGGCCAATAAACATGTTTTAAGATCAAACTGGATTAGCAGATGAGGAATGAAAAAGGACTTTGCCTTAAATGTTCAGATATAAAAATGCATAACGAGATAAATTACATCAAGCTCTTTTGATAAGAGTTTCAGCTAATTGCCATGACCCTGTAGCATACTAGATAAGTGGTTATGTAAGATGCATGGATGGATGATGTGTACTACAGATTATATATGCAGTGTCCTTTTACAGCTAATTAAAAAGATTGTTTACTTAGTAACAGATTACTGTTTGGATAAAATTCTATCTAAGGTAGATAAAATTTCCTCCCCCCCCCCAGCAAAGCCACCCCCTGAAACAAAACCAGTGAATGAGGACCTCCCCTCTCCCCCTTCTCCTAAACCACAACCTAGCAGCCACATACGGGAAATTGTCAAACTGTATCAGAATCGCCCTGTTCCTGAGCCTGTACCATTCAAGCCTGTGAGGTCAGTTTTTAAATATAATTATATATAATATAATTGTTTCTTGGGTCTGTGCAGCTGATAGCAGTGAAAATTCTAATAATTATGACAGATACAGGCTTCATGGAAGCACTGTGAAACTTTTTTTAAGGGGCAATTTAATTTAGCAGAATTGTTCATCGTTCATTAAGTCAGAAGACTTGAAGAGATGGTGCAGCTGGAAATTATGGTTAAGTGATGTTTAGCCATAAATGACAGCAATACAATATAAGCAAGCAAACACATCTAATGATGTCAATGATTTTGCTGATTCTTAACTTAAGGATTCCTGCAAAATCTTTTGTGAAGAAAAATGACCCTAAAGAAGAGGCACTGGCAATTCTAAAGGCAAATGGACCAGTTGTGCCTTCCAAGGTGAGAACGTCACTTTGTCATAGCATTTGGATCTAGCACCATTAACTGTACATCTAATACTACCCAAGTACCAGTGTCTAAGAGTCTTAAAAGATTGTAGGTAACCCATTTTTCATAAACAAATCATTTTGTTGAGTCGCACAATAAATATCTGGATTACTTTCTAAAGTATTATAACATAGCACACCTTCCCAAAATCATCTTTCTTCAGTTTTACAATATATAAGTATAGTATAATATATATTAAATATAGTAAATATTGAATATCAACACAAAATAATATTTTATATATATATTATATTTTTCTACTGCTAAGTAGGCATTTTTTGAAGTGATTCAAATTAAGTATCACAAGGAAAATACCGCTCCCCACTTCCTGTGATTTTAACCAGCAACCTCGTCCAAAGTGCTGCATTTTAGCTGCTATACCGATCACTGTGCTCTCTTTGTACTCTTCGCAGAAAGAAAGAGTTCCTCTTCCAGTACATCAGAACCAAAAATCAGTGCCCCCTCCTCCAAACTCTCAGAGGTCCATCTCAAAAGAAATGAGGCAAAAGCAGCAGTCATTAGCTGACCTCTTTGGCTCTACCCGCTTCAAAAATCCACCCCCTCCACCAAATGTCCCCCCGCCACCTCCTGAGCCCCTCCCTGCTTTCATCCCAGACCCTCCACCAATGATGGCTCCAGTAATCAGTGAGTATCATCGCTGCAGTTTCTCTCCTGATGCACCAATAAAGCATATACATGCACAAAATATCAGAATAACAATCAGCTTAAAATGCCTACAGTCTTTAGGCTCTCCAGCTCATTTTGACCTCTGTGTTCTGTTTAAACAAGGATCAACAGCCCCATCCAAGCAGCTATAAGTGTTTGTACCCACATTCACATCAAGCAACCTGTATATATGTCAGCACTGTAAGGAACCCTTTCCAAGCTGATTGTGTTTGTTTCTGCAGGTGAGCCTAAAACACTCACCAGTGAGGAGACC
Organism: Mormyrus hasselquistii; assembly: GCA_026779605.1. NCBI lineage: Eukaryota > Metazoa > Chordata > Actinopteri > Osteoglossiformes > Mormyridae > Mormyrus > Mormyrus hasselquistii. Next base: position 12,094,538 of record JAODKE010000101.1, on the reverse strand, counting down.
ATTGTGTCACAGCTAGACAAATTTTCAGCCAGTGTTTACTTCTCATACTCTAACATGCCTGGTAAATTCTTCCTGCGAAAAGAAGTAGGTACTACAGCCCGATGAAAAAAGTAGCTGCAGTGTATTTCAAATTAAGAAAATTATGGAGAATTAACCATGAATGGCTCTCAATGTACTTGCACCATTTTCCCTGTATGTTTCAGGTGTTCTACCCCAGGGAGAAGTTTAGCCATCCTTATGTCCTTAATCTTCTGTGTGAGCAAGTTAGTAAGAATTTGCACAGATTACTGATTTAAATCTGTCAGAACTGTATCATGTCCTGCTAATCATTCTCCTGGGTCTGTTTGTAGTTCTCTGATCATAACAGTTACCTTTGATTTTGGAATTCTAGACATCTGTTGAGATTTACAATATGCTTTGCCTCCAGATCATGAGGGACACCTACTCAGACTCCTGTATACGTATCTCCAGAGAGGAACGGCGGAAGATGAAGGACCTGCTGGGTATGGAATAATTCAACTACAATAAGAAAGTAATACAGAAATAGTGATTCTGTATGTGAATATAGATGTGCCTTCAAATCAACATTTTATATGTCTCTAGTTCAGACTGACGGTCAAATGAGTCCACTTTTGCTAAGTGCTGACTGCATATGATGTTCCACTCATTGCCATATTCACATGGTCACATCAACGTGTTCTCCAGCTGGATTTCATATAGGCACCAGTATCAGCGCAGTGCAGGATGACACTGTAAAGAAGAGGATCATAATGGCAGCCCGTGACAACTGGACCAATTACTTCTCACGCCTTTTCCCTGTGACAGTCAGTTGCCCGGGAAGCTTCTCACACGCATCCCACACACGGTTTGCTTTCTGAAAGCATGCCTCCCTCTCTTCTCATTACCGTTTCTTCTGTCAGGGTGGGAATTCAGGAGACACAGAGGCACTGGGGGTGTCGCACCGTGGGATTCGGTTGCTGCGAGTTGCCAGGGCATCAGGCATCAACCCAAAACACCTCAAGGTGCTCCGCAGCTACAGGTAGGCTGCATCTCTTCCTACCGCTTCTACTTCAGTAAACCTTTACAATTAAAACAGTTACCCCTCCTTAAAAATCACACACAAAGGCAGACTGCCTTCTTGGCCTCTTAAGGGACAACCACGCATCATTATACTCATTTGAGTATGTACTATGTCAGATTCTCTTATCATACAGTGTTAGGAGATATGAATGTGTATGCGTTTCCTGCTGGCCTTGGCACAGCTACGCAGAGGTGCTGTCTGTGGAGCAGAGAGGGCCACACGTTGTGGAGTTCCTGCTGAAAAGCGAGCAGCTAGAACTACATTCGCCCCGGACCCCACAAATTGTTGCCATGGTTCGGTTCTTCATTACTGAGCTTCTCAAGGTAAATCCCTGAGGAATATCTTCTTTTTTGCCCGCTCTGTTCCCACTTGGCCGGTTTCATCTAGTCTCAGCTCATTTTCTTCTTCCTCTTGCCATTATGCTCACCCTGGCAACCAAGGAAATCGAATGAATAGTACACGTAACCCATTGTTCCTTTTCCTGGTAATGTTTCAGGACTCAGCCCACGTGGTGGCCCTAAAGAGCTATGTGACCGATGATAAGAGCCTGCTAAGCTTCCAGAAGGGGGACATCATTAAGCTACTCCCAATGGAAGAGACACAAGCAGGTACAGCAGTGCCCTGGATAATACTGCAAAAAAAAGACTTGATCCCATAAAGCACAGTACGCAGCTTAACCCCACATAACCCAAAAATACATCCTTTTAAACCTAGCTTTGAGAAGTTTTATTGGTGACTTTACTTAAAGCGCTCATCTATAATGTATTATAATGGTGCGTATAGGAATTAATAAAGCATGACAGCATCTTCTATTGACAGTCATAAGGCACATATTATTGATTATAATACTTACCTAATTCTAATGAAGTTCTCATCTATAACGCACTATATATACCTTCATAATGCATTATAATGGTCGTTATGAGCATTAAGAATGCTTTGTGCTGCATTGTGAAGATACTTATAGTGCATTGTCAATGAGAGCTTCATAAAGCAATCATAATGCATAATTAACATGGCTATGATGTGCTATGCCCTTTTATAAATATTTATAGCCATATTTATAATGCTTTATGAGTGCATTATACTGTAATGTATTCTGAATGTGTTCATAGATTCTTATAGACATGGCATTCATATAAAATGTTACCATTTAATTTTTCCTTTTTTTTCAATTTTAACTTTTATGTTTTATCTCCAGATTTTTGAAATAAGCATCTTTTTTTCTTGTGATCAGGTTGGAAGTTTGGCTCCATTGGTGGGCGCTGTGGTCTTTTCCCTGTCAAGCTGACCCAGCCTGCGGCCCCCCCAGACTATCACTGCACCCAGATTGAACGGCGGGACGAGCTCCGAAAGAGCTTACGAGTGAAGCCTCCCTCAGGCCTGCCACAGAAACAGTCGACGAAGTCCTCACCTCCAGACACCCCCGTGATGAGCGAGTACAGGCATGAGGGCTCGCCTCCAGTCTCCGATGGCGACAGCCAGGAGTTCTTTCTGATGGAGTTTGCAACGAAGTACTTCAGGGAGGCTGCGACGGGGTGAGGGACGTGGTCAGCTCTCATTTATCAATTTAGGCTTTTAAATGTTTCACATCTGGAATCTTCCATGCCAACTCTACAAAAAAACCCTATCATAGAATAAACAAAAAGCCCAAAAAACTAGCTCCCAGTTCATGAAATAATGACATAATGAGTCTCAGTATTTTCTAACTACTCTTCTCTCTTATTCCCCCATGCTTTTCACAGATTGGGCTGGAAGGGTTTAGCTGCTGAGGGAAGAAGCTGTGCAGAGATGGTTCAGTACACAAAGGTTGGGCTTGTTCCACTTACACTGAAGAAAAAGAATAACAGGAATAAAATAAATCCAAGCAAGACCATTGTGGTAACAATATTTCTCACGGTCAGGTTCCCATTCAGGAATCCCTGATCTTCTACTCAGACAATGAGCTGAACGAGCTTGCAGCACAGTGCTTTATGAGTGAGTCTCTCTGCCCCTTACTAAAACCAGCTTACATATTCCTTCTACACATATCATTCACTTTTCATTTGGTTCCCTCACTTCCAGGCGTGATGCGATTTATGGGGGACCAGCCTTTGATGAAGCACCAGACGGAAGGAGATTGTTTAAACAGCATCTTGCAGGTTGGCCTCCTTACATACTACATAGAGACATGCGTCTCCATATGAAAAAACAGCTTGTTTCATATAAGGCTATCATTTTTATTTCATTTATGACAATAAATGATGTTTTTTATATGTTCACTACAAGTCAGTGTTTTGATTATGGCCATATTAATACCAAAAAAACACACTTGACATGTAACGCACTCAATAAAAAAGCCTGTAGGAAATATATAAAATATTTCCATGAACTTGTGACCACATGTGATTACATATGACTTTAGTAGGAAATACTTGTTTATGGCTTATTGTTTCTTAATAAAGGTATATATTGTTTTTATATTACTGTAATGAAAGACATGTATGATCTCTCCAAATTCAGTTGATTTAATTAGACATGAGAAAATTCACTGAGATGTGTTCTGTTCTCAGAACCCAATGTGGATGTATCAACTGAAAAAGAAAGTTTCATTTTCAACATACTCATTCTAGTTGTGTGGAACCACTGTCCATGATTTAGCGTTCATTCATTTAAAGAACTATGCATGAAAAGTAATACTGACGAAAAATGTATTTAATATATATTTTACAGGAATAAAGGACATATATAACTAATGGTACATACATTTAATATGGATTGTACATGAATGTAGGACTGATATGTTTGACAGTAGATTTATTTAATGTTTTTACATCAAAGGACATATATGTCTAATGCCCCATTACGTTAATATGAATTTTGCCGTGTGATCCTTAATAGGAGAAGCAGTGGCAGAAAATCCATGGATGCATTTTTATTTTGAGTGTCATATAAAGAGTAAAAAACATGTTATTTTAAAAATAACTTTTCCATGTGGGATGCTTGATGTCGGGGGACATGTTCTGAGAAATGTGTCAAGTGATTTCATCATAGAGTCAGGGTCGGCAGCTCTCACGCATCTTGTGCCACTCACACTTTCTGACTTTCTGACACAAGAAATCTTGCGACAAATCTATACTATTCCATTATAAACCTAAAATGAGCTACATCAAAAGCATAGGGGTAGTTTGCAAACTGTTACGTACATGTAAATGTATGTGTAGTCTTGTCTCAAATTGAAAATCTCACACCAGCCAGCTGACCAAAATTGGTGACACTGAATATACTTATACAAACCTAGATGGTATAGCCTACTACACATCTAGGCTACACTATTTTTTTTTGTAATAAGTAGAAACAGTACACTGTACGATAATAACAAAAGTTAGGTGTAGTACATATGTAAACCAAGAACAGTTTATTACCATTATCCAATATTATGTGTGGTACACAATTGTATGTGCTACACGTTTATTAAACTGACAGTGCAGTAGGTTTGTTTACACCAGCATCAGTACAAACACGTGAATAATGCACTGGACTATGATGTCACAACAGCGACAATGTAACTAGATAGAAGGAATTTTTCAGCTCCATTATCTTATACAATCATTATAATCACCTTTGTATATGCAGTCCACCGTTATGCCGTGCATGACTGTATATGCAATTCTAAGGATTTGTGGCTGATTAGGATTAACTTGTATCTTCCTACTACAGCTGGGGAAGGAGAAGGAGTTCCTGAGGGATGAGATCTACTGCCAGGTGATAAAGCAGACAACCCAAAACCCACGCAAGTGAGTTGCGGTCCAACAGAAGTATGAGCATGTTTGTGCGACACTTCTCCCAGAAGCCCTGTAATGTGTCATGTGTCTCCATGCAGGGAGAGCTGTATCCTTGGCTGGCGTCTGATGAATCTTGTGACAGGTTTCTTCCCATGCTCAAGCACCTTGAGGCCCTATATTGTCCGACACCTGAAGGACTGTGCCCAAGACTCTGCACACCCCTATCAGGGTAGGAACCTCTTTGACATAGATCCACTAACCTGGCCTGCAGAAGTATATTAATGCATACACTATGGCTGTCACTTTTTAACCAATACTCCAACATTTGCTCATGCATGATATGAAAAATTCGACTCAAAGTATAATTAACAAATTAGAATGTTAAAGTGTCAGGGAGTCATTCGACCATTTGTTGTAATTTTGTTGTTTGCCATCTACGGAGCCCTAACAAGGTCAGGGAGGAAAATATTTTTAGTTTTGTGTTCCCTTACAATACTTTTGCGATCCAACTACAATTACCCACTTGCCATTTGCTGCAACGTGACGGCATGGATAAACCTGAAAAATCCAGACATGTCCTGTAAAGTGTAGTTTAAGCATTAAACTATGGGGGACAATGTATACCATGTAACTTTAATATTATGCGTTTCAATATGTATTTATTCATAATTTTGCTGTGTCCATTCACCGCCAGTGACTAAGCAAGACAGCTGGGCTACTGAATGTGAACACAAACGCTGAAATGTAATACAAACATTGAAAGATATTACAACGGGAAAACTGCAAATAAAGCTAACTTTATCGCCGTGTTGGAGTTAAGGTTTAAACTCGAACCCGCTTTCTGGAATATTTCAGTATATATCTGCATATCCCCACAAACATCAAGTGAGAATACCAGGGAGGTATAGCAGAAAGTGGGTTCAGGTTTAAACCTTAACTATGACACTGTGGTAAAATTAACTTTACATTCAGTTATCCGGCTGTATATCTTTCAACAAAAACAAGCAACACCCCTTGGTCTTTCCAGATTTCTTTAAAGGTGAATTTTAATTAAAATTTCAATGTTTGCGTGTGCACTTCACGTTCAATAGTCCAACTTTCTTGTTTACAGTCACTGGTGGTGAATGGGTAAGGTGTAATTATTAATAAATATGTATAAAAACACATATATCAAAGTCAAACGTGGCTCAGTGGGCTAAGCCTGTGTACCTGTAATCACAAGGTCACAGGTTCAAACCCAGCTTCAGCATGTCTGTGGGTCCTTAACCCCCAGCTCCCTGGGTGCCCCAACAGGTGGCTGCCCTTAGTGGAAAAAGAGGGAGGTATAAAAAGAAATTCCCCACGGGGATCAATAAAGTTGTAATTACCATTACTATTACATAATGTGCATTGTCCCCTATAGTTTAAATCTTAAAGCACACTTTATAGGACATGTGTGTATTGCTTGTGTTTATACTTCTTAGTCCATTAATTCCATGTTTTGTACTTTAAATCAGTGGTTCTCAACCTTTTTTTGCAGTGGGCCGCACTATGTCCAAGTTCAAGTCTCACGGGCCACATATTAT
>JAODKE010000101.1:12045864-12069646 GCA_026779605.1 Mormyrus hasselquistii | reverse complement strand
AAAAAGTCCTTGTAAGATTTCATTCTGAACACAATTACAAATGTACACTGAATTCCCTAAAACCCTTTACAGCATTGAGGGTTGAATAATTTTGAACACAACTGTAAATTCCTTTGCTGAGTACCTACTCCTCAGCAGTCTGCCTTATGATGTCATTCCCAAACCGCGTGTCCCTCTGCGATGTCACTCTCCTGTAGGTGGCGTTCCTCACAGTGAACATGGTGCGTTTCTGCGTAAAGGCCCCCAATCTCACACCTGGCTGCTTCAACTTTTTTCAGCTCCAGGTATGGGGGGCACTGGGGGGGGGTGGGGTAAAAACCCCATTTGTGCCTTAGCTGGTCTCATCTATATTGACGGCCCTGTATGTTTCAGTCTGTCTGCAATTAATTCGTCACAGTCTGTCATCTTTCCTCGTTGTTCGGTTGTTTCCCCGGTTGTGTGTTAGCCGTATTTTTGTGTTCTTGTTGGGCCCGCTGGCTTGACCTCTGCCCCTTTCGTTTGGCCTTGTCGCAGGTGATGGGAGTACTCCCCATCCTTCCCCTGCTCTTCCCTGTCATGTGGGTGCTGGTGAATGCCTATGGAGAAGCGAGGGTTCTGGCCGAGTCCAGCCACACGTCTCCGACTGGCCTGGTGAGAGCGCTTCGTCTCTTCCGTTCTTTCACACGGCGCCTTGCTGTGCTGTGCTTGCAGGTAACTCGCCTTCTCGGGCGACCCAGGCTGCACGTTGCCTTTATGCCTCATGTCCTCCTCCTGAGCGAGGGCAGGAGATGAAAGCCGTAATCAAGTTGAGGAATCCAGGGTAGGGAGGGCCATCTGCCTCCCCCCCCCCCCCGTATGTTAATTAGCCTTCTCTCTCGCCCCAGCTTGCTAAGTTCTCTGAGGATACACTAAGCAGCTACACAGAAGTGGTGTCTTCTCAGGTATACCTTCTGAATTCCTTGCCTCTTCCTGTCGCCGTGGCTCCCTCCCCATGCGCATTGCAGCTCTCCTCCTCTCACCCCACACTTCCCTGGCAGTTTTTTTGTGTCCTGGTCACCTTGCAGTGCTTCTTGCCTTAGTGCCCCCCCCCCCACCTAATAGCCAGTCTCCTGAGATTGTATGCCTCTGCTGTGTATTCCCATGGCTCGCATCTGTGGTACGTTTCTTGCGGCCCACTTTTATTTTTCCTTGAAATTTCTAGTTTTACTTATTTTCTCAGCTGCTGAAGTCCTATCTAGCCATCTTGTCTTTTTTCCTTTGATTCCAAACAATATGAGATTAAAGCACCGGACCTGATCTCTCAGCAGTTGTGCTCGAGACAGGTCTCACTGCATGTTTTGCAAATCCACCTCTTCCTGACCCCCCCCCCCCCCCACACCATTCAGTCTGCACCTGCACCTCTTCAGAACCCTTGAGTGTGTGCCTGTGCCACATCCTTTAACCTGAGCTTTGCATGATGGGACACTGGGTCATGGGACTCACGGTGCAGCATTTGAGACTCGCTCAGAATGCCCTGGATAAAGACTACTGGCAATTTTTTTTTTTTTTTTTTTTTTTTTACACCCAGAATGGCCTGCATGAATTGATGAAAGGTTCAACTCCGATGCCTTTATGTGTTTCCCTTGAAGTATGATTTTAGTGATAAACAATGTGAATTGTGTATCTTTTTGCTGCTGTTTGACTTTGATTATTCAACCTAATTTGATTATTAGTCTACTTTATACTGGTGTGCGTTAAGATTTCACAGTACCTTTTCATCACAAAGGAATGAAACGTTTGTTTCTGCTACTCTTCTGCCCTGCCCTGCCTCCAGCTTTTCCTGCTCTTAACTGACACCATCTCAGCTACTTAAGTTTTCACATGAAGTTGCAGGGTCCACGCCTGCTCTCGTTTTTTCCTTTCATGAGCAGGACTGGCTGACTGCGTGTGTCAGCTGGGCGCAACTTCATTCCTTGCTGGTTCTGCTCCTGTCCTAGAGGGCTGCTGTACAGGAGGTGCTTCTATGCAACAAAAGCATTTAATCCATTAGTGTATGTGTTTGCATATTTATTAGTTCGATTGGTGTGGAGCTGAATTGAGATCCTACTGCTACCGCAGCCCTGCATGTCAGGTGGAGGAGACTTTTAGCCTAAACGGGGCCAGTGTGTGGCTGGGCGGGTTAGTACACTGTGCCTGTTATTGAAAGATTACCAGTTCAGATCAGTAGACTCATGTCAATGTTGGGTCCTTGATCAAGGATCTTAACCCCAAATTGCTCTAGGGACTGATCCTACATTCTCTAAAATATGTCTACTAAATAAAATGCAATTGAATGTCATCACTAGTACAGGTGCACATGTGAAGTCTTATGTAAAGTGTGACTTCCCTGGTTGGTATAATAACGTGATGCTGCACAGTAGCAGTACACGCTGCACTGCTGATAGACTGGGGCCTCACTGCCTCTTTTGTGGTACCTTCACACTCACTGGTCCCGTCCCGGCTTTTCCCATCTTGCTTTATACTTTCCAAAGGGGTTATGGGAGTGAACGAGCCAATAGGCTTGAAGGTATCCTCATGGATGCCGCGCAGTGGCCAGTGAGGTGATGCAGAGTGGGTGGCTCCCAGACATGCCCATTATCCCTTTCTTGGAGAGATGAAAAGGATACGGGGTGGAGCTTCCGGCACGTTGCGCAATAAGGTTTCCGGCCGCTGATCCCTCCGTGTCCACGCAGGAGCTGTTGCGTTGCATCTGGAGACACTTGGTCAGCGTCCTGAGAGGAGAGTCCCAGACGCTGTGCTACACCTCGAGCCTGCTCCACAACCTTGGCTCCGTCACTGTGAGTGTCACACATGTGGATTTGTCTCCATGCTTGCCTTCTGCTCCGTGGTCTGCTGGCATTTGCCTGTGCTGACACATACTGGTTGTTTCCCTATCTGGCGCCAGGTGCTCTGCTGCGTAGACAAGCAGGGGGTGCTATCCTGGCCTAACCCCAGCCCGGAGACTGTGCTGTTCTTCAGCGGCCGTGTGGAGCCCCCCCACGACAGCCAGGACGATCTGCGGGATGACCTGTCAGTGGGCTCCTTCTGCCGGACAGAGGGGGAGGAGGACAGGGAAGAGGTCTGTAACACAGAGGAATCAGATGGTTTGGAAAACAGTGGCCGCTCCAGTCGATGAAATAAATCTGTTTCTCAGATGTTTTTTTTAAGTACCCCTATCAAGGGCCTCCCTGTGACTTGGTGGTCCTTCCTGGAGCCCTGTGACTCCTGGGATAGACGCATGCAAAATTGCATACTTACACAGTACATACTGAATTTCACCGGAAGCCTACTTGATCATTGGTGCACTATGTACTGTGCACTTGGACATACTTTTGTTTGCCATCTTGCATATTACCTCACCGGATGGTTTCTACTAACATAGCTTGTCCCCTGTGAAAGTTAAAAACTATTAAAATCAAAGAACTAAATATTTGAGTGGTGTAATTCTGCTATTGTTTTGGATTGAAATTTATACAGAGCCCGCACCTCCTCCACGTTCTTGACAAACGCTCATTGGCTGCAGTTCCAGTAGCATTGTGGGATAGTCCACTGGTTATAAATTTTGGAATTTTGCAGAACATAGTATGTCATTAGGGTACTGTTTGCCTACTGCCTCATTTGTACTGATTATGTGGGCACTGCTCACCAATATTTTACTTGCTACACAGCGAAAAAGTATGGGATTTCCGGCGTAACCTAGGATTAGGGAAAATACATCATCGGGGCATGGAAGCTCATTGGCTGCTCGTGTCCACAGGGCCAGGAGGGAGAAGCCCTGCTCTCCCTTCCTATGGAGCCCTCTGTTCCTGCAGCCAGTGAGCATGAGCCCAGTGAGACGATGTCGCACGACACCGCCCGCTCCTCAGACACCATGCGCCCACAGCGCCCTCCACAGGCAACCCGTGCCAAACACCCATCTGGCTCCAACGTCAGTTTCAGCCATGACACCGAAGGTGGTGAGGAAGACTCAATGCAGGTGAGAGAAGAGCTTCTCAGCTGGATTTGGCTTGAAGTGACTTGTGCAGCATATGGATTGTATTACTGTGTAGTCCATACGTTCCCACAATGTGATGATAATCTGTTTTGACATTGTGTGGACCATTTTTTTGGTCCCCACAAGGGGAAACTGTTTTATAAGAAAAATTTCAATAATGTCAAAAGTCTTATTTTGTTTGGGCATTTTTGTTTAAGCTTGGGGCTGGGTAGAGGTTAAGGATGTCAGTTGGGTTTCGAGTTTTTCCCCATAGAAATGAATGAATTGTTTGTGTGTGTGTGTGTGTGTGTGTGTGTACGCCCTGGGATGGACTGCCATCTAATCCAGGGTGTACCCCAGGTCTGTGCTGCCTGAAATAGGATCCACGCCCCCTTTGAACTGGATAAGCGGTTGTAAAATGGTTGGAATATGGGTACTGCATTGTCTGATTGGGGTATTGCTGGTGCCCCTTCAGCCCTGTGGGACGGAGCTGGGCTGCTGCGAAGCCGAGGACTTTGTGTGCGACTACCACCTGGAGATGCTGAGCCTGTCGCAGGACCAGCAGAACCCGGTCAGCATCCAATTCGATGTCTCAGGGTGGCAGGTCCACCTGCCCTCCCTCAAGCCGCTGGGCCTCAACATCCTGCTGAATCTGTGCAACGCTGGCGTGACGGAGCAGCTCTGCCGCTTCTCGGACCACCTCTCCAACCTGGCGCTTCAGGAGAGCCATGGGGCCGTGCAGCCTGTCCATGTGCCCTGGGGGCTGTGCGAGCTGTCCCGCCTCATCGGTGTGTGCCGCTGCCCCCAGCTCCTTCCAGTTCTATCTGTCTGTCTGCTCTTATCTGGATTTCGGGTTAGGTACAGCGCAGCTCTACGTTAGAACAGCATGAATCCACCCGGGGCTAGAAACTGCATCCATTCAGTCACTTTTTGATGGTCTAGTGCTCACAGAAAGTTAGTTTCCTAACGAAAATCTTAAACATATCTGCATATATAGTCCGCACAGACATTTTCTTTTAAGTGTCATCATTTTTTGACTTCATTTTTGTTCTTGCCATGTTGCTATTAATTGCAATTGTCACTGGCTCCCAAAGGGATACATTTTTTTGGTGTTATTGCTGAGGTGTCACCCAGTGAGACAGCTTTTCAATGAACTTTTATCTCTTTTAGAACTAATATTTTTAGTTATTAATTTCTAGTAGTAATAAATTTAGTTTTACTTAAAACTGGTTGTTTCTTGTGTGTATATGTGTATGCATGTGTGTGCATGTATGTATGTATATGTGTGTGTGTGTGTTTTATTTTGTAAACAAATGAAATGGTGATTTTTATCAAACCAATGAATTTGCAATACTTTAACTGAATTAAGCAAGCCTCCCTTATATACATGCCCCCCTGCTTAACAAATTTTATTGCCCAAATACTGGAACAGCATTGCTTTTGGAAACACCTTATGCTGGCATGAATAATTGGATGACATCCGTGCCTAATGTGAAATATTAAATTCCGATAGCAGGTGTTTGTGAGTTTAGTGAATGATTATAATAACAAATATATATTAAAAAAAAAAAGCTTTTAAATACCATGGCCTCCTATTACAGTCTCATTAGCCTGTGAATCACTTGTCCCCCTCTCTCTTTCCCGTCTGGATCTCTCTGAGCGCAGGCTTCACGCCCGGGGCGAGGGAGCTCTTCAAGCAGGAGAACCACCTCACCCTGTACCAGCTGCCGTCCGGCGAGAAGGCCAAGGAGTCGGCACAGCGGCGCCCCCACCACATCACAAAGCGGCAGCCGCCGATCAGCCACCTCATCAGCCTGTTTGTGCGCGACAGCACCACCAGTGAGTGTTTTCTCCTTGCATCAGTGTGCCTCTCGTCTCTTCATGATGAACTGGCCAGATCGTTCCTGTTTCTCCTCACAGATAATGTTCAGATGCTCTCCCACGGCTCTGCCGACCTCATTCTTGAGGCCTGTACTGATTTTTGGGACGGTGCAGATATCTACCCTCTTTCCGGCTCTGACAGGTGAGGTTCTATCTAAGAAAGTGACCATCTGGCTTTGTGGTTATAGCAGAACCCCTGACGTCACACTTCTGAGGAATGTACTCAGCCTGAATTGCAAGTAAATATTCAGAGTCCTGTAAATTGTTTGCTTTGGAAACTCATTTCCTTATATTTAAAAAAAAAAAAAAAAAACAGCTGGTGATTACCTCCTTCACTGTGGCTCTCTCAGGAAGAAGGTTCTGGACTTCTACCAGCGCGCCTGTCTCTCAGGATACTGCTCGGCTTTCGCCTACAAACCCATGCAGGTGTCCTTGTCGCCGCAGCTGAATGGAAAGTGTGTGGAATTGGCCCCAGGCCCCACCCTCTTTTCCGGGCTGGAGCTGCCCAGCACCACGCCCATCAAACATGGCAGCCGTAGGAACAGCTGGAGCTCAGACGGTGAGCCTGTGTTTTGCTCCATTCAAACCGCACATTCTCCAAAGGCCCCTGAGGTTTGGGGCCGCAAACAGTCACTGCATAAAATTTTAAGTAAACTCATTCCTTATTTAGGAGAGGCTAAAGTAGCATGTTCTGATAATTAGCCGGCTAACCACAATTATCAGTCTCTCCTCGCTAGCTATTTATAATCATAAGTCACTTGACAACAGGGACATGTTCTGAGAAATGCGTTATTTAGCGATTTTGGCCATTGTGCAAACCTCAATTTTATAGCCTACTACACATGAAGGCTACAGTAAGTATTGTTTTTTATAAGTCGAAAGATTACCATTTAAAATGACTTTCAATATAGTAAAATCCAGTGTCACAATTATTATTATCGGGTGCTATACTTTTGCATGGCTCGCAGTGAAATAGGTTTGTTCAGACCAGCATCATCACATGGGGGGGTAATGCATCGTGCTATGACGGTACGATATTATGACAGCTATGACCTCACTAGGCGATAGGAATTTTTCAGCTGTCTTTTAGTCTTATGATACCATATATGGCATCATGGCATTGCATATGTGGCCCATCGTTGATTGAAACATGGTTATGCGGCTCGTGTAGTTTTTCAAACATGGGAGGCAGGGAGTTTTTTTTTTTTTTTTTTGATATGGCCTCTGAATGAACAGCCCCACCTCTAAGAGGAACAAAGCATCCTCTGTGCTGCCTTTAGCCTGTCTGGCTTTGCCCTCACCTCCCTGTATCCTGTGTTCAGAGGGCATTGCAGAAGTGGTGGAGCGGGAGGACTGCGTGCAGGCCCTCAGCGGGCAGATCTTCATGGGCATGGTGTCATCGCAGTTCCAGGCCCGGCCGGACACGGTGCGGCTCATCGACGCCCTGGTCAAAGCCTGCATCCGCTTCGTCTACTTCTCCATGCAGGATGAGCTACGCAGCAAGGTGTGTAACTGCGGTACTGCGGGGCTCTGTGACGCCACGGGGGCGTCCCGGGGCAAACGCGTGACATGTAGTGTCCGTCACTCAGGTGTTTGCGGAGAAGATGGGCTTGGAGACTGGCTGGAACTGCCACATCTCACTGACGCCCAATGGGGATGGGAACTGCGACATTCTGCCCTCCAGCCCCAGCCATGCTGGCTCCCTGCATGATGACCTGCATCAAGGTACCGTGTGTTTGCGTATGTGTGTTTGTTTTGTGTGACAGAGTGTGTCTGGCTGTGGGTGTGTGTCTGGCTGTGGGTGTGGTTGGAAGAGATTGCATACTCAATTCCTATGAACGGAAATGTTTATGTAATTTTATTTTTGAGGACCGATGAATGATAAGGATGTAAATCAAAGCTAAGCCATGTCTCTCTGTCCATTTGAATTCTTTTACATCCTCCTGGACTCATTCCCTACTCTTCCCCTTGTTTTTATACCACACACTATTATGGCTCTGCCTAATTGACCCTCTGTCTTACAACCAATCTTAGCGTTCACTTTCCACAGCAGAACTGCCTAAGGCTTCTCAGGCCTCTATTCTGTTGCATAACTTCACCTCGTCTTTATCTGTTTTATAATGTTTCCTGTTTTCACACAATGATCTGTTAATACTAAGGCTGCAGCGTATTAGGTAGCTTATGAAATGATTTGCATTCAGAGTTCCCCCGGCTGCTGTTTTAGTTTAAAGCCTATATATGTCTAAAAGCAAAGTCACACATGAATTAAGTCTTCCATCTTTACAACATTCAGTGCACGTCTAGTCTCCCGTCTGTCTTCATTCTGAATGCATCTCTGTTTGGCGATTGTTCAACACTTCATTTGTTCCTCACCAGTTGGCTAATTTCACCCACCACGGCTATAATCTCAAGGCTGTGTTCACTTCCTGTTTCCTGTGCAGACTCCCGCGACGAAGCAGAAGGGCCATTACTCCCGGAGGATGAGGGCCAGTCGGACCTGGTCAGCTTCCAGCCCACAGACAGCGATGTGCCCAGCTTCCTGGAAGACTGCAATCGGGTACCCTCTGCCGTCCCGCTTGCACCTACTCATAGTATCGCGTTGTTCCTTTGTCACTAACCCCTCGATCTCTTTCAGGCCAAGCTTCCTCGTGGGATTCACCAGGTGCGCCCTCACCTGAAAAACATCGACAACGTGCCCCTCTTGGTGCCTCTCTTCACAGATTGCACTCCCGAAAGTAAGTCCCTCCCGGCAGGGGCCAAGCCAAGTGGTCTGGATTGGACTCCCTCAGCGTGTGGGCCGAATCGTGGGCCTGGGCACGTGATACAGGTCGATGTCCTGCATCTTACCTGGAACGGGAGGCTTGGGTGCAGCACTGGATTAAAGATGGTTCTTTCTCTTTACGGCAGCCATGTGTGAAATGATGAAGATCATGCAGGAGAACCGTGAGGTGACCTGCTGTCTGGGCAGCTCGGCTAACTTCCGCAACAGCTGTCTTTTCCTGCAGAGTGATGTCAGGTACCTCCAGCGGTATAAAGCAATGAGCTAAGTGCTCTAATATGAATGCTGATGACACCAGTACCCATCTGTCTGTCACGCAGTATTGCCCTGGACCCTCTATACCCATCCCGCTGCTCGTGGGAGACCTTCGGCTACGCCACCAGCGGTGGCCTGAATGACTACAGCGATGGCTTGTCTCCCTTGGGGCTGTCGGGCCGTCTCAATGCCCTGGCCTGTTCTGTCACTTTCCACCAGGGGGAGAGCGTCAGCTTGGTTAAGCTTATTGAGCAGGTAAAAGCGTGTGACTGAAGGCTTTTCTCACTTATTGTTAATTTTTCTTACTATGACACTTATAAATACCCCGCCCCCCCAGGCACGTCATACTACGTATGGCATCCGAAAGTGCTTCCTCTTCCTGCTGCAGTGTCAGCTCACCCTTGTCATTATTCAGGTGGGTAAAAGAAAAGCAACCATTTCAAGTTTCATTTCCTTCCTTGTAATTATGGATATCTACTTGCATTGTGAATATGAGATACTTTACACACTTTTAGATATTCTTTCCACTGCAATTGACCCCTTTTTTTCTTTCTCTCACTTTATAGTTTCTGGCCTGTCTGGCCCAGCTGCCCCCGCCCATGAACATCACGGACATCATGTGGCTGTCCTGCTTCTGCTACCCACTGCTCAGGTAAGGGCCTCAAAGTATAAGTGTGTTTCTCCCACCGCGGCCAGAGTTCATGTGCAGAGCAGCCACGCGTGCCGCCCGTTTGGCGCCTGTGTGCGCCGACACTGTGAAGCCCCAGCTTATACCACTGCTCTATCCCCATGGCAGTGTCTCCTTACTGGGGAAACCACCTGACAGTTCGGTGATGACCGTCGCCACCGGCAAGAACCTCGACGGCATCCCCAGGAAAGTGAGTTCTGGCTGGGCATAGATGGATACAGATCATGATTATCAGACAGGCGGCAGAATCCCTGGATTTTCCTGGAGTAAATGGCCACCTTAATGTCCCGCTGGCTGTCTTTGCAGACGCAGCAGTACTTCCTGGGATGCTTCCTGATCAAGTTCAGCATCACGGTCTGTGCTTATCTCCTGGGCTTCAGCTTCAGCCTCACGGAGGCGTGTGCGAAGGCCAGGAAAACCAATGTCAGCTGCACCCATATCTTCAATATGAGGTCTTGCCACCCCCATCCCCCCTAACTTTTGTAGCTGTTCTACTTCTAGTTGCTCATGGTTTAACACTGCTTTTGTGCAGTGCGAGTGGTGGAGCCCCCAACTGGTTTGGAGAGCTCGCAAACAGCCTGCTGCTCATTCAGAAGGTCATGGCGGGATTTTTGGCTCTACACACAGGTGAGACGACTCACTCATGATCACAGGCACGCAAACACACACACATACACAAAGCCATGACATGATGATGCATGGCAGTCTCTAAAAAGGCTTTATGAAAGAAAAATGTCTCTTAATGAAATTGTTTATGTTAAATTCTAAAGTCACTTCATGATTAATTCTGCATGGTCAGAATGCTGTGTGTGTTCAACATTTATATTCAGTAGGGAAACATTCCTATGCAGTGCCTGCGACCGTTAAAACATGCACATTTTCTTGCGCCTTTCTGTAGACCCCTGTCCCCTGTGCATTCATAATTCCAAACTCCCGTTAGCCGCAGTCATTAGTATAGCTGCCTACAGTAGTGATTTAAAATGTTCCTCAACGGTGCGTTCACTAATGGCATGTATGGCCATTTGTGCACTGTGTATTTCTTTATCAGTGACGTCTGTGTTTGGTTGTTTTGAACGTCTTGGGGCTGGTTATGAGTGGTATATGTGTATTTGGTTTTGTCTGTCTGTTTTTGCTCGGGCGTGTCTCTGTGAGTCACATGACCTCCCGCCTCCCTTTCCCCTGTCTCTCCCTCAGTGGTAATCTCCCTCAGCTATGTGCACCGCTCCCAGCTACTGTGGAGAAAGACCCCATTCAGTAACACCTGGTGGTGCCTGACCGTGCCTGTGGTGTAAGTCCGGCTGCACATGCTTCTCGAACTCATCCTGGCGTCTGTCACTCGCCATCCGCCAGCGCCACCCCGCCCTCGCCGGCGTGCGTGCTGGCGTTGCCTGCCCGTTTCGCCGCCCGCGCTTGTTTTTCATTTTACCATCCCATCGGTGTTGTATTCGTGCACTGTCATGCCGGCCGCTGGGTGGGTCTGCTGTGCGGTTGTCTTTCATAACAGTCTTTGCTCTCTCTCTGTGGGGTCAGGTTGCTGGGACAGGGGGTCCAGGCCACAGTGGACTTCCATCTGTGGAAATATAGGACGGACAATGTGACCTTCACCTTGAACGACATCCCCAAGGAAGTATGGCTGCCCTTGTCACTGTCACCTCTGCTGGTGGTGCTGGTTAATGAAGCAGTGAAGCTGCATGAGATCAGGTATGAGATGTTAGGGGAGGCTTTCATGTCATGGACTGAGGATATGCAATTATTCTATCTGATGTTCCTTTTAAAATTTTGCTGGATATTTCAGCTGCCCGTATACTCCGGACAAAATCGGTGGAATCAACGTTGTTTTGGCAGTACACTGTATGGCGCGTAATCACTGCGGTGGTCTCCCTTTCGGTGCACCGCCTATGCAGGATCCTTCAGACAGCCTTTGTCATTTGTTCTGATCCCACCCACTGTCTTCGATTATAAATGCTGCAGGGTTGGTCAGTAGGACTAGTTATGCAGTTACGACATGCTTTGTACCGAACTTTAAAGTATATGAATTAATATGTGTATTTGTGCATTTTTCTTAATCGAATGTCAATAACCTGTAATTTTTGCAATGGAATGTGTGTGTTTCGTTAGCGTGTAAATTTTTGGCTTCCCTGTCTGTGCCGCTGCTGGTATTAAACCAATGGTCACTGTTACAAAAGAGAGCAATTTCCATATTTTTTATTAAATTGACTCACGCACTCACATTAAGATGTTTATTTGCTTCTGTATGTGGGTCTGCTACAACGAAAACTTCGGGGTTGTGGCGTGACATAGAACAAGCAAGGCGGTGGGTGTCGTTTTAAGTATGTGACTGATTGCTCTTGCCAATGTGTTCGATTTTAGCTTTGTTTAATATACATAGGCACCTCTACATTGGTAAGTCCAGTACAACAGCATTTGTATTGTTGAGTTACTTATTGTGGACTTATTGTTTTTCGTTTTAGGGTGCGAGATCGCTACCAGAAGAGACAGAAATTACAGTTTGAAACCAAGCTGGGCATGAATTCCCCATTCTGAGAGATTCCCAGTAAGGGTTTCCAATGGTGCCACCAGCCTGGCAGGAATTGAGTGGGGGGTTGGTGGGGGGGGGGTGGTTCTGTCAAGGTGCTTTTGTCCTAGACATCCTGCCAGCACTCAGGCAATGTTAAAGTGGGGAGCGTGCAGTCTCTCTGAATTTTGTTTTTGTGTATATATGTGTGTTTTTTTTTTTTTTTTTTTTTTTTACAACATTACGATTTAACCAAGGAACACCCAAAATGTTTTTAGTTTTTCCGGGCAAAGGTGTCACCCAAAAAAGCTTGCTGCTTACATGAGAATGTGTCACTTTATTTTAATGTATGTGTACGATTCACCTGACGCTCTATCTGAACCAGATAAAAGGGTGAGTGGTGTGACCTTTTGGAAGCATTCTGGAAGAGCAGGTCAGATGGGCAACACTGCATGACCTCTGCTCCCGTTCAAAGGCCCTCAGTTTGAAGGCTGCTGCAGCCCAGTGTTTGCCGTTTAGAGATGAGCCACACACTTTGGGCCTTAGTCTATCGGATTATAATACAGGCTCTTTGGCAGCCTGCATCTGTTGTAACAGCTACTAAATGTGAATGTCTGTTACTTCTGAAAGCTCTCCTTTGGGGTAGTCAAAAGGATGCTTTGGAAAGGGCAGTGGTAGGTGTACAAAGAAACAGCATTAAAGCCAGGTTGGTTTTTCCAAGCAAATCTGTCATGTTTTGTAAGCCGCAACTAGTTAGTGTGTGCTACACTATGTATTTAAATTTCCAGAACAGTTCATATTAGAAAAACAGAAAAAACTGTAGGCAATATGGTACATAAAAGTGTTTTTCATTTACAGTCTCAATGTGTACGTATAACTTAAATGGGACTAATTCTGAAATAGACTATGGAGTGAGTATTCTATATTGTGTACTTAAGAATGAAAGAGAATATGAATACTTACTATGAAAGAAGTGGGGAATATTTATTGACATGTGACAAATGGTGTTTAATTTCTTTGTTTAGGAGAACCATTGCATCTTATTGGTTTCTAATAATTTAAAAGTTGTTTTTATGGGATTCCTATTTTTTATACTCTGTAGATAAAGTAATGTGCAGTACTGTAATACGCCAGTTTGCTGTGTGTCCTTTGTAAGAGGGGTGCAATATCAAATAACTTTCTTGTATGGACTTAAGGTAACATACAGCTTGATACGACTAGCCTTCTTCGTGATTCTGTCAAGCTGTCAGTCAGCTTAAGTCAATATAAACCACCAAGGTGAAAAGCAAACTGGGATTGAAAGGTAGTGTCATCCTCAAAAAAGCAACTGTACAAAACCCTACTAATGTGAGTTTACTTTCCAGATGTTTCTACCATTATGCATATGTCCTTGCCCAATTTCAGGCATCCATTGCTGAGCCAGAACCTGCTCAAAAAAATTCACAGCTTTTTACAGCTGTATTTAAAGATTTTTTTCTGTCAGACTTTCAAAACACTGGAGAGGGAGTTTATTGTTATAACATACATGATGGTTTCACAGCATGCATTGCATGTTCAGAATACATGTGTATGTGTTATACCAAATTAATGTTTTCCTAATTAGTGTGTGATCCGGGAGGGGGGGGGGATCTCTTGAAAAGGCTGTTTAATTATATGCTTGTGGACTATCTTGAATATTGGAAAGGAGGAAATATGTGTCACTATACAGTATTTCTACCTCTGACTCAAGTGGGGTTTATGGCTGTTTTAGATGCTGCAGGTGGTTCAGGGTGCACTTTTGGCCTGCTTATTATTATTATTATTATTATTATTATTATTATTATTATTATTATTATTATTATTATTATATACTACTTGATCCAATCCTAATCCTCCCTAGTTGGGTCTTAACTGTGAAATCCTTTGCACTGTAACTGGGCAGTACACTGCCTCTTTCATAAGCATAACATAACCATGTAAACAGGATCATATCATTTGATTCTGTCCTTTGATAACTCTCCATTGATTATTCTGTAAGGAGTTCCTATTTCGCACCAGTTAAATGGTTATGGTCACCAACTGATAGCTATGTTCTGAAGTAAATGGACTTGTATGCCAGCAAGATAAAGTTATCATATCCTGAGTACTGCTGTTGAGTTATGTGCTGGGTGATCTTCCACCTGTAGCTATCTCTTTAGAAAAGGGTTTTCCTACTATGGGTTCCAAGGAATTTCTCATGATAACAACACCGTAAACTTAATTGGTGCCTTTGAACAAAATAGTCTGAATGAATTCAAGATAATTTAGATTTAAAGGGAAAATTTAAACGAATTCTTTAATTTTACATTTGTCATGCAAACTCTTTCAATACAAATTTTCTAAACTGTGAAGCATTATGAAATGAACTAGAAATTTAGTCGAGCATAAATACTGGTCATTGTGTAAGAGTCCTGCAGGACTCTTACACAATGGATCACCAGGATTATAATTCAGAAGCCCAGTCAGTGTAAGGCCTGAGCTGCAATAGTTACCTGCATTCTCAGGTAGCATTTGTCAGTTGATGTTAAAAGTGCTTTACACTGGTGTGTGAAGATGCTAATATTAAATGTACTGCCCTTCAGCGCACAGGACATGCTGCAAAATAGAACTTTAGCAACTCTTAAGTTTATGCAATTCATAGTGCAATCCCTCTGTTTTCCTTTTTAATTATTTGCATGCTGACTGAAACATAATGGCACTGCCTTGACCACTTTTTTTGTGTCTCTTAAGCATGTATTTTGTTAATAAAGCAGCATATGGGACGGTGCATCTGAAACCACTGATAGGCACCAATCAATAGTCTAATTTCCAAAGCCTTGTAAATGGGCTGCAGCGAGACTAAGTACCTCTGTACATATACAAACAACTGTACAGTACAAGAACCTGCATTAACCTGATTAGTGATGGACTATTTTTGTCATTGTCCCTAACGGATTTATAAATGTTGTATATTTTGTATTTTTAAA
Source organism: Mormyrus hasselquistii (assembly GCA_026779605.1). Classification (NCBI taxonomy): domain Eukaryota; kingdom Metazoa; phylum Chordata; class Actinopteri; order Osteoglossiformes; family Mormyridae; genus Mormyrus; species Mormyrus hasselquistii. The sequence goes on along the minus strand of JAODKE010000101.1, from coordinate 12,054,574 downwards.
GTCTTTATGTAAAATTATTTTTAAATAATCTGTCAATTATGTTAATAAATATGGTCTTTTTTTAAAAAATGATTGGTGTTCTTAATGTGTTTCAGCTATCAGGGTATAAATTGGTTTAAGAGAGCATCATATCATGTTACATTTGAATTTAATCCCAGAACTTGCATTCTCCCCACCTTTTTCTAATATGTGAAAACTAGACTAGAAGTTTGTGTCTGCAGTGTGAACTGTCACCTGGTATGGCAAAAGCTGACACATAATTGCCTAATAATAAGGGGGAGGGCAAGGCGTTTTGGATAATAGAAAGCTTCACTGATGGCTATAATAGTATTCAGATCTTTTAATAAGTGGAAACAATCATGATTTCCATCTCTGGTTAAAATAGTATGACAGCATTAATATCATGTACACAGTGAAGACAGCATGGCTATGACTTCAAATCTGATGTCATATTACTCTGCACACTGGAGCCATTAAGCCGGAAGTTCTGGTTATTTATTGCCAAAGGCCAGAAACTGCGTGGAGATTTTTTTTATTATTTATGCAGGTGTTTCGCCAGTTATTGGGGATCCTGAAGTGCTGAGGCAGCCACGTGCGGCGCAAAAATTATAAGGCCGCTATTCATTGGCTCTTTGGAGCACAAACAGAAAGGTTTGGCGGCTTCTGACAAATTTGATTGGTCAACGAAAACAAACGATGGACATCGGCCGCCAATGAAAGAAGCAGAAACGATTTTTTTTTTTTTTTATAGCGAATGCGGCAATTTCCAATATTATTGGCTTGTTTTAATCACATGACCATTTTTTTTTACCAATCGGTACGAAATACATAGCCCGTTCGCTGAAAAAACATTACAGGGGACCGCAAAGCGGTTTTAAGTCATCTTACGTCAAAGGAGTATATCAAGGGTGAGTATAATTGCGAATGTGATTTCGGTTTAGAGGTGCCTTTTTTGCGTTACGTTTCGTTCTTCTATTGGAATGTCAAGGTGACTTAGTGTAGGTCCTACATGGCTTTAATACGGTGCGTGTGATATAACAGAAGAATCTTCCTTTGCATTACTTTGATGTACCTGTCGTTTCCTTCCTGTTCGAGCTGTAGGATAGCATCCGCGCATCTAACTCGTTTATTCAGGCTAAACGTTTTATAATATATGCTAGCTTGGTGAGCTAACAGCGTGATTTGAGAACAGACCTATAACACCAAAATGTATTTTCCGAATCAAATAAAATCACATAAATTAAAACTTCGGCTCCCTCACCTATTTCTCACACGTTTTGGCTTAGATTGGTATGTTTTCGGTTGTTTTTGTTTCTCAAAAACTAAAAAATGGCAGCAAGCTCCTCCCTACTTGTAAAACTCTTAAATCCATCATTAAGCACAGGTGTTTACCGGATGTTCTTTTTTGCTGTTAGCTTAATTCATTCATTGATCGCCATGTTTATCCGTTAGTTGTAGTGTTTCTAAAGATGAAAAGAGAGGTAGATTTGCGTACTCCTTATTTCTTTAAAAATAAAAAAATCACAAGCAGTTATTCACGCAGTTCTCGCTTTATCTGCGGGAGATGTAAACCGTATGTCCAAACCGAAATGAATGTAATTTGCTGACAGTTAAGTAAACTGTCTGGTTATTATTGAACTAAGTTTGGTCGGGGGGGGGTAGCTGTAGGTATTTTTATGAGGAAACATTAACTTTGATATAACAGATTTCGCCTTCATAGACAAATTTAAGCATAGGCTGTAACAATCCACGTATCTTCTGCCCGCCCACTGAGTGACCTGTTGGATAGAGATGGGTGTTATACTTAAGTGGGTGCCATTGTTATTAAATTTAGACATATGCTCTTGTGGGATTTACCTCTACATGTTTGTGCTGGTCGTCCTCTCACTAATATGCTTTTGTCATGTTTAAATTGCCCATAGCATGAATGGAACTAATGTTCCTTTCAGCGGGTCCCCTGCTGCATATTCATGCAGATTTCCTCTGCGGACTTCAGTTTCCTCCCTCTGTCCATACATCATCTAAGAAATCTCAGTAACATTCTCAAAATTCCCAAAGGGAAAAGGTTTAACATCCCATCCATGATATCCCCTGTCTTGTACCCTGTGTTTCTCTGGAAGAGGCTCCAGGCTCACAGTGGCCCAGTACTGGAGAAGTTATAATGCATAGTGTGCAAATGGATGAAAATGTATGCAAAAGCTATAAATCTTTCACCATTTAGTCAATAAAGCCATGAAGCAAAGTTGGGAAGCTGTGCTATCTCTCAACATGAAAATGTATATTTCATGTTCATGGTTTGATCTGAAAAGCTGCAATAATGAGGTAATTTGTATGTGCAGGTTCTGTTTTGTTTCTGACGCTACTCGAGCAATGCAGTCATCTGGGGAAGGCCCTTGGAGCAGCCTGAGCTCTGGGAAGAAGGTGGCCCTCGTCTTAGGGCTCCCAGTTGGGGCCACAGTTGGCTATATCCTCTATCGTCATTTCACAAGTAGTAATGGTAAGTTGCACTCCTTTTAAAGCTGTTCCTGGATTTATACATAGCAGTTTTGATGTGATGCTATTTGGGCAAATGGTGGCAGCAGAATGTGTTTGTAGCATGTGGGTGCCTGTCCTGCCCTTTAGGTCAAAGGGAGAGTATGGAGCAGACCAGACTGACAGTTCCTCTGGAAGTTTACCGTTCCATCGCCAGGCATCAGAGCTCGTTCCTTGACTTGGTAAGTTCATCGTAACATAATTTTCTGCTCTGATCCTCAAATATCCACCGTGGTTTTATTTTAAATTATTTTGGACTGTATTAGGCTTTGAGTTGAATAAAAACCTTAGTACATGATGCTGGTTCTGTAATTAAAGCTGAAGAAATGCAGTGAATATCTTCTCCTTTTGTTGTTTTCTTCCCTGACAGGTGAACCAGCAGTCTGGTGCCCAAGTGAGACTTCTGTCAGAGAATGAGGGTGACAGTGTCTCCTTTCAGCTTCAGGGCTCAGCTCACCAGGTTCTGATGGGCAAGTGTTTTCTGGACAAATTGGCCTCTGACTGTGAGGTCATAACTGAAGATTTTGAGGTTCCCCAGACTGCCTTAGGACGAATCATAGGTAATTTGTGCCCCATTTAAAACAATAGATGGCAAAATGACATACTGTTGTCTTCTACATTGTGATGCAAACATTTGATTCCAAGTATTAAATACACATTTGTGTCCTGAAGGGCGTGGAGGGGAGTCCTTAAAGCTGATAAATCGGACTTCAGGCGCTCGTATTAGCTGTCCTAAAGATCGGGACAGTACCCTGGCAGAAAGGGGCAGAGTTTCCATCACGGGGATACGCCGGGAGGTGCATCATGCCAAAGTGAGAATTTCTCTTGTTATATCAATTATTTTGTTATTTCAGCTGTGACCAAAAAGATATACAACGGGGAGATGAGCATCGAAATCTATAATTTCTTCCAAAAATTTAAATTTTAAAATCTAATAAAATGGTATCTAAATATTTGCTTAAATTTGCCTTGGACCAAATTGCAAAAGCAAAGTAATTTATACTGTATTAGTCATAATAAATACTCATATTCATAGTTAGAACTCATAGTCTAAGGTATCCTAAATGGGTTGGGCAATATCATTAGCACTTTTTTTTTGTTGTAAATTTTTTTTTTTTTTGTGATAGTGATGTATAATACCCTCAAGAAAAGCACAAACTTGATGAAACAGAGATGTATAGAAGGAAACTATAAAGGACCCCCACACTTTTAACAGAAGCATAAGAAATCCTGGCAGAATTTTGTAATATCTTAATATGCCAGAAGATTTCTGCAAAAATATCTGATAGATGGGACAAAATTTCAAGTTTCTGGTAAACTTGCCATCTCTCTATGTACAAAAAACAACTAAATTGAAGCCTTCAAAGAAAACACTTTGCAACCTATAGCAAACATGGAATAGGTTTACTGGTGTTTTTTAGGTTTCTTTGCTTTCTCTGGCTTTGGGTGCCTTAAATAATTGTAAGACATCATGAAACCAGGAGAATATTGAAGCAGTTTGGTAAATAGTATGCCACCCAGTGTCAGAAAAGCTGGATCTTTGTCAAAAGTCATGCTTCTGAGTGATTGAAGGCAGCAACAGTGAGTGCAGAACTAAATTCCATTTAAAACCTGTGATTTAAAAGGAGCAAATGGGAGAAGGCAGCATTCAAATCTGAGTGAATTAGAGCAGTTTTGACCAAAAAAAAAAAAGACCAGACTTCCGGGACCGAGGTCTCAGAAACTCATTGATTTGCTATATGACTGGCCTGATTGTGCTTGTTATAATGAAAGGCTATCACATCTTATGTCTTAATATGAAATTCAATCGGGATGTTATATTTTTTGTCTTTCTTATTTAAAGGGCCATACTAATTTATGGAAATCAAAGGTTCTGCAATACTATCAGACATCTGAGAGAGACTTTCGATTTTATTTTTAGCTGAAATTGCACGTGTATGAACACCAGTATTTTTGGCTGTATGGCTTGATGTAGCATCAGTCTTCAGGGTTTGGCTGCTTTTGGCTCTGAATGAAGTTTGGAATTCTGTCTATATTCGGATGAGTGTCCTCCTGAAATATTGAAAACCTGCAATAAGATCAATTGGTGAATCTAAACCAGGGATCTCCTACTCCGGTCCTGGAGAGCTAATGTTCAGTACGTTATCTATCCTACTGTACCTGGCTTCTGGTGAGCCACACACGTTCTCAGGTAAATACCAGGAACAGGTGTTTCTCTTCAGGAGCCAGGTAGGATAGAAAACCCACTGGACATTAGCTCTCCAGGACCGGAGTAGGACACCCCTGATCTAAACTGACCATAACATACACGTGTGTCCTGTAAGGGACTGGCATCCCATTCAAGTAGTTGGAAGATGAACTTTCCTTATTTGATTTGGAGTTTTAATTTAATTATTGAATCTGAAGGTTTACAGAATGGACTGGTCTTTCAGGAGCTAGTCATGGAAAAGGTGGCTGAGAGTGAGGAGGTCCGGCAACGGATAGCACAGTCCTCCGCTCTTCGCCACAAGAGGCGCCCCTCAGAACTGCAAGATCAGAAGGAGGAAAAGCCAATGACAGAGAAGAATGGAGTGGAACTTCAGCTTGCTCCGGAAGACCCTTTAAGCCAGAAGATGGTACTTCCCAATGGAACCACGGAGGCTCCAGACGCATCCAAACCTATACCAGAGGAACAATCCATAATTGAGAGTGGGGAACAAGACACTCAAGAAATGTCTCTGCAGAGCATTTTCAAATTTGAAAGCAAGTATCAGTGATTTAAGTGCTTTAATTCTGGAGCGCTCAATTCTCATTCATTATTAACTATCTAGTCTGTGCAAAACATGTTTTGTCTTCAATTTACTTTTGCATGTTATCTATGTCTTTTTTTTTTTTTTCTTTCAAGTTATATGAACTGTTTGCAATGATATCAGGTTATCATCAGATCAGGTTAAGAACAAAACAACTCTGGATTACTTTTTAGCCTTGTGCCAATTTTTGTACATCTTAATAATTTAAACCCCAAAACTGAAATGGTACCCTAAGCAAATATTCTCCTGTTAGTCCCTAGTCCAGATTTGAGCTTCCAGCCCGATGAACACTTGGAAGTATTTGTGTCAGCAGCTGAGAACCCACAGCACTTCTGGATCCAGATTTTGGGGGTGCGATCATTACAGCTTGACAAGTTGACTGCTGAAATGGGCCGCTTCTACAGCACTGGGACTGCAGTGAGTGAGACTCAATTTTCTGCTGAATTTGGTGGTACTTGCAATCTTAAAACTTCTCGCCAATCATTTTTGTTGCCCCAGGAGCTGAAAGTGGAGAAAGTAGTGGTGGGAGACATTGTGGCAGCCCCTTACCGGAACCATGGCACTTGGAACAGGGCCAGAGTGCTGAGTGTGCTGGAGTCTGGCCTGGTGGACGTCTACTATGTTGACTATGGTGACAATGGCGAGCTTTCCCTAGAAAGCCTCAGGAGCATGAGGTCAGAGCTTATCCAGGTTCAAACACCCTGATAGACAGGCTATTCCCGTAGTCTCTTTCAGCTTAAGGTTTTAAACAAAGCTGTATTTTTACATAACTGTCTTATCTCTTTAGGAGTGACTTTTTGAGCCTTCCCTTCCAAGCCATTGAATGTAGTTTAGCAGGAGTAAGTCCAGCAGGTATGTGCTTATTTTTATTTTTTCCATGTAACTCATGTGCTACCTAGAGATTTTGAATTTGATGTCATAAAAGCAACTCGCCAAACAGAAATGCAAGGCAAAAGACAGGAAGTGATGGATACTGTGTACAAATATAGGCCACAACTGACTAACACCGTATACCATGTATGAGTGCATGCAGGGAACAATGTGTCCACCATGTTCTTGTTTTGGTACTTTTACAGGGGGGTCATGGACTGAGGAAGCCCTTGATGATTTTGACCGCTTGACTTACTGTGCTCAGTGGAAACCACTTCTTGCTAAACTGTGTAGTTACTCTCATTCTGACATGTCTTCCTGGCCAAGTGTTGAGCTCTATGACAACAACCATGGCAAGGTCAGTGACGTAATGAAGAAGGGGGTCTGGGTCATGAAAGCATCTTTGTGAGATTAGACATTCTGTTTGATAAGGTCCACTTATTTATGTTTATACCTATGTGTTACTTGAGCCTAGGTCTCTCATGAAATCTTATTGTTTTGACCCGTCACCTTCTCATTTTAGCTGCTGGGTGTAGGTGAGGAGCTCATTCGACTGGGGCATGCCGTGCACTGCCTTGATTTGGGTGATGGAGGGCTCAAGAGTACCAGAGATAACCCGGGTTCATTGCAAAAGATGCTGGTGAGGGGCAGATTGGATTGACCTTAAATGCAGAATGTCTATGCAGAGATAAATATGGTCATTGTTATCCCTTCATTTCCAGGATGATGTTACTGGAGTCACATCAGAGCTCAGCCTTTCCTGCATCAGCTTGTCAGGTAGGTTTCCCAGATGTGCAAAAAGGGGTGTTCACTGCAAGGACATTCACTTTATTCCAACGGACATATTGCATGTGGGGAAAGCAATCAATGTAGAATTTTTGTAATTATACATCTTTCAGTGACATTATGCTTTATATGTATAATGCATGTCTTTTAAGGTTTTATGGATCCATGTGGCAATGTGATGAAGAAACCAGCCAGTTGCTTTTCCTTTAATTTTATTAAGCCACTTGCAACTGTCCGAGCTGATACAGACCAGAGTTCATGTATCCTATTAATGAACTCCTTAAGCAACTGGGACTCCACTCCATCCCAGGTGGGCATGAACATACTGTGGATAGGGGTGTCTCCCATCTTGCTCTCAAGCCAGGAGTTATTCATCCTTCAGAGTACAGAAAAATTATGTGATGGCATAGCAAGACCAACACTGTTCCTTTCCACGCCAGGTGTCCCCTGACATGTTCTCAAGCTCCTCCACCACTTCTTCCCCTTGTGTTGAGGTCATGACCTCTGTGCTCAATTCCTTGACTTTATCTGATGAAGTATTCTTCTCTGGGGCCAGCAGTTCTGATGATGGGCAGGATGTGTTTTCCATTTCTTCTGGCCCTGAATTTGCTGACTTGAATGCTTCTTCAGAAAGCAATATCAGTGAGGGCAGTAGCAGTAATGGAATTCGCAGTGTTTGGTACTACCTGTCCTCCTCAAATGATTCCACTGTGTTATCTTTGAGCCCAAGCCTGTCTACGTCCTGCCATTCCCAGATCGACGGTGAGTCTCCAGTGTCAGATTTTCTCAGTGGTCATAGCCTGGATCTTTCTGAGAGTCTTGAGAACAGTGATGGGGAAGAGGCAGAGTTATTGAGATTGGAAGTAACAAGACAAAAGAAGGATGCCAAGTCTGTTGCCCAACTAAGTGTGACAGCTGCCATAACATGTAGTGAATATTGTAGTTGTGGTGGAGCCAGTGAATTTCTTCATGTTTGCTCAGTAGAAGTAAAAGAAGAATCGGAGCATTGTCCAAGCCTTGAAGAACACACCAGCAGTTTCCCATGCCAAAAGATCAAGACTGTAAGAAGTAATTTGACAGCTAAAGACGACAACTTTATGGAATGTAGGTTCCAACAGGTGTTGTCCAGCAACAAGAGAACCAAGGGAGGACTTACTGGCTCCGAGGAACAGGAGTTCTTGGGAAACCATGATTGTCTTGAGCTTGAGCAAACCAGACCCTTGCACAGCGTGGAATCATACTTGCAGTGTCAGCTGCAAAGCTTGAATACTTCAACAGAAGGAGACACCAGCACATATATGCTTGTCAGCCAGGAAAGGAGGTCAGGAACTGGAGCAAGGCTCCCACTCTTTTACAGAGAAAGAAGTAGCCTTCTGTATAATAATCCTCCTGACACTAGTGCTTCAGCTCTGAATTCAGGTAAAAAAAATAGGCCTGAAAAATAAATCTGTAGTGCATGCAAAATGTTTGGTATAGGCTTTTTAATTGGGACTGTATCACCGTGTTTGTTTTGCAATAACACTTGGTTATAGCTGTGTTGTGGCGGTGGTGTCGTCATGCTTGTAGGTGAAACTGGTAGAGGTATGATTTTTATAACTTTTGCGAGACCTATGTTGTATCAACCCCCCATTTTTTTTCCCCCGATCTGGCCTCCAACCCCGCCTGTGGGTTCCCCTTGCATTCTTTGGCAAACCCGACCCCCCTCACGTCCCGAAATAAAACCTCTGCACTTC
>JAODKE010000101.1:12025721-12038926 GCA_026779605.1 Mormyrus hasselquistii | reverse complement strand
TGGTTTTTTAAAATGTTTTAAAAAAGGGCCCGTTTTACAAAAATTTAAGGAACTTTCCCTTTTTACCCCCAAAAAAAAAGTAAAAAGACCTTGGGGGCCCCCCCCCCCCCCCCAAAAAAAAAAAAAAGCGACGTTTCAAGAGGTGGTCTGAGTTTGGTTTGTTGCAAGCCCATTTAGCACGTTCACTTGCCGATGATATGTGAACAGAACGTGCATCCATCTCACTTCACTCTTCTCTCTTTTTGGATTCCATATAATGCTGATGTCAAAACCAACCCAAAAAAATTCTTAAGGTAGTTGACACTAGCTTATGGACCTGGGAATTTTATTGCACTAATGGGTGCAGTATATTGTTATCCAAATGGGAAGTAGTATGACCATAGATTTTATTAGAGATCTGTAATATCATTTACAGTTGTCCAATGCTTTACGCAATGCCCATGCAACACGATGCGCACGCAAGGCAAGCGGTGTACTAACTGTACTTGCACGCGTAGTTTATGTCTAGCTGGAGTATTAAAGGTCATGTCCACCAGGGGGCAATGCGGGAGAACCATCTTGGCTCCTTTGTTTCCGGTCTCACTTGTTTTATATGAGGTTGTGACATGAAATGATGTACACTCGCTACCTCCACAGCAATCGAGTTGCTAATATTTCAATACTACTGCAGCTGTCTCTGTACTATAACCACTGTTCCACATCATACTTCACACTCTCATTTCATTTTACTACCGCACGGTGAATGCTGCATTGTATGTTAAATATCTCGTAGTAGTTAGTATTTTGTCATTGGGCTGCAAGACACTGGGAAATTTCTGCAATAAGTATTGCAGTATTAATAAAGGAAAAAAACAATTCAAAATAAAGCAGTTTCCCATAAACGCGTCTATTCATGAGTGATTTAAACAACAAGGATGAAAATAATTCGGAATGGCTTGAAGAATGCCTGCCAGAGCTCTTGGAAAAGCAGTGACAGGAAACTTTAAACATCGTATTAACTCCTTGCGTAGGTACACCTACAACTCATGGAATGAGTGCAGAAAACATGTGGTGGCCATAATGTGTGCATTGTGAGCATCAAGTATAAATCATCCCTTAGAATGATGCAGTTTAGGTTGTGATCTTGCACAGAATCCCAGAATTCCAAGCGAAGATCAAAACATTGTCTCACGGGAAAGCTAATGTTACTTGGTTTACTTTGTTGCATACGATAAAGATGTCTCTGTTTTGTTTTACTGGAGGCTTGTACCTTAAGATCTTTCATGTTATAATGTTATATCAGTGGTTGTCATGCTTCCGTTTTTAGAGCCATTTGCCAAATAGGTTTAAGAATTTAGATCGATCACATGGTCGGGATTAAATAATGTTTTGATCTGCCTGTTGAGTCCATTCAATTATATATAGCTGATGTTTTGTGGGGGAAGAAATGAGATTCATGATCAATTCAGTGTCTGAAAGGACCAAGTGTGAATGTGAAATGGACTGAAATCACGTAAAATCTGAAGTGCACCAGAAAGTGATCCGAGTGCATTTGGAAAATTAAGGACAATGTGAATTCAAAGAGAATAAAATTTACTTTCTCTTGGCACACTTAGAGGGCTGAATTTGGTGTTTAGGGTGTATTCACATATAGCCCTCTAAAGATTTATCTGGATTGTTTAAATTTTATATGGGAATTGGCTGATATGTGTCATAGTTTTAGAATTTTATTGTAATTGTGTAGGTTGCCATCTGAGAACAAAACTGTAAAGGTAACCAGTATTAAGGAGTACATGTCTATCTGGCTAATCTTTGTATTGTCTCTCTCTAGCCATTCAGCATAAAAGCACCAACTGGAAAGCATTCCTAGTGGCGCGTCTTACAGGAGCAAAAACACTTCCACCTGACTTTTCCTCCAAGGTAAAGCACTGTTCTTGAGTATAATCAGAATGCGTATTCCAGTTCTGGAAAACGCATCAATTACTTTGATCATTCATTATTCATGGTGAAGTGTGCCCCTAGTTTGATATTCCTGCAGACAGGCGATTCTTTTCTCAGCGACTTGAAATTGTCCTTCACCAGGTGCAAGAGAGTATGCAGTACCCCTTCAAAAAACTGATGAGGGTCGAGGTGGTGGACAAGACCCATCTCTGCCGGACGAGGGTAGCTCTGGTGGAGCAGGTGATTGGTGGCCGGCTGCGACTGGTGTATGAGGAGAGCGAAGATGGCACCGATGACTTCTGGTGTCACATGTATAGCCCACTCATCCACTCCATTGGCTGGTCCCGCAGCATTGGTCACCGTTTCAAGAGATCTGGTGAGGAAATGGGTAAAACTTGGCCTTGGAGCCTGGTGTTTACATGCTACCTGTTGTTCATGGTATCTTTTCATTTTTTTTTTGTTTTAGATGTATCAAAGAAACTTGAAGGTCAGGCAGATGCCCCCGCGCAGCTATTTTTGAAGGTAAGAATACAATTTTGTGTGTGTTGACAATGTGTAATTGGTACCAAAGTCTCTCTTCAAACTGGCTGTATAAACACCTGCATCTAAAGGGTATTGGGGCAGCTGAAGGAAGATAAAATTAGTCACCTAATTTTCTGTCAGGTGAAGGACGTCGATCAGAGTGGGGATTGGTTTAAAGACGGCATGAAACTGGAGGCCATTGACCCACTAAATCTCTCTGCTATATGTGTAGCTACTGTACGAAAGGTAAGGCCTGGCTTTCAGCAGAACATTGTGACCCGATCCAATGATGAGGCCTGTATTATCTCGTCAGTTTTCGACATTAATGGGCACCTCTTTCTGTAGGAATCATAGCCTTTAACTGTGAAGAGAATGGCTGGTGTTATCTCCATTTAAGATTTGTGTGGTTCATCCATGGTTAGGTTTTGGCAGATGGGTACCTCATGATCGGGATCGACGGCTCGGAAGCTGCAGATGGCTCGGACTGGTTCTGCTACCATTCCACATCGCCCTCCATTTTCCCTGCTGGTTTCTGTGAAATTAATGACATTGAGCTCACCCCACCCCGAGGTACTTTGTTTAGTGGCTGAATGCATCAAATAGTGACTGCTTTAAAACTGCCTCTGGCTCATTTGATGCTGCTCTGGATTTTAATCTAAAATAAAATCTTCCTCACAGGTTATAGTAAACTCCCATTCAAATGGTTTGACTACCTCAGGGAGACGGGTTCCATAGCAGCTCCAGTGAAGCTTTTTAACAAGGTAACCCCTGTTGGGGATGTTTTGAGGAGACTAACACATTGACTGTGCGGATTGCATAATTGCTAAGGATGTGCCCTCTGAAGGTTGCTGGTTATCTCAAATTCCAGTGAAATTATACACTGTGTGCATTTGTTGATCTAAGTTGCTTTAGAAGCATGAGCTAAATTGCTTTGTGGAAACACAATCATATCTATTGTGAAAAAGACATCATAAAATATCAGTCATCTTCGTGTTCACTCTAAAAAGGGGTAACATATACCGGGGCAGTATTTCCCCTCAAACTATTTAACATGAACTGGTATGGGAGCTTTAAAGATGCCAAGTCCCCTTTTTAAACCTTAAAGAGCATCTGCTTCTCAAAGTCTGCTCAGCCCTGATCTGCACCATATGTTTTATGTGGATTGTGGCTTGGGTGTTTCATGTTGTATTTGGGATACTGGGGCATTTAGCACAAGAGGTGTATGTTCCTTGCATGTAGATAAGTGAATTTCTTGAATCTAATGTGTTAGTGCTGGGATAAGACAAATGTTATCCCTTTGGGTCCTCAGGATTAGAACCAGAAAAACTGGTCCTAGACTAGTCATTGCTCTTAGATGATCAAATACATTCTAGTAATGAAATATTTGGTGTGGGACCTACTCTTTAAGTAATGATCCCCATGCAGGAATTTTGTGTTCAGTGAAATAAGTCAATTGAGATGAGATCAGTACTTTAAGATTACGAAGGAATTTGTGTTATTGATTAACTAAAATACTGAGTTATAGTGCGCTTTCATTCTTTTATCGATCAAGATTAGTAAATGGGTGTCATGGAGACCTGTTACCCCCCCCCCCCCCCCCCCCAAGGTATGGTTTTATTCATACCAAAAGTGTCATGTGGCATCCCTAAAACAGCTAATGAAGTATGTGTATAGTTCCGACAATCATTAAAAATAACGGGATGTTTTAAGAAGTGAATATGCTCAAATCACCAGAGTCATTGCTGTGTGTGCTTGTCGCTACCCTGGTACACTGGCCGCCTGTGTGTGTAATTCAGTCATGTTCTCCTAACTTGCAGGAAGTTCCAAACCACGGGTTCCGCACAGGGATGAAGCTGGAAGCTGTGGACCTGATGGAACCGCGGTTGGTGTGTGTTGCCACGGTGACACGCATCGTGCACAGACTGCTGCGCATTCATTTTGATGGCTGGGAGGACGAGTATGATCAGTGGGTGGACTGTGAGTCGCCGGACCTCTACCCCGTGGGCTGGTGTCAGCTTACAGGATATCAACTGCAGCCCCCAGCTGCGCAGAGTGAGTAGTTGTACTCTTAGCATTGTTACTGCTGTAGAGGTGTTTTTACATTTCTCTTTATTCACTAGCGAACTATATTTGTCTGCCATTTTGAGTGTTACCATTCCTGAGCTGTATTACGAATTTATAAATGACAGATTACACTGTAGGCCGGATCACACGATGGCAGTTATGTGGAGATGAGTGAGCAGCATTGTGACATCTCTGAAACCCATGTCAACTGAATTCTTCTGATCTTTCTCTTCCAGCCACAAGAGAGGTGCCCACGAACGTGACGAAGCAGAAGAAGAAGACTCAGCAGTACAAAGGACAAAAGAAAAGTGGGTCACTTCTCATACACTCTTCCTTGCGCTCTTTAAAATGCTTACTTTTGTGAGTGGCAACACTATTCAGGAAAAAGAAACCTTGGCGACCTTGTGTTTCCTGCCGGGGCTCTGCTTCTCGGGTTTACTTCCGGGTGTGGATTTGGAATGCGGTGGAATGAGGCAGCAAGTGCCACCTTGACGCGACTTGGTTCTTGAGGTTCTGCTTTGGAGCGAGAGAGACGAGTGCAGCATGCTTTCACTTTGCAGTTCCAGGTACTCTAGGGTCTGATGGCACAAAGCGTTTCACCGTTTGTCACGCTGACTGTTGCCATAATGTAGATCAGATTAGCAGGGAGCTGGACAGTGAAGCGACTTTGAAGACTAAAACCTTGAATCTGAACTGTGTCAAGGCCCACACAGGTCTAAACTTTGGCTCATTTCCAAACCAAGGGAGCAAGTGTCTAAAAAGCTGTTTGGGATAGTTTTAAATGACCCTTCCATACCGTAATGTGGTATTACTGGTTAACAAAAATCCTGGTATTTGTTTCACTTGGGTATACTGGATGGCCTCCATTTTTAAAGTATTGAAAAAGGTATTTTATTGGTATGGAGAGCACAGGGGAAGTCGATGGGTGTGGGGGGGAGCAGGGACAACGGGAGGCTCGGTAGCTTACTCCAGTCTGACTTGGTGTTTAGAGAGGAAGATTCCAGTTGGGAAGAGGCCGATCAGTTTGTCAAGCGTGCCTCTGACAGGCACGATGCGGAGGAGCTTCTCGGGTGATGAAGAGCTGACTCCACCCCTTTACCCGTCCCATCCCGCACAGGCTGCGGCCCCGGGGCCCACTCAACCCCCCACCACTAGTGGGGAGCTGAATCCCAGCCTCAAATCAGGTAATCCACCATTCCTCCTAGTCTGCCTCACTCAGGGTGAGCCGTTTAAGGCTACACAGTACAGTGGTCTCATGCTGGGGTGTGGCGGGCCTCAAATTCAAGGCTAAGGTTACTCTCATCTGTATGCCATGTAGCATGTCTTAATCAACACACCCTTTCTCAAAGGTTGATTTACTATTACCTTTTTAAATTCCACTGTGGATTTGTATTTATTGCTCATCACAAATTGAGGTTGTATAGCTTGCGTCCCTATAAATTACAAAAACAGATTGTCTGATCAAATGCATACACAATGTATCTTCTTAAATGAATGCAATTTAATTGAACATATTTGTTCATGCTAAATGTAGATTTCTGGATAGTCTGACTACAGTAAATACTGCCCAGCTCCCTTTGCACGAGTGCTTTAGTGAAGATGCATTGCACGTTTCACCGTTGTAATTTAATATAATTGGAAAATTTAAACAAAATGAGTATCCCCTTACTAACGGCAGTTAAACTTACTTTATATGTTGAAAATAAAAATTACTTTGATAAGGAGTTAAAAAAAAAAAAATGTTTTGGAGTGTTTAATATGTGAAGTGGCCCTTTTAATAAACAAGGATTAAGATTGTGCAGATAGACAAAGTATTATCTATAACTGTATATAAGTATTGTGATAGATCCTAAATCCTTTTTCGTGTGGTGTGGTTTTTTTTTAATATTAATATTTTGTGTATTATAGATATGTTCCTCATACAGTGCTCACAAAGTCTGAAGACCCTTGCGTATTCTGTAATGCTGCAAATTTACAGGTTTCATGACAGAAGTCCATCAACATGCAATATTTAATGTATCTACACATATCTTCCACACAGACATTTTCTTTGTGTCATTATTTTTTCGACTGACTCATTCAATTTGGTACTTGCCATTTTTGCTGCTAAAGGGATACTGAACACATGTTCGGTGTTTTACTTTACTGCTTGCTTGTCGATAAACTTAACTCAGAACAGCTGTTTTAGAATTCAGATTTGGGTTTCAATTTATTAGTACTTGAAATGTTTTACTTAACTTCTGGCCATTTCTAATGTTACTTCATGTATTTACAAAAAATTAATATAATGATTTTTGTTGTAAAACTAATGAATTTGCAGTTTTCTTACTGAGTTTAGCTAGCATCCCAAGACTTTCTGTGAGCACAGTGTGTCCCTACCTGCCCCAGCCCAGCACAGTGCCTTCTGTAAATTCATTTTAGATGTGTTTTGATATTCATTTCATACTCTCATGTGACAGTGGCATAGGTGAACTTCATCGTTTATTGTACCTTTGGAAAATAATTAGGTATGCCAAGCAGAATTAATCAGTATTTTCCCCATTGTAAATGTAGTAAAATAAGTGAGTATTTCATTTTCAAGCCATTTGAATGGAATTATTTATAAACATTGTTAGAAATATTTGGCCTGGTGTCTCTGATAGCTGTAATTGTTTCTCTTTTAAAGTGTGAAAGGGCATTGTTTAATTATTAAAATGGTTATTTTGGTAAAATGATTTGTGTATTTGTGTAAAATATGTGGAAGTTTATCGAAGTCTTCTGGGGTCTGTGAACAAATATTTCACAGTGGTCATATTTACTGTCCTTCTGTTTAGTTTTTCATGCTTTGTGTTTGAAACGATGTTGATGAATTCTTAGTCGTCAGATACATTGCAGAACCCTAAATAAGATTTATCGCATGTGTTTTTAAACATGGTATATAAAGGCTGTTTAGGAGATGCTCTTACTGTGAAGTATGTTTTTCAGTAGCCAAAGATGTAATGACTAACGCTTGACACATGCCAGCATTTTAAATTTTGCTTTTAAAAAATACAGTGTGAGGAAGTTTCTAGCAATTGATGACTGTGTATGTGATTTATTTCATTTAGTTTGTGTGTTTATTTATTATGAACCATTTTGGCGTGCTCTCATGGAGCCATTTGTATGTGCCAGTCAGTGAAGCCATTGAGAGTGGCTGATAGCAGTGAAAACTTATAAGCTTAGCTGCTTTTCTGTCCATCTGATCCTGTCAGGTATTTTTGTGGAGAAACTTCACTCATATTATTCATGTGTCGGTTGCAGAGTAGGTGGGGAAAATTTTCAGCAAACGTCTTTATCCTGCTCAGTGTTGCTCAGTGTTGCATGTGTGACAGAGAGAGAGAGAGAGACAGAGAGAGACAGAGACAAAAACTGAGAGAGTGCGTGTACAGGTATGCTCAGGTGTTTGGAGGAATTAAGGATTTTAACTTACAGCCCTGGGGTTGAGGCTGGACATTTTAGCATTAATCACGAAAGGTTGTTCTTGGGATGATCCCTTGATTCTTACATGCCCTTCTCCTCTCCCTCAAGGGGCTTCACTGCAGCTGAAGGAGGAGGCCGCAGAACTGGACGAGCACAGCTTTTCACAAGGCATCTCAGACCAGGAGAGCAACGGTCCTGGCAGCTACTATGTCAAACAGGAGCCGTGAGACAGCCGATGGGGACTTTTGATAAAAGCGAAAGCCTTAAACACTGTCTGACCTGACCAGCACTTGGAAATCAGTTCGGGGGTGGATGGGTAGGTGCACAGCGGTGTTGACGAGCGGCAGGACTCCAAATCATAAGCAATTGTTTATTGGGTAAGAAAAGACAAGAATACAGCAAATTTAGAAGAGAAGGTAATATTTTACAAGATTATTATTTTCCTTTAGCTTTGTTTTAACAATTTGCCAGATGGACTTTCAATGTTCATTGTACTTGAAGTTTTCAAAGATGTTTTTTGTAAGATTTTTTCGAAATTGAACTGTTGTGTGTCTGATTTTGTTTTGGTCACTTTGGGAAGGGGGTAGTAATGTGAGAATTTTTAAGTTTAAGGTGGAAAGATCTAAGTATATATACATTTTTTGTGATCTGAAAAGAGTGGGTTTGAATACATGTAACTCATAAACCTTACTGGTATGAACACATTCAGATTCAATGGATAACACTGTCATAAGATTGCACTGCAGGAATGTACATTTCTATTCACCCGTTGCAGTCACCTTTGCCACAGATGTGCAGCTTTATTATATAAGTAACAGATCAATCATCAATCATATTTTTAATATTTAACAAACTCTGTGAGAATTGTAAAGAAACAAGATATGTCACCATTGACAGATATGCAAACTTTTATTTTAAGTTGCGTTTTTTTTTTTTTTTTTTTTAAAAACTAAGGTCTGTAAAAAATTTTGCCAGTTACCTAAAATTCCATATTTTAGAGCCATATTGTTGCAGAAGGGTGAAGTATTCAGCTGAGCCTCAGAATAAATTAATTTTTTTCCTACTAATATTGATTATCACCGTTTACATCAGCAAAATTAAAAAAATTGCATAATAAAAAAAAAATAAAACATTGCATAATTTAAAAAATATTTCAAGTAGAGAATATGGCATAAAAGCTGTGCATAGGACCCCTGTAGGTGTGAGCATTAAACATAACTAGTTCTTGTTTGGGGAACAAAGATTATTGAATAACCAGCTAAACAACTATTGTTAAAGTACATTATCTTAAGTAACAAGCTAGGTTCACTCTAAATCTTTATGTATTTGGTCTGTGCATGGTTAATTCCTTTTCCCCCTCTCTGTTGTCTTAAAACCATGAGCTACCATGAAACCAATGATTTTCATCACAAATTTGATTCCATCACAGAAATCTTTGTACTACCTCATTAAGAACCTGGCAGTGGCACACTTGACCTGTTCACTATCCATGAGGTAGTGAGACTCTGGGAAATAAAATGTGAGTTTATTTTTCTGTCATTTCCTTTATTTTTCCTCTCCCCCCCATACCCCCATCTTAAATTTCCCCTCCAATTGGTTAGATGAACTTATGCTTGTTGTATCATCGATCCAGTGGATTGATGTGTAAAATGCCACTGCAGAAACTGTGCAGAATCAGTGTACCTTATGCAAAGGAAAAATGTGGAACCTGTTCATCAGGTATTAACTGTATATTCCATCTTGGTGCAAAGCAGGGGTGCACAGTCCTGGAGTTCTGGAAGCTTCTAGTTGAACTTCATTACTCATCTTTTTTGTTCAAATACAATGAGAGACACTTCCTGCCGCATCGCAGCGTGCCAGGACTGGATTAACACACCCCTGATCAAAGGCTTCACGTGGCATACATACATTAATATACTAATATTTTACATATATCTTAACATTGGAGACATTTATTTAAATGAAGATTTAATATGCAATTATAATTTTGAAATAAAACTGGCGCTTTCATATATTTGAAGATTTAAGAAATAAACCTATTAAAGATTATATACAAATGTCTACATACAAACGTGCATAAAATTTTAATTACATGTAAATCTATTGCATAAATGTGACAATTTCTGTTACAATGTATTTGGATCAGCTGTGATCTTTTTCCATAGCATGCATAGTTAATATATTTGTTAGTGTGTATAGCAACATTTTATATTGATGTATATATAAAATGTATACTCACTAATCAAATATAATTTCTCTACCTGATGCAGGTGTAAATATATAACTGTATACACTATAGACTCACTTCATGTACCAGTAAGGTTGATAATTAATTCTCAGGAAACATTTGCATCTTGTTTTATAGGCTTGTTGTAGCTTGTTGGGTCAAGGCTAATTGCTTTCCAGGTGGTCAGTATTGGGGATATACAGGAAATCTAAAGTAAACAACAAAACTAATATTTTTTTTTCTTCTTAATTCTTTAATGACATGGATGACATTGATGTGCATAATATTTAATAGTATTGGGCTTTTATGGTCACTTGCGGTCTAAAAGAGTATTTCATTTTCACTGAGTAAAATTCCCTGTTGCATATTAATGCAGGTATAAATCGGAGACGTTTAATTGTGTTCTTGCAAATGTTAAACATTCTCCCAAGTCCTTTCTTTTTTTTTTCCTCCACTGAAAAAATGTAGGTGTTTGGAGGGAGGGGGGTACAGCTTGTAAAACATTAAGAATTTAAATTCTTCTTTTTTTTTTTTTTTTTTTTTTTTGGTTGAATGAATGCTTTTTTTGGTGGGTTGTTTTACACAGTGGGTATGCTCTGACTTTTGTGTGTGCAAAGCCTTTCCTTAAAAATTAGGAGGCATGAAATTTAAAACAGCAGCCACACTTCAACCTTTTTGAAGTGGCTCTTTCTTTGTTTTCAATTAGGTGTCCTGAGGGGGCGGTGGATACATTTGGTATAACATTCATACTGAATATGCAGTTCATGTGTTGGCTGGAAAAAGCAGAAGTTTGCTTAGTTTGTTAAAATGTGTCCAGCAAAGCAATAAAGCATTCTGTTCTGTATTCCACCAAAATTTGATTTCAAGTGCATAGGCTTTATTTTTTAATTTGGGATCACACGAGTTATTGAAATAAAAGAAATGCTTTAGTTTGACTGGCATTGAGGTGTTTGAAATCTTTGCCGTTGGTCCACTGAGTAATAATTCTGATATCCAGTGGTGCTTAATGCACTGATGGTGAAACATGTTCAGATATAAAAATATCCTTTTCTTTTCTAGCTTGAGACAATGCATTCGAGACCAAACAATGGCATTATGTTTGTTTGTACTTTTAAGACATGACTGTTTCACAACAAATTTAGCTGCTACCCTCTCCTATAATATGATGTAGGTGCCATTATTCTACATGAATGACAATGTTGTAAGTCAATAACAATAAAATACACAGGTGTACGACCTACAGTGCAAAATTTCCTGTAAATGAGATGGAGGCCTTACCTGTTTTTGTTATACTTGTTTTCTTGATAGCAAAAAAGAGTGAAAGAAAATTGTAACATGTTTCATGAACCAAATATCAGTGCATGCAGCATTGTGAACATCTTGTCGAGGCCCACGGTGCAGACCTGACCTCTTTACTTTTTGTGCTATGGTCTAAAGTTATGTGCAACTTCCTAGTTTTTTTGGATACTAACACGGGTCTCTTTTTTATGTGAATCCCCCTTTTCCTCAGTCTTTGTATTATGGTGCTATATATTTGATAAACTGTTAATCCTTTTAATGGGGAATGATTTTGAGAAAATGTACTTCTGGTTGGATTTGAGTTGTCTTCTGTATTGTATTTTGGATACAAATGTAAAGAATTTGTAGAGAAAATATTAACTTTTCCCCTCATGGTACATCTGGGGGTTCAGTAAGGTATGGGATTTGTACACCTTTTTCATCTAAGTTTTGATAGTGTCTGTACATGTTCTTTCCTTTCATTGTCATGGTTATTTGTGCCGTGAACCAGAGGTTTAATAACCTTTCTATTGAATTTGTAAATAATTAAAGCGTGAACTGTTATTTTACAAATCTTGCAGACGTTTCCAGCATGGATGTGAAAACAAGCATTAATTCACTGAAGACCTTTTTACACTGAATAAAAAAAATATATAAATGTATCTTCACCTATTATTTTCTTCCACATCATCTAAGGTCCTGCAATCTGTTCATGTAGTGATAGCTATTTAAACATGGGTGTTAAATCACTGAACAGCATAAAATTTCTGCACGCTGTTGCAGAATGTCTGAAATTTCATCCTGAATTTCAACTTCATTCAAAAGCATAGTGAGACAAATTTAAAATTGTTTCATTTAAACTTTTGCCCCTGCTGTAGAGATCGTGAATTTCAACACAATAAAAATCATAATTCCTCTTGAATATTTGTCAATTAATTCACCCGGTATCATATTATGGCACCAATCTACATAAACTAATTTCTGAACCACAAATATATGTTTTAAAGGAACAAAAAATAATGGCTAACAGGAGAAGGAAACCACTGAAGTCAAAAAATGTCAAATAAAATCTTTGGTATCAGACACCAAAAATTACAGACCTGGTATTCAAGTGTTTATTGACATGCACTTAGTACTCACAAACACATAGCATAAATTCAAGACAGAAGGAACAGAGTTTGATGGGATGTGGCTACTTTGTTAATCATAGATCCAGCTCTCTGCACAAGTCGTATATGATACCAGCTCCTCTGGAGTGAACCAAAGGTTTATCTCTGCATTGGCACTATCTACTGAATCGCTGCCATGGATGATGTTCCTGAAAGAGTAAAGAGGGGCCATATGTTAACCCAATGGTGAAAAAATACACATGCGCACCTCATGTATTTTCCCATATAAAAATTACATTGTGGAAAACCATATACGATTACCTCACCTGCCAACTTGAATGCAAAAGTCACCTCGGATGGTGCCTGGTTTTGAGTCTGCAGGATTGGTTTCACCCAGCATGACTCTCCCAGTCTTCACCACATTCATGCCTTCCCACACCTTTGGAGGGAAAAATATCACAGGTAAACCACTTTTATCATTTTTTCATCAGCCCTTATTCAACAATAATGAGTATATTTGCAATGATTTGAGTAATGATTTAGAGGCTCTTATCTCATCGGACTCATGATATTATAGGAATAACTGAAACGTGGTTGAGAGAAAAGGATGGACAAGAATATAATATGGATGGCTACACGTTGTTCCG
>JAODKE010000101.1:11967068-11989387 GCA_026779605.1 Mormyrus hasselquistii | reverse complement strand
TTTTTCTCATAATTTATTATATGGGTTGTTTTAACACTGGCTCAGTGTTAGTTCTGTTGCAGGTTTTGAAACCCATTTTGCACTATATCACTCGGGAATCAGAACTTCCTTAGCAGTCTAGGGAATGTGCCGCTATGTTTTCTCCTAACTACTGCCAAACCGGGATATTCATGGTGCTGAGTCGGATGCAGAACCAGAACTGGGTCTGTGCAGTATTGAAGCATGGATACATGACGGTGAAGCAGACAGAACTCCGAGGAACTCCGGTGGCGCCCACCTTGCCTGGAGACACTTGTGGTGGTTTTCTAGTGCAATGTACTTGGTTGCAGAAACTTTTTCAGAAATGCCATTCAGCACATGCACCCCCAGGCAGTGGGCTGCCTGCATAATCAGAGACTTTATTAAATTCATTTTTTAATATAGTACCTATCATACCGTAGTCACCCTAAAGCATTTACAGGAATTATCACCGTTTAATGCGGGAAGACCTGCAGCAGAGGACTGACTCTTGAAAGTGTCCTATCCTTTCTCAAATCTGTCTATTCAGATACAGTCACTCGTACAGCCCTTTCTTCACCTCTTGAAAAAGATTAAAACCAGATAATACATGATATTCTTTTATTCATTAATTGACAAATGCTGGTTAATGTAATAAAAGAAAACTTTCCATTTTATGAGAGCTGATAGCTGCTTCCACCAGCTTTATTTGTTTGCCAGTATAAAGGTAACATTAAAATGATTACAAGATATATTAAATATGTCCCTATTAGCTTATTAGTAAGTATGTAAATAATTATAATGTAATAAGCAGTAAAAAAATTACAGATCATCACTTACTCTTTCCATTTATTGAGCTGTGCACAACTGTACATTAAAGATCAACAAAATAACATTCATGTCCAAACCAATCCCTGTAAATTAAATAAACAAAGATAAAATTATTACATTAATTGCAGGTGGCATTCAGCGATTATGCAGGTGGTTTTATATGAGCACTTTATTTCCATTTAGGCCTGTCAATTGCATTAATAATGCATGAGATATATTTTGTATTATGTCTGATTTAATTCACAGAGAAGTAAAAAGCTTAAAAATGGAATGTGGTGATTTATCTGAGTACACTGTTGGGAGGGGGGGGGGCTATTTATCCGTCTTGGGAAAGTGAGGCAGGTAATGACATTTCCACAGTTTTCTGGTCATTATCCATGTTAAAATCTAAGCTATATGTCAGTCTCATTTCCTATGCTGCTACCTTTCTTCCTTGGGCTTGTTTCGGTTTCCTTTCTACCACTTTTAGTTTGGGGTGTAATTCAGATCTTCCTTCCAATGTGCCTATAAGGCAAATTACCATAAAAATGTTGCTGTCTACTTTCCCAGGTTCTTTAAGTGGTGGATCTGTCCCGGAATGAAGAACCTGCATCTGAATTCTAGCAAAGTCTTGTTAGATGAATAACAATTTCGATACCATATTTGCTTAAAAAATACGTGCACACTTTTAAACATAGCATTATAAGTAAAGCTTTATATTAAGTGCACCTTCATAATGCATTCATTATGCATTTATAGAACATTCAGTGCACCTTCATAACGCATTCATAGAACATTCATAAGAAGCATGCAAGTACACTTTAACAAACTAACTTCCCTTAACAGCTTTAATATACATTAATAACAAACATTACATGATTATACAATTATAATGTTTGTTATTATTATATAACGTTTGTTATTAATGTATATTACAGCTGCAAAGGGGTGTTAAGATGTAAAAGTATACATACATGATGTTTATGAATGATTATTGAATACATTATGAAGGTGTACTGAATGTTTTATGAATGCAATATAAAAGCATTATGTAGGCGCAGTTAATGTAATGCATTACCGCATTATTTTATCATAATCAGATTATAATTTAAAATCAGTAATTAAAAAGAAATGCTAGTGTACTTAGGTAGCACAGGGCACAAGGCAGGGTACACCCTGGATGGGATGCCAGTCCCAATGTCACATACACAATCACTCATTGAGAGAAATTCAGAAACACCAATTGGATGATTGATTGTTTTTGTGCTGCAGGAGAAAATTAAAGCAGAAAATGCACAGTCGAGGGTAGACATCAAACCCCGCTCCTCAAAGCAAGCAGGCACGCAAAAATAACTGTGCTACTTGAATTTAATTTATGGCTTAATTTATGGATCATTTGGATGTCATGGCGGATCTAGAGGCAGCATTGTTTCTTCACATCTGCAGAGCTGGGGGTTTGAATTCTATCCCTGCTCTGCATTTGGATTCATGTCCTCTCAACGGTGTGATGTGATGGGTGCCTCCCCTAGTCCAATTTCCCATAGTGCATATGATGTGGGATGAATTGGCATCCCACCTAAGGTATTCTCTTTCTTTACGTCCTTTGCAGGGTCCTCTGTGACTCTGTCCAGGATAAGCATTCAGAGGATGGAAGGATCTTGGTAATCTTCTGTGTCAAAGGTTCACAGCTGGGGGATCGCAGTGAGGACTGAAGGGCTGCGCTATTTATTTGAAAACCATAAAAAAAAAAAACATAACATTGATAAAGCTAGGTCAGGGTGGTAGCATTTCATTTTTCATTTTTATTTTGCTGAAGGCTAATTCCTTAAAATTTGAATTTTTTGGTGATTAGTGGTCATTGTCAACACACCACACAGTGCGCAACAACGAAATGTGTCCTCTGCATTTAACCCATATGTGACTTTCGTGACATAGCAGGGGGCAGCTAATTCAGCGCCCGGGCACGGTACCTTGCTCAGGGTACCTCAGTGGCGATATGCTGGTGGGGGATTCGAACCTGCAATCTTTCAATTACAAGTGCATTTTCCTAACCATCAAGCCACAAATGATGGTCTTTCAGTTATTAAGTCATGTTTAAAGGCTGTCAGGCTTTTAATTTAATGCCATTTACTAAATATGTTTTAAATTTAGACAAACATTCACATTCTGTGTGCATTATGAAGTAAAACCTTGTTTGAATCATGTTTGAAAAGAACAGTGGGAGTGTAACCCAATTAAAATATGTTTATAGAGCTGACCCTTCCACGTTGCAGGGATTAAGGGCTCAGGGCCCCCACAATCTGGAAAAGTCACGTAAAAAATTTTGTACTGCTTGGTCCCTTTGGTGAGTGAAGCAAGCCTGTGAGCAAAGTGAAAAGATATGAGAAACGTGGGATGCAAAGATCACTACGAGATATCATGTGAGAGGCTGCCGTAAACATGCTTGGTGTCCTCCAAACCAGCACTATATGTATATTTTATGCATTTATGAGTTAATAAACTTTTTGTGTGTCGTCTGCTGGCCTTTGCATCTTGTTTGCGGCTTTTGCAAAACTCATGCTGACTTGCACAAGCTAGAGAGTCTGAAAGCGTGACAGTCACGTCAGATACGTGAGAGTTGGCTATGCTATATTGGAACCATGATGAAGAGAGCCTTGATACAGAAGGGTCAATTGTGTTAATAGAAATTGGCAATTTATGTCATCATTGCAGAACGCATACAAGAGAAAGAATATCATAATTGCAGCAACAAATTAATATGATTGATATTACTGTTGAATTTTATGTGTGAAACTGAGTTATGAAATGGACAAATTGCTTACTAAAGCCTTAATAACTGCAAAATGATAAATATTATCTGGAATTGTGATCATTATCTTATCCTTTTGCAACTATAACTCGAATTGGGAGGATTGGATGGGCTCCTTCTCACAGTGAGGCAGTCAGAGCCTCCACCCTCTTCATCTGCCGCGATTCAGAAAATCGCTCCCTTCATTACACCCCACAGAAGACAGCCTAGGCATTGAGAGTGTCTCTGCCTTTAACTCTCGCCTGAGAGTCCAGGCCTGAAGACCATCTCTAAACTAATCTTGCAACAGGCGGTCAATATCAGCTGTGCCAGTGGGATTCTTCTTTTCCATTTTCTCAAACAATTCCTGTAGTATAGGAAATAACTGGAGTGGGTTTGTCTGTGACAAAGTCATATGTGCCTAGCACTGACTCCAGTATATAATCCAGGAACAGCACCCAAATCACCCTCCATTCTGTAGTATCAACTCATCCCAGACTCATCTACTCTGTTGCCAGTTATGCCTCATACCTATATTTATTGTTTACTTATATTATTCTTATTTACACCATCAACATATACTACTGCACACTATGCACTCTGACAGCGCTGTCTTATTTAAAGCTCAAAACAACATTTGCATGTTTTCTCTCAATGCTATTATATATCTATAATAATTTCATGCAGATCTAATATTATGTGATTTTTAACTTTTGAAACCTATATTCTAAATTAGCTTCTCACATTCTCAATTCTATGTTTAAAATGCTATGAAGTACAGTATAGGTAATATTCTGATACCGACGTATATGGTACAAAAGATAAACATTAACACAAATATGAACCAAACAAAAATTCTGCAGTGCGTCTAACAGTAACACCAACTATGAGTTATTTATCTTGTGCTCAGCCACTTCACTAAATATCACATAAGTGTCTGACAGTTTTGTAATATTCCGTTTTTAGGCCCCTTTCCAAGAACGATCATTCATCTGAAATGAGGCACAAGCAGAAATGTTTTGTCCAGTGGCACATTTGTTAGAAAGTGCCAGTATCACCTGAATATCTTTTGTTAAAAGTGACAATAATATAATGCAATTTCTCCAACACAGGGGGCAATGAAACACCTACATTCCAGTTCATGTAGTGCAAAACACACATTCTTACAATAACACCCTCCACTGAATGGCACTGGAATGTTAAGAATGAAAACTTCAAAAAAAATTTATCGTGTTATAATGGCAAGCCGGAGATTACTGGTGGACAGTTCATAGAGTTCTCATGTTGTACTAGAAACAGTTGTGAGTGGCAGATCATTAGAGTGAAATGCCTTGACAATTTCTCAGCTTCTTGAGGAGTCACGCCTGGAGAACGGGCTGCCGCTGGCATCAAACAAATACTTTTACACGGCATGATTGTGTTTGGAACCAAAGGTAATAATCAGGGGACTAAATCCCCAGTAAGGCATTCCCATACCCATAAATTGCTTTGAGGGCAGCTCTCAACTCATTGCAGGCAGATTCGTTTTTGTACGTGCATCAAGGCCATTTCATCTCTACTAAAAATATGACAGAGCCAGCACACTCTCATTCCATTACCCATACCAGCCTCAACTATTATACTATCCAGAGATTATAGGCTCATAAGCAATTTTATTATAATTACATAAATAAACAGTTAAAACTAACAGATTCTATCTGTTTTTCTTTTTTTTATCGACTTAAAAAAAATGACTGAGAGTTTAAGAAACCACCGGAGATTATTTTGAACACATGTAATATGCAAGCAAATAAAATGATGACTGGGCTCTAAGCTGAAGTTTCAAATCAAGATAAGAACAAAATCCCTGTCATCAACATTTTTTTTTCTTTAATCTTTTTTTTAGCGTGTGCATTTTTCTGTTGTCATGTATTTTATTTTCCCATCCATCTCCTTCCTACGTATTCTGATCATGGTCAGACTGATGGGGGGGAGAGGTTGCTGGATATTATGCCAGACTGCATAGGGTCCAAGGCCAGAATACACACCAAGCAGGTTGCCAGTCCATTGCAGGGCACACCCACCTACACATTAGGACCAGAACAGAGACACTGTTTCACCTACCAGCATTCTCTTTGAACTGTGGGATAAGACCTGCACAAAACAGAGAAAACATACAAACTCCACACACACAGAGCAAAGGCCAGAACTAACCCCCTCCCTTCTTGGGAGGTGTGCGCCGAAAGTGCTACCCACTCTGCCAAATATGTTTCTTTTTTTTGGTCATTAATTATTAAGAAATGGTTTTGTGCTGTTTGTAAATGAGAATCATTGAACCTCCACCCTTATCTGATTAATCATTTTGTTCAATTGTCTGCTTCTATTCCCTGGTTAGAAGGTGAGGTCAAAGGTTTTGTAATATGTTTCTTGTTTATAATTAGTGGTGGGTGAAACAGTCTAATGACTGTGGAAGCATGTGATGATTCTTTAACTGCTTAACATATTATTAGACAACTTCACAGCTCTTTCATAATATCATGGAGGTTAGGCACTATGTGCAATGAGATATTGAATTTTCTTTAAGAAGAATAGCCTCCAGTTCTTCAAGGAACAATGCCGCTTATCTCCAAAACTTCCTTAAATGTTTCAGTGATGATCAGATCTGATAATTGGCTAGTCAATGAAAAGTGTCTGACTTCATCTTGATGTTCAATGCTTCTAATGAATTAGAAGCATTGTATAAAGGAGCTTTATGATCTTGATATATAAGAATATTATGAGAGAACTATGCTCAGAAATGCTCCTGTAAAATGACCCCATATTCATTGGCTGCCATGCAACTATGCAGGGCAATCCAGAAGAACAGACATTATGATTTGAAGGCATCCTTCAACATAAACTTTAACATAAACAATTTAGGAAAAAATGGTGAAAGATGACTTAATCTTAATCTGATGGATCCTAAAGCCTATTCCAGACAGCATAGGACTAGACCATCGATCATACTATATTTCAGTTGTTCAGGTTTGAGTTGGTCCAGATTTGGTTCTCCTTGCACCACATTTTGCATATTTGTGCATGGACCTGGTGCACCTCTGTGAAGCACTTCATGTATCGTTTTTACTGAGACCACATTTCAGAGGTACTGAATCAGTTCTACGATAATTTTTAAGGCCATACAGTACTTGAACGTTGATATGCTGTTCCTCTTTGCTGGTGCACTTGGCCTTAACATATGGTTTCTGATACTGTTACCCTGGACACATTAAATCATTTTGCAGTTTTTGTGGCTGATGCACCTGTAATTTGGTTACCGACTCTTTGGCCTCTTTTGAGCTCCGTTGTCTGATGTTGCTTTGAAAAATCTTATATGAAAGTACCAAAGGTCAGATGTCTTTGATAGCTAAAACAGACCATGAATTTGCATTCACCCTAATATGACACGACTTTACAGATGCCTTTGTAATATTTAGTTTCTTACCTCAATATAAAAGTCCTGTGGTGTTTCCATTATTTTCCCAATATGCAGGGAAAGCTTTCTGATAGGAGGGCATGCACTGGCACTCTGATAGATTTATTTTTTTTTCCCGCCAGTGTCTACTGAGTAATGAGCAGAGCTAACTTTAAATTACTATACCATTTTAAATATTTTATTTCCAGTGCTAGCCATTATACTGTATCTGTTACGGCCAAAGGAAGCTCATTCTCGAATAAAAATTGGCACATCACACAAACAAAACCCATGAATGCAGATGTTACTAAGAATTCACAAAATTCACACATACTTCCCTAAGCGGAACATGATTGTGCGGCTACACCCTCCGCAAACTCCTTGCTTAAACAACTGGTTTCACATTGGGCAATAAAACTTCTAAAAGCAAGTAAGTAAGTAACTTTCATTTATAAAAAAACTTTAAAAATAATCTTAGGCTTATAGTATTTATGAGATAAAAGATTATAGTTATTTAAATGTTTTAATTGTTTCATCAATTAATCAAAATTAAAATGTAATTTCTACTAGAGGTATTATGTTCATTAGTGTAAGCACTGCAGATTTTACATCACATCCTCTTTTCAATGCCAAGATTCATGTATGGTGCCCTCTGTTTCACATCATTTATTGGGGCAACAATAGAATAATATTAATCTCAGGGGTTCATCCTCCGCTGGCTCAGACCAGATTACCTTTAATTAGGTAGAGGCAGAAGTAGAGGGTAGTCTTTCAGATGGGGCACAGTAATGGCTTGTTGGCACAGCTAAAGTTCACTCTAATTATTTATAATTTCTCCCCCAATGTTTTTCTTTATTAATATTAGCTAACAAGGTGTGCACTTACTACGCAGAACTAAACAAGCAAGACAAAGACATCCAGCCCAAGACTAATTGACACAAGCCCATTCATTAGATCCCTTTAGATGAGCAACAAATTGCTTGGAGAATTGTTCAAACCCCATAACAATCACAGAAAGCTCTGGGAAAGCTGTGCACTTGATTCCATTTGGAGACAAATAAATAAAATAAGGACACAGAAAAAAGAAATTAATAGTGATGGTTGATTTATGGGCTGTTGATTAAAACACTGATCACTTTAAGAGCAATGGCAGTGTGTCAGACACATTAGAGCAGGGGTGCCCAACTCCAGTCCTGGGGGGCGGGAGCCCTGCACATTTTTGGGTTTCCCCTCATTTAACGCACCTGATTCAACTCCTTGTGCTAATTACCACACAGCTCTTTGCTGAATCATTTATGGTGGAACAGGGAAATAACTAAGCTACACAGGGCTCCGGCCCCCCAGGACTGGAGTTGGGCACCCATGCATTAGAGTAATTGTGATCATAGACCGGCCTTAAAATATGCACGATAACATGTGTCCCCCAGAAACTAAATTTGCCTTTGACAGTGAGTATTATCATAAATGATATAATTTAGTCTTTTCATATTAATTCAGAAATTGGAAATTACACATTGCTAGACAACAGTATCTCAAATCTGAATGCTAATTAAATTGCACTACCTCAAAACAACATTAAATTTTTTCAGTTCCATGAACTGTCCATAGTGCACTTGAATAGAAGCAAAATTTCAGAACTCACTAACATTGAACTGAGTAGTGCAGAAGTTTTGGCCCACATTGATTTGCAGTTTCAGAAAAATTGCATTGCTGTATTTAAAAACATTTGCAATCCTGTACGCTAGACAGGCATAAACAATCAAAGTAATATGCAAAGGACTACAGGTCCATTAGATATAAGGGTCAAAAAGATCAGTTTCAGGTATGTCTGCTGCAGAGACCACTCCATAGTCTGTATGATATATCGACCTCGTGTTAGCAGGAAGTCATGAGAGAAAATAACCTTTGGAGTTGATTACCATGCACATTGCTTTAACCCAATAAAATAACCAAAGGCAAAGGTAAAACTAATCAGTAAGTCACAGCACGTGATAATCCGAACCACTGTGGATTTCAAAATTTCTCCAGTCACAGTTAACAGATAGCCTGCGCCTGATTTTTGTGGAACACAACAGTGCTTTGTTAATATCAACAAACAGCACCACCCCCTTAATTGAACACTACTTGAATTATTGCTCTTATCTAGAACTGGCAAAACGCAATGATAAAAGGGAGGATGCTGTGCATAAAATTATTCTGATAAGTGTTTATTTTTACACTAGTACAAAATTAGATAACATTCCATTTGTTGTCTAAGATCAATGTGCCTAAATGAGCAAATCCTTAAAAAAAATCCAATTTATTGTACTTTGTGAAAGTCATTTTAATGTTTAAGAGTCATCTCCCATTGCATCTATTACTGTCACTAAACTAATCCATGACTGTCAGATGTGTGTTTCCCTATAGTTGGCAGGAACTATCCAGGTAGGTCTAACAAAACTCTAGGGGGCAGCAGTGGATGCCTCAATGAGGGAGGGGAGTCAGGGAGAAAACCCCATGATTTCCAGGACTCATTTGTCATCCAGAAACCAATGCAACCGCAGGGTTGAAAGGTTTAAAAGTTTGTTAAATGAGCTCCGGACTCCAACCCAAGGATTCAGTAGAAAGCAAATAAGTGAAATGCTCTGATTAAACAGGTCCCTGAAGAGGAGTTTGTCACCTGGGACTTGATTAAAGATAACGGCAAAGTGGCAATTGCTTAAAAAAAAAAGCCTTGCGTCTTGGGAGACAAACCCTTGTGACCCTCCCCTGGGGGAATACTTCATTTACTGTATCTATTTGGATGCTAGATAGAAGACAATTCTGGTTCTTAGGCGTCATGTGGTTTAATTTCATCTTAGTGTTTAATAGTGTCATTCAGGTATTCATTTATAGAAAGATGTCACTGGATGTGATTTCAATCAGACAGAACTGCAGGTGCCCAACCTTGATTTATAACAATTTCTCTCCCTATTAGGTGACCATCTTTAATTAAAATCAACAAAACATGATCAATTGATCAATTTAACTAACAATCTTTGTAATGGTGTCCTATATGTGACACAATTTACGATGCAGATTACACAACACGATCATGTATGCAGAACCAAATGATTATGCTTTGGGTCCACCCAGCCACAAGAAAAGCAGCACAAACAGCTTCAACACTGTAATACTAGGTGGCCATTAGGAAAATGAGCTCCCAGTTTCTGCCAAAATCAGAGCATGCTCACTAATTAAACGCCAGTGAAATCCTATTTAAAGACTGGCGTGATCTTGAAGCTTTTGCATTCTGGTCCAAAGCATTATAGTCTGCAGTGTGTCCATGAGCCTTTAATACCTTCCCTGGTATTTAATTAATTATTGTTATGATGTCAGCTGTTAAAGATGATAGTGTACATTTTTTGTTCCTGTTTTCCGTCCCTACCACTTCACTGCAATTGACTATGTTGCAAAGGATGGATATTTTGCCCCGAGGGAGGGACAATTCTTATCTCCACCAAGGCTATTAGTTGCCTCCAATATAAATGGACTGGCTGAATAAAGGCAAGAGAGAGAAAGCAGAAAGAAGTGGGAATATACCAACCGCTGGGCCATGAGGTCGTGTTTCCTGATTCTACATTCCGTTCAGCTCCAGCGCGGGTCTCCAAATTGCTGATCACTTGTAGCTATGCCTTGGGGATGTGCCCGGCCACCACTGCAGACTGAACATCGGGCACCCAGGGACCTGCTAGTGGCTTCTGCAGGACCCATTAATTACAAAACCACAGCAGAAAACAGGTTTATAATAAAAAAGGGGATTTGGTATGTGTACTGTAATTTGGTTCCTGAGGGAAGAGTTCTCTCCAGGTTTGTTGTCTTCGTGACCTGCCAATTCCTTTTCTTCATTTATTTAAGGGAAGCAAGTGTGGAAATGAGGTTGCATCCATGTTTCATGATGATCAGCAGAGTCCTGGACAGCACCCTCCTTTCCACATACCCTTTTGATGCTTAAGGGAACTTCTTCCCTATAGGTCAAAATTTTTTTTAGGGCATTTGAATCCTTTATTTCTGTATCCTGCTGTCTTCTCTTTATTCAGTAGTACTACTAATGCCAAACCCCTGCAGGTCTTTATCATTGGCATGCAGAACTTCTGAAGTTTTAACATTTTGGCAGCAGACCCTCTGGCTTACATTTCATGGGGACGCTGCCTCTTCTTCTTTCACTTTCCTTTTATGCGGGGGCAGATTCTACAACAACATGACTAAATGCATTCAACTTCAAAGCCAAAAATAAAATTCACGCATGTAAAAAGGATACTGGAAGATCATGTGCGGAGGTGGATCTTTTTTTTTTAATATGATGTAAATATAGTTTTTTAGGGAATGTTAGAATATATGTTGATAATAGAAAGTGAACTTGTTACAAATGTAGATTTATACATTTATAAATAATTCACTACTCTCTGTTATTTTGGTGTTTTTAGATTTTAATGTAGAATTTTCACTAGTTTGCTAGTCAGGTTTCATGTATACATGTGCATGCTGCTATGTTTATCATAGTTTTCATTAACTAATGGAGTACTTATTTACAACAGGAGGGTTCAATGTGACAGAATTTTTATGGCAGGCAGAGACCTGCCTTCCAGATCCCCTACGTTTGAAAGATGCTTAAATATTCACTGCAACTCTCATAGTTGTACCAAGCCTGTTTTGAGCTGTGGAAAACATAAATGTGTTGGCATAAATGTGATTTTTGTTTTAGAAATATGACTTGTGATATATTTTTATTTTTTAAAAGGTACGCTTTCTCATGTGGTTTACCTTTTGCTAAAAAATACCGAAAACGCTTTGTCATGGTCTGTGCCCATCTGGCCCTCTCCCATGTGTCTCTTCCAGTTTTCCCAGTAGTTCCCTCTGGCCATCCCGTTTGATGTTCCCCCAGTGTGTTTCCCAGTTCCCTGGGCTGGTGCGTAGCTCATTGGGTTCAGTATATGGCTCAGAGGCTGGTACCCCTCCTGTCATAAGATTGAGGCTGGCCTGAGGCCTGCCTCACCTCTGTGTCGTACTTTGGCTTTATTTTATCCCCTGGTATCTGTATGGATATGTTATGTCATTTTTTCCATTACCCTGCCTGTGCCTTGTTTATATTTTGTTTTAAGATTCAAGATTCAAGATTCTTTATTCATTACATGTAGTTATAGCTGGTACAACATACAGTGAAATGTTTTTTCCTGGCTAAAAAAGTACACTCCAACTGTGCTAAAACATACTAAAAAATGAGAGATAAGAAATAAGTACTAACAGGGGATAAGTGTAAAATAAGTTAAAAAAAGACAAGAAAATAAGTACTGTACTAACAGAAGATAAGTGTAAAATAAGAGAAAATTATAAAGTGTAAAAAAGAAAAAAAAAGACAAGGAAATCTATATATAAAAAATGTAGCAGCCATATGTATATGTACAAATATATATTACCTGAGGTATTGCACTGAAGGGTATAGAGAAAACTGAAATATATACATATTTATACATAAATAGATGCATTTAGTATGGTAATAAATAGTGTGCCATAAGGTGCAGATAAGGTAAGGTGCAGTGGTACAGATATTTTTATAATTTCCAGAAGGAAAATTAAATTATGTTATGACTATGTGAGGTTGTCCGTTACATGTTGTGTGTGTAGTTGTCCATCATGTTGTCCAGTTTTGTGCTGTGGTTGAGGAGTCTCACTGCTTGTGGGTAAAAACTCCCCCTAAACCGTTCCGTTCTTGTTTTCAGGCTACAGAGGCATTTCCCTGACCTCAGTGACCTGAACAGTTTATGGGCGGGATGGCTGGAATCACCAGTGATCCTGATGGCCCGGGATCTGCACCTTTCAGTGTAGATGTCCTGCAGTGCTGGTAGAGGGGTTCTCATGGTGCGTTCTGCTGTGCGCACTACCCTCTGCAGGGCCTTCTGTTGCTGTACAGTGCAGTTCCCATCTGATGTTCCTTGATTTCTCCTAGTGCTGATAGCCCTCCATGTTTGTTCCTGTTTCCTAGTCACTAGTGTTTGTTAATTGTAAGTTGCCCCACCTGTTACTTGTAGCCCCGTGCCCTTAGTGATTGGTTGATTTTGCTATGGTTCTCACCTGTCCTGTGTTATGTCTTGTTAGCAGTGTATTTTAGTGCCTGTTCGTGGTGTGTTTATTATAGCAGTTTTGTGAGTTGCTGTGTGAGTCTTAGAACTACAATAACACATGTTCCTTCCTACCCTTTTTATTGTTCCTGGTGTTGCTCCTGTCTTATTTTAGTTTTGGAACTTGGTTGTCCCTTTGTTTTCGGTTTCTCCCTTTATGTTCTGTTTTCTTAATAAAACCCTGGTTTGTTGGAGCTGCTACCTAGATTTTCTCTTCCTTTGTCATGCCCTGCTATAACAATGCTGAAATGTATTAAATGTGGCGTATGTTACTTTCTCTTGTTTATATCCTTTTAAACAAGATTCATAGAGAAATTGGTCCTTGACATCTTATCTGGAAATTGTACAACATTTTTCCAAATCAGAACCAACAGGTGAGAACTATGCCTTATGTTCCATTACTGCTAGTACCAGGCTTTTATTAAGACCTTTACTAGGGCGTGTACAAATATATTTAGCATCCTAGCAGTAGCAGGAGGTTTCAGAGTTTCAGCAATGGATGGTGTGTGCTGGCTCCTTTCAACCAAGGTGCATACTCTGAAAGGTTTATCAACAAGTAGTAGTAGGGAATAGAATTTTTTTTTACTTAAGTACAAATCGTACAAAAGGAATAAAAACTATATATTGTACGCTTCTATTTAATTAGTCCAAAGGTCTTCAATGATGGTTTCAAAATATCCAGGTGTTTATAGTCTAAATTTTTGTGTATACCATAACAGGTTTCCTACAGCAGGTTATTAGATATAAGGGTTCAGGCCCAGTGAAAGTGGGAAGCAGTAGTTGAGATCACTGTTTAATGACTATAAAAGAGGTTTTTAAATCTGACAATTTCTGTATACAGGGATTGCAATGACCCATAAGACATCTAAGAGTTGTGGGGACAGTATCACTGTACTGTACCATGTCCTTGACACATTCACAGCGGCTGCAAGGTAAGATGAAGCTGTTCGCGTCAGCAGCTAATGGTAATGCTTTGACTAGCTAGCACATAGTGAAACTGGATTTGGTGACATTTGAATTGCACACAGACACATAGGAAGGTGCTTTGTTTGTGGCCCTGTTATAAAATGTACATACATGTAAAAAAAAAATTAAGAGGAAACTTTTAAAAAACAGGTTCTATATTCCGTACCAGATCTGAGTAGCATTTCCACCATGTGGCTAATTCGATCAGCTGTCACCCTACCTAATGCTGTTCCACTTATTTGCTAGTCATTTAGCCTCTGTCTGTTTCAGTATAGGTGTTATAAGACAAGTAATATATGGTGCTGACTATAGTATTGGAGCATTTTTCTTGTGGATATGAGTACACTGTAGGGGTGTGCAATATGTCTTGTCTACAATATTACTGCCATTTTCCCTTCCATGATATGCAATTTCATGTTCTTTCATATTATTTGTCATTGCAGTTGTTGTCAAAAAGGGGGACTGCAGTGCCACTGAATATGATGCATCCTGTGCCGTGGCAGACCACCTAAAGCATGCTGCTGGGCAATCTGACGGTGGAGGCTACCGTACCTCAAAATAATTGAAGGACACCATTTTATAAACAATTTTTTGCCAAGTTTGTTTTTCCCATTCAGCATAACATGACCCAAAGATGCCCAATAAATAAAGGTTTTATTGGTACCCTTTTGTCAGTTTAATGAATTTTGTGAGTTTTATATGAATAATATGACATACCTGTAATGAACATAATATGAAAAAATATGTACATACAGTATTCATATATTACAATAACAATAAATTCATGGTTAATTATGCAACCTAGACTGTAAAAGGATTTTTTTTTATAGAATTCTTGAGTTTTTACCTTTCACTTTTCAACATAATCTCAACATTTTCAAGACATCTGACAACATCTTTTCAACAACTTTTTGCTGGTTGGGTAGCTTGGGTAGCTAAGCTGGTGAACGAGTAGGAGAGAACTAACGAATTAGATATAGGGGATGATTAGGAGGCCAGTTTTGAAAGTGCCACAGTGGGACATTTTGGACAGGATATCAGGATGATCTAGTTTTACATCTGAAGGACAGTGCCATTTTTACAGCAGTGTCCCTCTCAATGCACCTGCACTTTGGAATCTACATAGACCATATGATAAACTAACCTGTTAGCCACACCAATTCGTCTTCCAGTCAAAGAATTGTGAAAAAAACAAGTGTGTTAATTTACACTCTCATATTATATTAGGTCGCAATAATTCAATTGAGAAGCAACAAATTAAGCATAATTAAGTATAATGTGAGGTAAATTATGAAGAGTATAGTAAGAGAATATAATTAATGACGTCACAATGACTTGTTATTTAAAGAACGATAGTTTCACTTAATGTGTCCCTAATGTGATTCAGTCAGTCTGATGACTTGGTTACCAGTGGGTGAACAAAGTTTGTAAGGCCATAAATCAGTGACACTTAACCCATTCAGCAAGATTAAGCGACAGAATTGACCTTATACGTGAGGCAGAGCTATCCTGTACTGTTGTTTGCAGATACAAACTTATTTTTACTGTCTTGTCTCATCAGAGAAGCCTACACTTGCATTAACATGGCCATGTATGTACAAGAAAGAGGTGATTCACAAACAAGCCGTATTGAGCTATCATCCAGCCCATTGATGGAGGGTGAGCCTGGTTGGCCTGTGTTCTAGACATTGATGGATTTGATTATTCTTCAAAATGACAATAGGTACAAACGGAAAGGGTATAGTGCAAATGTTCAATTAATCTTAAAGCACACTAATTAAAAATAGAATTTTCTAAATTTAATTATTTTAAATTATTTTTTAAAATGCTTATTCTGAAGAGGATCTGGGGTTAGGGGCTGGAATCTGTCTTAGGCAGCATAGAGTACAAGCTGGTGGTTCACCCTAGGCAGGATGCCAGCTTATCACAGGACACACAGGCTCACAAACTCCGGGCAATTCAGCAACTCGAGTTAGGCTAACTGCATCTATTTGGACTGTGGGTGGAAGCCAATGTACCCAGAGGAACGCAGCACAACTCAGAGAGAACATGCATCATCCAAGCTCACTCACACACATACACAGATGCTTGTATTCATTTCTTTGTGGGGACCATCTATTCATTTCTAGGGGAAAGACCCTGATCCTAAGAATGACAACCTTAACCCCCTCCCTGCCCTAACATTAACCATAAGTAACTAAAAACAAGACTTTCCACATTTTTAGCTTTTTGATCACAGCCACAGATTTTTATAAAATTGAGTTTCCCCTTGTGGGGACTGAAAATAAGTACACATAAAAATAGGTAGAAGAACCTTTGGAACAAAAGCCCTGGTAAATGTATTGACAATTTTCAGCAACTAAAAGATACAGGCAATGAATAATAAATATCAAGTATCAAGTAATACATATCAAATATGATCTGATTGAGAGAACCACACCTACGCTAACTTCTCTTTATACAAAGATTACCGAAACATGGTATTTATCATAAATAAATATTATCCTGCAACTGTGAACTGAAAGTGACTGAATGATGGATGAATGGATGGTTGGACGGACGGATGGATGGATAGACGGATGGATGGATGGAAGGATGTAGTAAGGTAGTCCCAATGCCAATAAAACAATTCCTAAGTAGCACCATTATTCTATTAAAATTGTTTAAAGATAAGATACCTACTTACCTGCAGGTTCCCAAATTATGGACAATTGTTTAAAAGTTTCTACCCAGACTCTAAACTGACAATATGTGCATGAAGCGTTGCAGCTGCAGAATGTGGGGAATGGCAACACTCAGTGTGATATCGTCAGTGACCAGCTGATGCATGCTAGTGTGGGGCTAACAACGCTGATGAAAAAACATGACACTTGCACTGGAGCAAAGACCCCTGCTGCTGCTAAAATGTAGCAGGTGATCTATAATTCTTTCCAGATTGTGCATCTACTGTACGTAATCCTAAATCTGATTTGATGAAAGTTAAAAATAATGGTGGCACTCCATCTTTTCACATTAAAAAAGTCTAATTTCTGTCTTGCTGCTACCGGATGTATAAGATTATATGTACGTGTCTCAATTTATGTTATTGCAATCCAACATTACTCTATAAACTGCAAATAACAGTGGCACTTTTGTGTTCATAATTGGTTGTGGCATCAAGTGCCACTTTACAAATAATGGGCCTAAAGTTCAGATGAATGGCTCTTATTAAACACTAAGAATTGACATATGTCAATTCATATATATCTACCAATCTTGTGTATTTGCATGGTCCAGGACTGACAGCATCCCTTTCCTTTTTCTTGCTTTCCTGTTACATTTGAAACTGAATGCAAGCTAAAAGTAAAGAGAAGTAAATAATTTTATTTGAAGCTTCTCAAAAAGCCTCTTTCCTCAGATGATCTGAGGGAGGATGAATCAGATTAGAATAATACTGATAAAAGTAGAGAGCTGTCTATGTCACAGACCTTCACAAAAGAGGATTTCACACTGAAAAGGCGGGATTGCTACTGAATCTGAGCACTGCTAGGTTTTTTTTAAGGTGTTCAATAAACTGAATGCAGGAGCATTAGAAAAGAAGCAACTGACCTATTCAAATGGCAGAGAAATTCAAGGTAGATGTCAATAAAACAACTGATAAGCAAGACAATTAAAAGGAATGTTTCAGCAGTTTCATAGAGGTTTTTAGTCAAACCTGAAATACAATGATGTAAAAAATGTTTCTTCTAATTGAGAGAATATAATTTTAATTTAAATGGAAGCAATGCTAAGGAAATCGATGCAAAACAACTTACAGAGACTAGGGAAAGTCCTCAGATTTTAGTGCATGGTTTATGACAACATCCAGTAGGCCAATGTATTACCTTCAATTATAGCCTATAAGAGCAACGTATAATTCAGCATGACAGCTCTGAGTGTAGATGCAGATTTAGTTATAGTTCATGGTCAGCAAAACATAACAATTAAAGTTTGGGCAAATTAATGCTAGATCTGCAAAGATTTCTAGGAATAGATGAATAACAAATGAGATTCAGTGAAAGCACAACAGGGCATCTGGTTTTGGACTATCTGACTCCTGCTAATCTTGCTTAAAATGAGCAAAATATCAAACGAATAAGGAACATCATAGGATGAATCCATCCATCCATCCATCCATTATTCGCCGCTTATCCGTGGTCTGGTCACAGGGGCAGCAGTCTAATTAGGCATG
The DNA here is from genome assembly GCA_026779605.1 of Mormyrus hasselquistii. Classification (NCBI taxonomy): domain Eukaryota; kingdom Metazoa; phylum Chordata; class Actinopteri; order Osteoglossiformes; family Mormyridae; genus Mormyrus; species Mormyrus hasselquistii. The sequence continues at coordinate 11,971,049 of JAODKE010000101.1, read as the reverse complement.
CTTCCCCAGTCACCTCCTCTAGGGGAATATCAAGGTGTTCTCAGGCCAGCCGAGATATGTAATCTCTCCAGCGAGTCCTAGGTCTGCCCCTGGGTCTCCTCCAAGTATGACATGCCAAAAACATCTCTTCAGGGAGGCGTCCAGGAGGCATCCCAGATAGATGCCCGAATCACCTCAACTGGTTCATTTCAATGCAGAAGAGCAGCAGCTTTACTGGGCTTTCTCACCCTATCTCTAAGACTGAGCCCATACACGATGACCTCATTCTTTCAGTCACTTCACAAAGCTTGTGACCATAGGTGAGGGTAGTAACATAGATTGACCAGTAGATTGATAGAACGGCCATCATTACTGCTGATGCTGCATCAATCTGCCTGTCAATCTCCTGCTCCCTTCTTCCCTCACCTGTGAACAAGACTCCAAGATATAAAAACTCCTTCACTTAAGGCAGTAACTCATCTTCCACTATCACAGAGAAATCTACCTTTTTCTAGTTGAGAACCATGGATACAGATTTGGAGGTGAGAACATGATGATACCATCAGGACCACATCATCTGCAACGAACAAAGATGTGATCCTGTGGCCCACAAACCAGACCCCCTCCACTTCTTGTCAATACCTACAAATTCTGCCCATAAAGGTTATGTACAGAATTAGTGAGAAAGAGCAGCCCTGGTGGAGTCCAACAACCACCAGGAACAAATGTGACTTACTGCTGGCAATGCGAACCAAGGCCTTACTCCATTTATACAGGGACATGAGCCTGCAACAATGGACCACATAGTTATATTCTTGAAACCCCCCTTACAGGAAACCCCCCAAAGGTACATGATCACATGCCTTTTCCAGATCCACAAACAACATGAAGACTGATTTGGCAACATCCCATGTCCCCTCCAAGTATACTTGCGAAAGTGAACAGCAAATCCAGTGTTCCATGACCAGGACAGAATCCACATTGTTTATCCTGTATTGGAGATTTGACCAACGGGTGGACACTCCTCTCCAGATCCCCACCATAGACCTTCCCAGGGAGACTGAGGAATGTGATCCCCTGAAATTGGAACACATCCTCTAGTTCCCTTTCTTACAGATTGCGACCACTACCCCAGTCAGCTAATCCAAAGGCACTGTCCTGATCCTCAACACAATGTTGAAGAGGTGTGTCAGCCAACAACATCAAGAGCTTTCAGAAACACAGGGGGAATCTTATTCACCCCCAAGAGCCTAACCACTGAACAGTTGTTTGACTACTCCAGTGATGTCAGCCCTAGAGATAGGTAAGTCTTTCAGCTCTTAGGAAGGTATATTACTAGGATGCAGGAGGTCCTCAAAATTCTCCTTCCACCACAGTTCTCAATCCCAGAAGTGAACAGCACAGTTAAAGCCCAGTTTCCCCCTAATGAGTCGCCTGATGACTTGCCAGAAGCTTTTCGAGGCAGACTGAAAGTCATTTTCTATGGCCGCAATAAACTCGTCCCACACCGGAATTTTTGCTCCAACAACTTCCAAAGCTGTATTCTGCTTTTACTGTTAGTACCTGCCAGCTGCTTCAGTAGCCCCACAAGCCAACCAAGCTCTGAACAGGCTCTGAAAGGCTTCCTTTCCTATGTATGCATTTGGGTCTAGCGGGTCTTTCTAGCATCTTCCCTTGCCATTGGATCCAACTCGATACTAGGTGGTGATCCAAAATATGAGGAGACAAATCCAAAAATATGATTACAAAATCGATAATTGTATTGTGGCCTAGGGTGCTCTGGTGTCAGGTGCACTTAGGAACACCTTTATGTTGGTGTTTATTATGGACAGATTGTGGTAGACACAGAATCCAATAACAGATCACCGCTTGGGTTCAGACTGGACAGACTATTCCTCCAAATCACACACTTCCAGGTTTCACTGCCATTACCCAAGTGACCGTTAACCCCCCCCCCCCCCCCAGCAAAACAATGGAGTCCGTGGAGGGGGTACCTTCTAGCACCCCACCCAAGGTCTCCAAGAAGTCCAGATACTCTGAGCTGGTGTTTGATGAATACACACAGACAACAGTCAGAGCCCATCCCTCAACTCAAAGTCAAAGAGAGGTGACTCTCTCATTCACCGGGATGAACTCTAATATACAGGGGGCTAAGCAGACCCCCACCTGCCCAGCACTTCCAAGGGCAACTCCAGAGTCCAGCCCTTCTCCAAGAATTTTGTTTCAGAGCCTGACAATATCTATTTGGTGTCTCTTAACATATACTTACTGACACAAAAAATCATAAAATCCTTCCATAAATGCAATTATGATGAGTATATACTGTGTAGATTTATCAGTGAACACGAACGCATATGGTACTTGTGGTCATGCAGCAGCAGAAGTATGGGACCTACAAAAGAAAAAGAATATGAGAAAATCATAAAAATCATCCTTCCTCATCCACTCAGAAAATCAGGGGGTTCTTACAGGTGAATGGTGAAACTGAACTGCTGTTCCATGGAATATTTGCTACTGTTAAATACTTTAACATCTTTTGCAAGACTTTTCCAGACCAGCACTGTAGAGCAATACAACTTTAGCATCAGTACATGAAATTAATTCCCTTTACAAAATTTTGCACGAGGCTACTGTAATGTTTTATTTTACATTCTAAGTTGTCACATCATAATGAGAGTGCCTAGAAAAATAAGGACAAAAACGCCTTGCAGCTGTGACAAAAACTGAAACTTTTGTATTACAGAATTGTATTAAAATTGTAGAATTTTAAAACAGCAGAAATAAGCCAAAGTATGTAACATTTTTTACCATCTAACTACAAGATTGAAATACTGAATGCAGTTACATTCTTCAAATAAAAGACTAAAATCTCCTACCCATTGCTGACACTGGCAATTTATGAGTACAGGTACTCATCATTTAACAACCAAGTTCTGTTCCTACAACTAGGTCCTTAAGCAAATTAGCCTATAAGCGAGGAGTCACCCTTTACTGATATTTCAAGCATACAGTAGGCTACTGGTAGTGGGTTTGTGTCAATCATCTTTAGATAAGCCTATTGTTTTAATATTGCCTTTACACTATTTATGACACTTGTAGTGTATTTATAAACAGGGGTGCACATAACTGGTACGCAAGTACAAATTCATCTTTAAAGTGATATGTGTGGCAATCAAATGTTGTAACAGCGCAAATGTATGCTTATTTTATGTATATTTGCGCTGATGACAAGAAATTATTGTGCATTTCAACCTTTATATGCTATTCATACTTCATTTGTGATATAAAAGTTAACATGCACAGTAATTTCTCGTCATAGCAGCGCAAATGCACATAAAATATGTACGCATTTGTGCTGTTACAACAATCTATTGCTGCACATATTGCTTAATTATCGCTTAAAGGTGAATGTGTCCTTACGTACCAGTTATAAGCATCCCAGTTTGTAAATGTTTATACAGTACTGTATTGTATGTCACACTCTGCATTCCTTTCCCCCCGTTACCTCTGTTATGTGGCTCTAATGTGGCTCCTCTCGTTACAGCCCTTTAATGGATCATCCCAGGTGCCTCTCATCTACTCCCTCATCAGCAGTGTATATAGTTCCTCTCTGTGTTGAGGTCCCCAGTCTGGTCATTGATGCTGCTCTCTGCATGTGCTTCCCAGTTTGCCCTGTGTTCTCTCCTGATTCCCGCTACCCCGTTTTTGACCCCTCGTTGTCCATTTCCGTTGCCCTGTTTGCAGTTTTGTTTATATAAAGTTTCTTTTAGTTCTCCCCACGCCTGCCTTTGCATCTACTGTACCTCCTCATTCGCAACAGGTTCTAGAATGTAACCTCGCAAATGTCTGAGGGCTTATGGTATATATTACATTAGACAGATTATATATATATATATATATATATATATATATATATATATATATATATATAATTTAAATTTGCACTCAGAAGTCTTTTACGACTTTTTTGGGAGGTTAAAATGTAATTCAAACGTCTTCATG